>JAGSMP010000027.1:6000000-6550400 GCA_029286625.1 Parnassius orleans | reverse complement strand
GAATTATTACTTAGAAACTTTAATTATCATCTGCATACAATTCTAAATAGCACTTTTTACAAGAAAGTAAACTTTGAGATCAGTCCATCTTGATTTTCGCTAATTAAATGAATAGTAAAACAAACCAAGAGGTCCGTGATTTAAAATTTCTTTCAGCTTTTTATAGAAAAGCATGACCATATCATAATATGATAATTAATCATTTATCCATCTGATAAAACTTTTAAGTTGCCAGTCATACATTAATGATGATATTTGGATCATTATACTGGAAATAGTCTATTAAATATTTTATAATACAATTGATCATCTTCAGTGTGATTGACTGTGTATGACAATGTCACCCTGTCTTACACCTCTCTGCAGTTGGATAGGTTTCGTACTCTGGTTTTGTACTCGGATAGCCATCGTAGCCCTACTGTACAAACACTTCAGCACTTCGATATACCAACAGTCAACTTGGTACTACTGAAGGGACTGCAGCACCGCCCAAATTTCGTCGAAATCAAGGACTTTCTCATAGTCCACATACGCAAGATATAGTGGCAAATTGTACTAGTCGGTCTTCTGTTCAATTTGGTGAAGTGTATGTATGTGGTCTATGGTTCTAAAGCCTTTTCGGAAACCGGCTTGTTCGGGAGGCTGGAAGTCGTCGAGTCTGAATGACTCTCGAAAACAGCACGTAGACGCGGCTCAGAAGGGAAATCGGCCTATAGTTCTTCAAGAGAGCGTGGTCGCCTTTCTTGAAGAACAAGACCACCGCACTTCTGCTCCACGCCACCGGTGTAGTGCCACCATGGAGGACGGAATTAAAGAGCTTCTGAAGGACTTTAAGTACCGGTTTTCCACCCGCTTTCAGAAGTTCCGCTGTAATTCCATCCTCGCCTGGGGCCTTGCCGTTTTTAAGGTGCTGGAGAACCATTCTAATCTCGACCAGACTGACGTCGGGAATATCATCGGGATAGTGTCGGATAAGACTTGCTCTTGAATCGTTACTTACACTTGCATGTGGCTCCAACGATGATGTGTACAGCTGCCCGTAGAAGCTCTCAATCTCTTTCAAAATCTCAGGTGTCCCGGAAACGATGCTGCCACACTCGGTTTTCAGCTTTGACAGTTGGCTTTTTCTGACAGACAGATCTCTGGCAAAGACTTTGGAGCCTTGGTTCTGCTCGATCGCTTCTTCAATACAAGCTGTATTGAAATTGCGTAAGTCCCGACGCATGCATTTGGAGATCTGTCTGTTCAGTTGCCTGTATGCTGTCAAATCTGTTGAAGATTGCAGCTTCATTTTCCGTCTAACAGCCATGAGATTAAGAGTGTGATCGGAGAGTTTTTGTGTTCTACTGCGGCGGGTCTTGCAAAACTTAGCTCCGACCGCATGGACAGTTTCCACGAGCTTGTCATTCATATCGTCCACTGCATTGCAATCTAATGAAATGAAATGAGAGCTAAAACAGTATTTATAAATTTTAGATCTTTTCGTGAACTTCAACGTTTTTAAAAAATATCTTAAGATACATGTGCTTAAAACATGTCTTATTAGATTGCTTACACATGACTTTAATAGAATATAATAAAAACATGTTTTTTATTGTTTAATTTGACCATAAATAACAGTTAATTAGAAAATTTTGGGTATTTTCGCTAGAAATCATAAAAACTTATTTAAAAAAATGCTTAGATTTCATCTAAGACTAGCATGGCTTAAATAGTTCTAAATTGTCTATACTAGCGCCCCTTGAAAGTTTTGCACCCATCTCCCAATCACCCGGTATATTCGTACTCAAAATACAGTAAACAAAAATGTTTTCCTTAAACTAAAAAAGGATGTTTCTCACAAAGAACGTAGTAGATAGCGTTGTACAAATGACAACCTTTTCTGAATTGCGGTGTTAAGATTCTAAGCCGTGGATCGTATTGAGACTCAATGATGAAGTTAGAATATATCTTTCCAAGTTCGAGAACTTTTGTAGATTTAATTTAGCTTTATATAAGTTAAACATATTGTGACTGCTCATTATTATTATTATTAATAAATAATAATTAAATTCAATATAGAGACATTAAAAATATCATATATATCATAATATGAACAATTAATATGCGGTAATTAGCATAAAATTTAAATACATTCATTTCGAATATTAAATATTATGGTATAGTAAAGGCTTAATATTGTCTTTAAAAACATTTAAATTTATTAAAACTGTGCTTAAAAAAAATGAATAAATAATAGAAGTAGAAATGAATAATAGAAGTAGAAATGAATAAATAATAGTTTTTATACGTGGTAGAGCCATCCTGCAGCTATATTAGTAGTATAGTTGTAGCACGAATGGGTGGGCTCGACCAGGGAAGGACCACGCTCTCACAAAATATCAGCGTAAAATAGCAGCTTAACGCTGCTGTGTTTCGTATGGTGAGTGTAGAGAACCGGAGACCCTTTTTACTGGAAATGAGACATTCCATCTTAGTCCTCACGGGTGACAACGCATCTGCATTTTGATTTGTAATCGAGGATAGATGTAGATTTCTATGGGCCGCAGCAACCACTTACCATCAGGTGGACTGTGTGCTCGTTTGTCACCCTTATCCTATAAAAAAAAAAGTACAAGACAATTATATTGTAACATCGAATCGATCACATTTGTAATATAATTGAAAAATGGGTCAAAATTTTCTAAGTTAATGAGGGTGTTCTTGTATTACTAGAGGGAGTTCTTGTATTACTGGAGGGTGTTCATGTAATGATTGCTTATATGAGGAAGTTGCCGGAGACACATACCCATGGGTGTACATATATATGGGGTGGTCGGCTGACCGACTGCTACTAGTACTGTTGCACAGTGTATAGTCCTATATTAGGGACTTATGATAAAGGTCTATGATATAAAAGCATTAATATACATAGAAGGTCTCTATGATGCATAAGCATTATGATAGCAGAGTTATGACTTGAAGTCCCATATGTATAAGACATATAATAGTAAGGTCTATGAAATAAAGCAAATATGTGGAAGATCTCAAATAAGTAAAAGCATTATATTGAAATAAATGGGACATATATGGGGTGGTTGGGTGACCGACAGCTAATAGTATTGTTGCACAATGTTTAGTCCTATATCAGGGACTTATGCAAATATGTGGAAGGTCTCAAATATGTAAAAGCATTATATTGAAATAAATGGGACTTGAAATGGATTATTATAGTGGCGTGTAGATTCCTTCACAACGTCCGAGACCGAGGTAAAATTGGACTCGCTAACCTTTGTGTCCTAGACATATCATCTTAGTGCCGGCGGTAAGCGGGTTTGTTGTAGCAATACGACTTGCCCGTGGATATCGTACACCCCTACCGTTTGTGGGCGACGTCTTAACGCATAGCATTATGATACGTCGGCTATCTTTCGGATTAGGGTGAGTGTGTTTGGTAGTAATTTTAAGTGCAGCAAGCATACTTAACTCCATATCTTAGTGCAATAGCGCTATGATACGTTGATTTTTATTTAACAACATTATCAATTTTGTTACCAAAGTCGTGAGTGTGTTGTGAGGGAGCGCCATCCGTATGATAGTTGCATTGATGCTTACTGCTACTTGCGGTATTGCGTCTTGTGATGGATCTGCGGGTGTGCTGCGCCTGATTCGACGCATCTTGTGGTTCTGGTCGATGGAGGTATGCCTGTGATGATGTCTGCTGGAATTGTATGGGGGACCTTGGGACGGTGTAAGCCCGACGATAGTCGTATTGATACTTGTTGCGTTCTGCAACATTGCGTCTCTGCGATGCTTGTTTGGCGGGTCGCTATTCTCAATAACACTCTCTGCGTCTTGGTTTGACTCACAACCTAAGTAGCTTTGCCCAAGTCAGGTATCTTCATTACGGGGCTGCAGACTGTCTGACCTCCATGATGTTTTATATAACAACATAATAATATATCTCCATAAATTTTCCAACTTTGAATGATTGAAGGCAACTTGTTGGTGGGTGAGACAAACATGATCGAAAAATGCATATACTCAACGCCAGTGACACAAACCCTTTCTGATAGCGAATTATCACTATTATCTTATAACTGCCTATTGGCTGTATCTGTCAATGTATTGGTTGGTGGAGCATATGTGTCGACTTCATGCGGGTGGTAGCTGGAGGGAGAAACTGAGGAAGCTCTCAAGGCTGCGACCGAAAGCCGCGCAACGAGCGGTAGGCTCAAGACACGCTCTGCAGCTAATTAGCCGTGCTGATCATGCAATTGGTGGTGATGCCTTACACTTACATCACGTCTGCAGGAACAGCGGTCTGGCAGGTGGTGGTGCTCACGGAGGGCTTTTTAGCCAGTGTGCCTATTGTTGCCTAATACGTGTGACGTACATTCACTGTGGCTGGATTTGATCGTATTCTGTATGGCGTTTACACGCATTGACATGCGCGACTTCGGTCAATGTTTGTGCTTACGCACTACCACGGGGCCAAGCCCTCTTTTACTGGTACGCCAGTTATTTTGCTGTGGACTATGGTCCAGTTCCCAACTTAACGTCCCCTTCGGGGGGAACACGTTGGTTGGTTGGCGCTCACCGCACACGGCGTGTGTGGAGCCGTGTGCCTTCCCCACATTTTTTTAAATGTAGGAGAGCGAAGCCCTTGTATCTGGTATTTGATATAAACATTGTGAGCCTTTTCCAAGCGGGAAGGGATTAATTAATAAGGAATTGACTGATGTGAACCTGATACAAGTTGAAAAGGGACGATTTATTGTTCTTAACTTTTTTAGAGCCCTGTCTTCGTGAACGGGGTTCTTCAGCTTATAAGGCACTACCGACAGCTTTCGATTGCTCTTGTGAATCTAAAAGAACTGAGTTACTATACAAACACAACGTAAATAAGGGTCCTAATTAAGACGATCACGCCATAAGTTTATTAAACGACCTATAATTAAACCTTCAGAAAGATCAATATATGGTTAATATACTGGTCACGTAAATTTGATATATTTTATATATCTTATAGATATAGATTCTAAAGAAAAAAAAGAGGGGGGGGGAGTGTTACAATATGTAAGGAATGTCATAGTCATCCCCAAAACGTAGTGATTATTTTATGCTCTTTGGTTTTCTCATAATGAATTACTTATTAGATGTACTTTCATAACTACTGCTGATTTTTATATGACTCATAGGCGGAATAACTCATATAACAATGTAAGCTTTATTATGTATATCTTAAAATTTATTAATCATAATTTTTTTTAAATTTATAACTAGAATATCAGAAATCAAAGATTTAAGTTCTACAATTTTTTACCCGTGTAGTGGCGGTGTAAGAATATCCACTACCCCATATCATCATCCCATGGGTGTCATAAGAGACGGCAGAGGGAAACAAACCAGGAGAGGGGCAGCAGCGTCTTCCTAATAACGACTAAAATTAAAAACTGCGGCTGCCAACCCGCTTGCCAAGCGTGACAACTATGGCAAGTATCCCCCTATGAGGCAATCTATAGGGGAGGCCTATGTTCATCTTCATATTTCTGAGAGGGTTTGTTTTTTTGGAACGGGGCAGAATTCATCGCACAGCCCTACTGCGTTCCGTTTAATTACTAATAATTAATCAATTTTTTAATACGGTTGTAGAATTTTTTTATAAATCGTCCAGTTCCGAATATAAAAAAATGACTGAATTTCGAATGATATTTTTATATTGCATTGATATTCTGACTCTAATTAAATAACCAAAGCTTTTTATTTGCATTACTTTCCGAACGTTACTTATTTAGAGGAAATTGTTACAAAATTGTACTTTATTAATATAAATTGTTATTCGCTGAAGGAAATTTTAAAAGAAGACAGAAACTATTTTTTTAGCAGAAGTCTTATTTTTTTAATATGGCGTATGAAATTTCGTTTATATCGGACAGACTTAAATCAGTGTAACGTTATTATAATTTAAAATAAAAAAATTGTACAACCGACTTCAATATAGATTATTAAGAATAACTCAAAAACTATTAGTCAGACCTTGATCAAATTTATATGGGACCACATGTGAAGCACCAGCTTTCAAATAAAAAAGAATCATCGAAATCGGTTCACCCAGAAAAAATTTATGAGGTAACACACATAAAAAAACATACAGTCGAATTGAGTACCTCCTCCTGTTTGAAGTTGGTAGAAAAGTATCGATAATTGTATAGTTAACATTAACATCACAATGTTAAATCATGTTTAGTTACTTGTAGATTTAGTTTCGTGCTGGGAACATGCTAAGAGTAACTAACTTATTATATTTACTTATTATATTATTGCATATCTAGCTTACTTAATTTTATTTAAATATAATATTGAACGGAACGCATCCTCGGTGTTGAAATCATCCATGCACTTGATCTATTTAATGATGAAATTACTCCGTTTAAGTATAAAAATATCGATATTATTACTGCTTGAGTTGGAACGGTGATGTAGTTTATTTATAAAATATGATCAATAGTCCCGAGAAATAAAACTTCAAAACAAATAAGAAATTCTATGCGAACGAAGTCGCGGGCACGGCTAATTACATAATAGTTTTATAATTATGTTATTAATGTCATTAATTTGTATTGTAATATAAGATTCTCGTATTGCAATATAATAGTTAAAAATTCGAAAATTTGTACACCAGAAATGGTAAAATATAATAAGACGTTAACAAATTATTTTTGTACCATATTTTAATAAATAAACTAATTCTTCTTTTTCTTCAGCCATATGTATATATATACAAATATACATATTTTATATCATATTTGCATATACACGTATTCTCGATATTCATACTTCTCCTTGTGAGCAGTCGATAAATAAAATACGGCGATAATTTCAGATTATAGTAACCGGGCAAACATTAAAATTTTATCCTTATAATCTGCACCAACGAAAAATATTATTAATTCTGTTTATAACATAAGTAATATTAAATTCGCTACTTCAAAGTAGCAGCGAGTTATAAGTTTAACACCTTTGATTGCGTCTCTTCTTCTCCGGTCAGAGGAAGCCTATTTTGAAACGGCAATTTTATAAATGAAATTTTAATTAATTAGGCAAGTATATATTTTAGGCAAGTATAGGTATATCGACCAAATTGGCGATATATTGAAAATGGGCCAGATTAGGAGTACCTTAACTTATATGGATGTAAAGGAGGCGAGAGAAGTGTGTCAGGATCGTGCCAAATGGAAGTCCATAGTCTCTGCCTACCCCTCTGGGCGACAGGCGTGAGTGTTTATGTATTATGTAGGCAAGTATAAATTTATTATGTCGAGAAATAGCAATTTATTTTGTTCAATTTCATTTCAATACACTTGCGCCAGACAATAGTGCTATTTAATGCAATGGCCAGTATTAAGATGTGAAACTGATAAAGAAGGAGATGACCTTCTTTATCAGTCTGTAAAAGAACGCCGCTGAACATCGGCCTTTTTCGTTGTAGAGTGGATGTGACATAATCGCCATGCATAACAGGCACATTGGCGTGTATCAGACGACTCGAACCTTTGACTCTGTTTTCCGTCATCGGTCTCGGTATTTTACGTCGGGCGCAAACGGGATGGTTATGCCGCCACTTGTCGTTATTTTGTTGTCTTTATGATTTTTCTAGCATTATCCATAAGAAAAAAAGAAGGTATGTTATGAATGTCGTATAAAACTAGGGCTGTCCCTTTTTCAGACAATAATTAAAATAGAGCAATAAATGTAATTAAATATTCAAATATAAATTTTAAAATGTTTGCCATTCCTTTAATCTAGATGAAAATCGTCAGAGCTTTCATTAGACTCTAAGGACCGATTTTTCGATCATTTCTTAAATATACTCATGTAGTAAAATGCAACAAACCAATTAAAGTTACAGTTCTATGAATAAAATAGTTCAATTATTTCAGTTTTAGATTCAGCCAGGTCAAAGTTAATTTGATGGATAACTTTTACCTGACAATTTAAAAATCAGCCTCAAATTAAATTTCATCATCATCATCATGACAACCCTTGTCAAGTCCACAGCTGAATACAGGCCTATCTCAAGGAATGCCATAAGTTAAATTTAAAGAAAGATAATAAATTCGCTTTAATAATCATGCATTTTGAAGGATTCGTAATACTCGTACATTGCGTACGATAAGACTATAAGAGAGAAATGATGGCTCAGTAGCGCAGTGCCTAAGCGTCTGATTGAGCCGCAGCAGGGGCCGGGTGTTTGAATCCAGGAACGATGTGGTTTTTATGGCCTACAAATAATTGTTTCGGGTCCTAGATATTTATCCATGTGCAATTTATGTATGTGAAAGGCTTTCACTATACGAGAAAATCTTACTTTAAACAAAAAGTACGTGAATAATGTACCCGTAGTAGGGACAACCCCTATGACAGTTGATTTTTGAAAGAACTCGAATTTATTTATTTTAATGGAACTAGTTCTTTCCATTTACAAGAGAGTTTGCAAATTTTTTGCTCGGCATTAAATGAACAAGTTTGTTCTAAGTATGGTGTCGTTAGCGGCCGGGATTATTACTGGAGTGCTTTTGGCCTAGCCTTGTTACCATAATAGGTTGTAACGTTATTATATGGACACTGGCGCCATGTAAAGAGGACTAATGTATAAATAAGCTTTTAATTTATGTTGTGATTTAACATTTATTTATGTTATAACTTTACTACTTACTATAAAGGCTTGTACGTTGTTTGTATTTACGCGTAAAATATATCCAAGTATAGTATAAGTATAGTAGTCAGAGTATCTGACTAATGATTCGCGCGGCCTACGTTTGGAACTTTTGCCACTCAAAAATATTATGTGCAACTGAATGTGTTGTGATCGTCACCGTATTTTCCGATTTCATTCCGACTGTCCCAGAATATATATGTATGAATGTACGATTATGTACCTACATATATACATATGTATGCGTTGTTAGATTCGCCTTCACCTCCGGATAGTCATAGTACATTTAATCGTAGCGATAGATACCAACACGACGCTCCTATATAGATGTTACGCTGTAGAGAAACGCTGCAGCTATATTATGGTAGTAGCACGAATAGGTCGGCTCGACCGGGGAAGGACCAGCTCAACGCTGCTGTTTTGTATGGTGAGTGTAGAGAACCGGAGACCCTTTTTACTGGAAACGAGACATTCCACCTTAGTCCTCAGGGTTGATTCTTAACCAAGAAGAGATGTAGATGTCCATGGGCCACAGCATCCACTTACTATCAGGTCAACTGCGTGCTATTTTGTTACCCTTATTCTACAAAAAAAATATAACAATGTTTGCTTGAATAATTAAGTATACTGCAAACGACTTATATGCAATCTATAACTTGAGCAGAGGCGGATCTATATATGGGCTTTTTGGGCTGCAGCCCAGAGCCGCGTGGATATAAAGGGCCCCCACCCTCCATTGAAGACAATATCTTTCAAAGTTTCAAAAATAGTTAACATGATAGATATTATGAAAATTTCATGAGTTTTTTGTGAGTTTTAGTGATGAGAATGAGAAAGTTAATTTTGGAATAGAGGCATGAAATGTATTTAATAAAGTAATGAAACTCAATACTATTTTTTTAAATAAATTTTAGGGAGGATATTTTTGTGAAGGCAACAATTTAATTATGTCATTAAAAGAGTTCGTACAGCATACGACACCAATCGGATTAAAAATTAATGATATACGAGGAGAAAGCTAGAAAATGAAATACTAGAGTGGGAGCAGAATAGTGACATAAAATTTGGATTTTAGATTTAAATAAAGGATGCCAAGTCTATGAGACATATATTACGAAATTCAAATTTTTTATGGATTTGCAAGACAACAGTAAGGAAAATATAGATCTGGAAAGTGTACGTAATATTATCGATTATATCCAGATGATGTAGGCGAACATTTAGTGAGTGAGTGCATTTGTTTAAAATCTTACTACAGTCTAAGCTAGAGTCTAACAACTCTTGCAGTGAAATGTTTATGCTAATTAATGAAAAAAATAATTTGTTGATGTCTTCCCAGATTGCTTTACTATCTTATAGATTTTTTAACGTTGTCAAGCACTAGCTGTGAAGCGGAGCGCTCTTCCTTTAGAATGACGTATATGGAAAACAAATATAGGACAAGAATGTTGAACAATCGACTAAATAATTTATCAGTTCTTTCCATAAATTATGATTTAACAAAGGACATACAATGTGATGGGCAAGTAAAGGAATTTGCAGCGCAAAAATCTAGAAAAGTCTATAATTAAAAGTATGTAATTCATTTAACATAGCCTGTTAATTTCTTTTGCATTAATGACTTAACGCCTCAGGACCGTGCTTTGTGGCATTCTCTGGGGGAGGCCTATGTTCTTGGGACTTGTGAAGTTCTGTAATAATGATGATGATCGATATATCAAATTTAGTTTTATAGCTAAACTAGCTTTTGCCCGTGACTTCGTCCGCGTGGAGTTCGGTTATATCGCGCCCATCTGTGAAAAAGAGTCTGCTGGTACAAGCCACAATTATAACTGGATGTCGCGGGCAAAAGCTAGAAAACTACAAAACTTCTTTATACACCACATTTTTTGCTAATCTATTACTGTGTGCCAAAATTATCAGACTACTGGGCGAGCTTACGCGTGAGCAAGCAACATAGAATTGCCCGTGTGAAAACAATTTTCTCAAGTCTATACCCGCAAATTTTAATGTCTGCCCTTGTGATTTGTTTATGGTAATTGCAAAGCAAACTTTGAGGGGAAACTGTATGTGTTTGAATTCAAAGGGAAGATCTTTCGGGATCAAGGGAGTTCTTGGTACAAATACAGTTTCCCCTTGCGCACATCCAGTTATAATTGTGGCTTCCACTATATTGCGATGTAACGCTTTTACTTTGAGTCTGGTTCCGTTGCACAGTTGAGAAGGTTTTAAATTTCGCAAAAACATAACAGGAGTGCCCACGCGCAGAATAAGCTTATGATGTGAAAGTCCCGATGGTTTCAGTGAATTAAGAAATTCGACAGGGTAGTTAATTGCGTCATCTGTGTTGACCACAGAGTCTATTGACGTGTACACCATTTCTTTTCCTCAAAAGACGTTAACAGTATATCGTTAATTGCCGCTGCTTAGTCGTTTTCGGGGTAAGTATGGCACGTTCACACAACCATTCTTTGGCTTATCGTGGATATGAGCAATATCTGTAAATTTTGGATATTAACTCCTGTAATGTAAATACAACTGTGCACAAATCATCAGGGATGGTTATCATTCCGTCATTTATCGGGTAATCACCGTTGCCGATTTCAAGTAGGAGATTCGCAAATCCACCAAGCAGACTCTTTTTTCCCTAAGTGTACCCGCATATTTTTCGAGAGCTTGAGGATTTTAATTAGAGGCGTTAAAGTGGATCTCATAAGACACGCCCTAACTTTATTTGGTCTAGTTCCTTTTGGCACTACTGGTAGAGTCTGTCTAAAATCTCCAGCCAGCAAAACCGTTACACCACCCATTAACTTTTCATTTCCTCTTATATCTTATAGAGTTCTGTTTAAAGCCTCTACGCCACTCTTATGAGCCATGGTTATTTCATCCCACACTATCATTTTCGCATGCTTTAATACTTCAGCAAAATTACTTTGTTTCGATATATTACAAATGGGAGTATCAGCTGTTGTTAAATTGAGTGGTAACTTGAAGGTAGCATGAGCAGTTCGTTCACCCCCATGCAGTGTAGCTGCGATCCCAAAAGAAGCCACAGCCAAAGCAATTCCGAGAGTACTTCTAACTTTTGCTAATAGCAAATTTATGAGGAATGTTTTGCCTGTTCTACCGGGAGCATCTAAAAAGAATATTCCACCCTCATTTGATTCAATTTTTGTGTTAATTTGATAGTAAACTGCTTTTTGTTCATCATTCTGTAATCCTTCATTATTTTTAACTGTGTTTTCTAACGATGCTAAGTCGTAACTTGTCTCTTTAAGAAACTCTATTTTCAAATTGTTGTTCTTTGCTTGGCTGAGGTAACCCATACTCTTTTAGTAGCCGACCACCCAACCCTAATACGGCATCTTCTATTACCGAAAGGCATTTGTTAAATACCACATCTGTTATGTGTTCTACATACACATCTCATTGTCTTTCTAATTGCCTTTTAAAATCTTCAGATAGGTATTCTTTTAATTTCTCCCAAAGGCTTAAAGGGTTTGATACTTGGCACAACACTAAAATAATCGTAAAGATCCCGAATCATTTACGGTGATAGGCAAAGTGCTGCCTCTTCCATTGCTGCGAACAAATGCTGGTCATCTTCAAGCAAGCCGAGAGCTTTGCACGCTCATTGGAACGTGGAATATACATGACCATCTACAGTTTTTAACGCTTCAAACAAAATTGGGCCCCGAATCTCATGAAGAAGCATGCGAAGGTGATAGCATTCTGTATTGTTCAGATGCACAGTATAAACCCTGCCCAGAACGTGCTCTTTTTTGACCCCTGGCCAGCCTTCAACGTTTGCTCCTCTCTTTCTCTTTTGGAACTTTCTTTTATCACAAACGTAGTATGCAGGTACTTCTAGGTAGAGCAATGTTTTTGCAAAGTTATCCACTTTACACAAATCGAAAAGGATAGGAGTGTGGTTGTTGGAGGACTATTCACTTTTCACTCAGATTTTGCTCATTAAAATAAACCCTTTGCCCATTTTCCAAATGAACAGCGAAGTGGACTACGGAGGCAAACGCTCATGAATGGAAATTCAAGGATTCGCCATACTGCCTCTGATGAACTTATATATCTTCCACTTGTGTAGGTTTCAACTTCATCCTTCTCATTCTGTAAAGCAAACGATGCCTGGTCTGAGCCTTTATTTACGTATTTACAGACGTATTTTATTGATTTCACCGAATGACAATATTCCACATTTAATTGAGCGTTAAATGTTTTTAATAATACTGGATTATAAGGGACTACCCAGCGATTATCTATGGTTGTGCCTTTGATATCAACAGAGAACCCACCGTCTTTAGTAAACGTCTCTTGTACTGCGGATAACCATCTTCACCAGTTTGAGTTTCCTTATGAGAGCCCTGGGGTATCGTTTATTTCACATGTTATCTTTCATACATGGTGACTTTCGATTTAAAGTTCCACATGGACCATGTATCATATTACATTTAACGATTTCGTGAAGCTCTGGGTCACGTTTGGGATCCGTATTTCAGCACAAATTATATTGTCGATTTGATCCGGAGTAATACGTTTGTGAAGCCATAAAAGAACATGAATATGTGAAAGACCTCTCTTTGTCATTCCGTTGAGTACATATAGCATCGCACTTCACCAAGTATTTTGCTCTTTGTCAATAAGTTCATGATCTTTTCACCTTTAGTCGAAACACCTCGAAATTATTTCGTGTCTACCATGAGAATGTTGTCCTTGAAGCAACTGCTTTTATCTCGTCCCAGCGAGGATTGTATGAAAGTGATAAAAGATCAGGCCGGCCGTAATTCCTAACATAGGTTATAGCATCCTGTGTTCTTTCGTGCATATACCTAGGTCCCCTGTAATAGATGATGGAAGGACAAACTTTTTCCTAGTTGGTTGGCTTCTGCGTCTTGTCGTCCAATAGCATCTTTTAAATGGATATAACTATCAGCACGTAATTTGGCTTGATTATTTTTGATATAATTTAATCTCTGTTTCTATTTTGGCGTATTCATCCACCAACTATTTACTAAAAAGGGCACGATAGTTGACTAAATAGTTAATCACTATTCTATACGAATAGAAACATGCAGAAGAGACAGTTTTATTAAGCGGCAACTTAGTTGTGGAATCGCGTTGTGGTATGTTGATTGAATACCCATCATCCCCCAGCAAAACATCAATGAATACTGTAGCTCATCATATGCTCGATGTATCTCACTAATCCGCTGAAGTGAATTACTTCGCCTCTCGAGGATGATGTTCCTTCGATCAAATTGTTGATCCACTAACACTAAAGACACTTCATTTGTAGTTGGTGCAATGTACCTACCTTAATGTTCTTCTGGTGGTTTTTTATCAACATGTATGACAACTTTGTATGACTCTGAAGGAGGGCTTTATCAATGGCACTTTTCAGATCTTTTATATATGGGTTCATTTGATGCAGCATATTCTGCAATTGTTTGATTAAATTTGGCTTTAAGTTAGAAATTTAGAACATCGAATCTTTGCTTCTCGATCATCTTCACCTACAAAATATATTTGAAGGTACTGAGGTCATGTTCGGCTTCTGGTAATATACTTCCAATTAAATGGTAAACCTGGCCTTGTAGTTTAAAGTCGGTGAAAACCTGTTCACCACCAAAGGAAGTCATCTGAAACAGGCATTATATTTACAAATATTAACCATAAAATGGTCATGATCTGGGTGTAGATAATTAATCAAACAAAAGAGTGGTTCAGGCAGTTGTTTCGACCGATCAAATTGCACTTTTCCAGCGCTGCAATAAATACCAGGTGTCTCATCCTTCCATTTCAGCGCATTGTGCCACTGACACTTGTATGTCATAGAACCCAAGGCTACACTGCTGTCAGTTCTATAAGCAATATCAGAGTCATACTGCATAGCGGAATGGACCTTTTTCCATAAACGCAGTGTAATGTTTTCCCATACCGTAACTGAATTGCTCTATGCACTTGTGGATTCGCAGTTTGGTAATTTGCAACAGTTTGCCTGTGTACATCGAGATTTTTTTCTGATAAGCGGACACAGCTTTACGATTTGAATCTGGCTTGTTCTGCCTATATCTTTCTTGTGCACTTCTTAATTCAACAAATTAACTGAATCAGATCAGGACGTTGCAATGGTTTTTGAGAAATATTTTACTGATATTCCGATCTTAACCACTAAGTTTCTGAATTCTTCTCCTGCCGTTGCCGAATCATTACTTAAACAAAATGTAAATGCGTACAAAGAATTTTAAATTTCATAAAGTATCATCTAAAGATATAATAAAATATTTTAAAACTATTAATATTAAGAAAACTGCGGATCTGTGGGGATTTCCGTTAAAGTTATTGCGTCTATAATAGATACAATCGCGCCCCATCTATTTTTTCTATTTTTTTTATTCATTCTATTTTATTTTTAATACTAGTATCGAATCTGGTGTGTTTCTGATTTAATGAAGCAAAGTAAAGTAATACCTTTATTTGAATCTGGTAGTACACTACACCCCGCCAATTTTAGAGCTATTTCTGTACTACCAACATTAAGTAGATTTTCTTTAATATAAATAATTTACTTCATAAAATCAATTTGTTTCACAAGGGTCGCTCGACAACTGATTCCGGTGTTGAGCTGATTAAATATATCTTTAATGTATTTGAGAATTGTGTGTGACCTTGAATATGTGACCTTTCCAAGGCCTTCGATTGTGTTCACCATGAAACATTAATCAGAAACTTCAACACTACGGTGTAAGAAGTGATGCTCTTAAATTAATTATTTCATATTTAAGTAACAGAACGCAAAAGTTGTCATTAACAGTATGAGCTCTTCCGGGTCGATGGTACAAATGGGCGTGCCTCAAGGCTCAATTCTCGGCCTTTCTGTTTCTTGTATACATTAATGACTTACCTTTCATAGTATGGGATAACCGTGATATAGTATTATTTGCTGATGACACTTCTTTAATTTTCAAATTAAGACGACAATTAATAAAATATGACGAAGTAAATAATGCTATATCTAACTTAGTAAATTGGTTCAATGTTAATAATTTGCATTTAAATGGCACTAAAACGAATAAAATTCATGACTCAAATGTCAAACAATTAAATACTAATGTGATTTTAAATGGGAGGAACTGAGTCTTGTAGATACCACCATTTTTCTTGAATCACACTAGACGCGAAGCTTCAATGGAGCCCCATATATCAAAACTAGCAAGCAGACTTAGTTATGCAGCATATACTGTAAAAGATTAGAAATCTTACCAGTGTTGAAACAGTTAAACTAGTTTACTTTAGCTATTTCCATAGCATAATGTCGTATGGTATTTTGCTATGGGGACACGCAGACACTGAAATTATATTTGTTTTACAGAAGAGCGACAAAAATTTAAGGAAATTAATATATTAACTTTGACCTCTCAACACATTTATGAAAATGTAATATACGTGCACAAAAATAAAATTAGTTTTACAAAAATAAGTGATATTCATTCTGTAAAATTTATACGTGGTAGAGCCATGCTGCAGCTATATTAGTAGTATAGTTGTAGTACGAATGGTCGGCTCGACCGGGAAGGACCACGCTCTCACAGAATACCAGCGTAAAATAGCAGCTTAACACTGCTGTGTTTCGTATGGTCAGTGTAGAGAACCGGAGACCCCTTTACTGGAAAAGAGACATTCCATCTTAGTCCTCACGGGTGACAACGCATCTGCATTTTGATTCTTTATTGAAGATAGATATAGATGTCTATGGGTCACAGCAACCGCTTACCATCAGGTGGACTGTGTGCTCATTTGTCACCCTATCCTATAAAAAAATACTAGGAACAGACACAAGCTAGTAGTACCAGTTACTCGACTCCATCGAGTCAGTTATTCATTCTTGGGGCGATATACGCTTTTACAACAAAATCCCAAAAATATGCAAAATTTGACCTGCTCAAAGTTCAAAAACTTTACTAAACAAAGTTTCTATAAAAGGGTTATTATAATATTAAGGAATTTATGGATGATCAAAACCCTGGGAATGAGGTGATCGCTACCAAGCTATTTCTAATTTGTTTTGTGTTGTTAACTGTGTAACATACATGATTGTAAGCTGTTATTTAAAAAGTCCTGCTGGGTTTCTTGCTGGTTCTTCCCAGGACAGAGGTTTTTTTCGAACCAGTGGTAATTAAACAAAGAGTGACTTTCAATAAGAATTATTTATAATCTATATTGAATAAAAAGTTTCTGTTTGTTTCTGTTAATTGACTTTTTCTTGTGTAATTAGTAAATCTTGACCTTCGTTTATTTTTCTTTTTTCATATTTTAATGTCGACGATACAGATTGATCTGTTTCGCTGGTTGGAAATGATATTTCACTGTTTACAAAAGATATAACAGTTAAATGGTTGCTCTGAAAAGATCACGCTCTTCGACAGGTACCTCCATGCGACGCTGTGTAATTTTCTTCGCAACAATAGTCAGATAGGCGTCAAAATTTTCATTAGATATATCATGGCTAAATCGTAATCGCCTTACTGGACAGATATCTGTTCGGACTCTGTTTATAGCAGACCGTTTCGATATACTTCAAACCGAAACGGAAATATTAATCCTGCAGCTACCAATTCACAAAGTCCACCGTAAGTTTCATTTTTAACATATCGGCTGAATATTCATTTGCTGTTGAATAATTATCGCCATTTCTTTCTTGGGTCATAACTGAAAACCTAGGACAATCATTTACCACAAATCTAACAATTTGTGAAAGCACCACCATCGCATTTTCTTGGGTTCCATACATTAAAAATGAAAGAGCACGAAACGAACAGGCGCTGTCACCTATAATGGGATGGCAGTATATTCTTCCATTTTCCTTTAATATTAAGAGTTTCTGTAGTCATTTTTCAGTGAGAAAAATACTTCTATCAACAATACCTAATCACAAAGCAAATCGAATTCCAAGTTTGAACAGTGGTTGTAAGAAAGACATAATCAAGAAAATAATCCGAAACACGAAGCAAATCTTAAACCGTAAGCAAGCAAACAAAGTCGAAGTCTAGTCAAATATCCGTTAATAGTGAATAGGTACCGTATGTGGTACAGGTTGAAGCACTCTTTCACCATTCACTTTATATTAGTTCGAAAAACACAACGTTGGCTTCCTATCCGTAGACGTCGAGACTTACATGTATTATCATTTTTCTACTTTCTACTCTTTAATCCTCTTGCAACTCCATATCTCCGTGAGTATTTTGAGTATCTTGTACCTCGTGAAACTCAGTGCCGGACCACTAAACGGCTACTTCTCAAAACTCCTTCTCTATTCACAAGTCGTTGTGGTGGATCCTTTACTGTAAGGGCAGTCAAGCCATGGAAGTCACTTCCACATGACATACGTCCTAACTCTTCTCTTGATATATTTCGGAACAGAGTAAAAAAACATTATCTATCAACTTAGAATTATTAATATATATATAATCTTTATTTATATATGTATGTATAATTAACAGACATATGATAATAAATTATACTTATATTTTTTTCACACATATGTTAATTGTTAACTGTAACTTATAGCCAATTTCTATTAAGTAGTGTAATGTTAATTATTAAGTACGCACGCTGCCACCTACTTGCTTTGTATATAAAATTATTTTCCCCAAAGGGTTTGCTGGAAGAGAGCGAAGAGAGCTTATTAGGGTTAAGCTCGCCTTTGTACATCTTATTTGAATATTTAATAATTGTTATCAACTTACAGTGTGTACAATAAAGAATAAAGAAAGTTACTGCGTTCTAAAACGATACCAACGCTATCTATTGGTAGGATTGGAACTTGAAGATCAATACAAAATAGGTAGGTACCTAAGTATTTCTTTTGGTTTTACCATTTTATTCATTTGTAAAAATATATTTGGTAACCATAAAACGACACCCATATTGACATTTCAACCACATCGCACCCCCACAGGGGATGATGGTAGGTATTTCCCGTCTGCTACGTTGGATTTTGAAATAGTTGTTGTTTTCGTAATCAGCGACCCGATAAACCATAAAAACGATACCCATGTTGATTTTCAGAATTTGTCACCCCTTTTCCACCTTTTAGGGGTTGAATTCTGAAAGAGCCTGAAACATTTGTTTACTCATTTATTGATAGGAGTACTCTGTGAAGTTTCGAATAAAATAGTTTAACTAATCTTGTTTCCCATACAAACTTTCAACCCTTTTCGCCCCTTAGTTGAATTTTTAAAATTCTAGGACACGTAATTGTTTATTACTAATGTTTAACCTAAAATCACAGTTTCAGGCTTCTAGCTCCTAAAATGACGGACTTCCATACAAACTTTTAACCACTTTTTCACCCCTTAGCGAATTTTCAAAATCCTTTCTTAGCGGATGCCTACGTCATTACAACTGTCTGTATGCCAAATTTCAGCGAAATCCGTTCACGGCTGTGCGTTGATAGATGAGTCAGTCAGGTTTGCCTTTTATATATATAGAAGATTTAAAATAAAATAAATCTTGTTTTCCTTATTTAAGGTATTTACTATGAAATTGTCGCTTTGTACGGAAAGTTAACATATTTTATTAATTATAATTGTAATAGTGGTAAATGGGTCCACTATTAACAGACTCCGAGTGGTCTAGGAGCGGAGGAATGAAACTATTTTTCTTGATATGCCTTACTATGTGCAGGCGAATGAAGGTGTTTATTTAGTGAACCCTGCCTATATTTATATTCCCGGCTACATCCTTAGTTAACCAATAGTAATATCTTTTATTTACTTAGCCAATTAGAATTTATACATTTTGACCAATGAAAATTAATCAATAAAATATTATGTACAACTATTATATGTCGCGCTCCATTTGCCGGCGTAAGACTCGTGGATCGCTTCTCGTAGCTGCGTTGCTGGACGGGGCTATAAAAGCGATGCAGGCCGGTGCGCGCGCCTCGGTGTCACTCACTATCCCGACAACACCGACCACGCTCCTGACGTATTAGACTTTGCAATAGCAAAAGAAGTCCCTCAACCTCAGGTCAATCGAGACCCTTGACGATCTTGGATCCGACCACCGCCCTGTCTCCTCATACTGGCCATCAGCCACCTCCCCATCCCTCCACGAAAACCTTCACTAACTGGAAGGGCTTCAAGACGTCCCTAGCCACAGCTTTGGACCTCCGGACTCTATCCCCTTTCTTCGGACTTATTCGACAGTACCGAAAAATCGACACTGCGGTCGATTCACTCTCCACCCTTATAACATCCTCCTTAAGGAGAATGAAAGGTCGTCCCGGTTGCTAATAATAATGGTCTTCCTTACATATTAGCAACCTAATAAAGCCAAGAGAGCTGCTCCGGAGAGCAGCACGCTATCCAACCCCGAATACAGACGTACGGCCAATCGTCTTCAACGAGAAGTCCGTTCACGCCTTTCCGAATTTCGAGACCTCGAAAAGAGTAATCTCATGGAGAATATCTCTCCTCTCATACAGCGTACTATCAGATGGCAAGAGCCTCCGCATAGACGCTATCACCATACGCCTCCTCTCTCGCCCTGACGGTACTATTGCCTTCGAGGACGAGGAAAAGCTGAGTGCTTTGCAGACAGCATCGCTGCTCAATGCCTCCCAGCTCTCAACCCACAGACCCTCCACATCCAGACAGTGGAGGATGAGGTCCGCCGGAACTCACTCCCCACAGTCTCTATCACTGTGTCCAACGATGAGATCTCATCCTCATCAAAGGACTGAAGCCTAAAAGGCTCCGGGCGCGGATGGCATCTCCAACCAAGCCCTTAAACATTTTCCTGAGCAGGTGTAAACCCTTTTAGCTATTATCTTCAACGCCTGCTTCAACCTTAGTTACTTTCCACCACGTGGAAAGAGGCAACTGTCATTGGTATCCCCAAGCCAGGAAAGCCTCACAATCTCCTCCAGTTATCGTCCCATCAGCCTCTTCAAGGCCATGGGCAAACTATTCGAACGAGTTATCCTCACTGCATGAGGCGCCATCTGTTTCCACAGACGGTGACCCTCTTGTCATCCTCACCAATTTGGTGTCCGAGCGAAACACTCTTGTCCCCAACAAGTTCACCGTATTGTGGAATACATCCTCAGCGGTTTTATCCTCGCCGTCATAAGACCATCGCGGTCTTCTTTGACATAGCGAAAGCGTTTGATAGAGTCTGGCACGAAGGCCTTATCTACAAACTACACAATATAGGTCTCCTGATCGTCTTGTTCGTCTCGTGGCCTCCTACTTGAAAGACCGTACCTTTCGTTACAGACACGAAGGCACGCTCTCTTATCTATCAAAGCCGGTGTCCTCAGGGCTCGGTACTTGCCCTTCTATATATCCTGTACACCAACGACATTCCCATACCGTCGAATGGTGTTCAGATCTCCTCTTGCAGACGACACTGCCTCTACTGCAAAGGCACGTCACTACCTTTTATACGGAACAAGATCCAAAAGTCAGTCAATGACTTAGGAGCTTGGTTCCAAAAATGGCGTATCGATGTGAACCCGAGAAAAGCTCACTAAAAGTTCACTTCGAACATAAACGACGCCGCTCCACTACTATTCCGCCAATCCGTATGTTAGGGACCTCTGTCCTGGCATACGTCCGCTAAATACTTAGTGTCACCCTTGACACGAGGCTCACTGCACCCCATGTCAAGAGAGTAACTCGTAACGCACGATTTTATCTGGGTAGGCTCAACAGTATGTTGGGCCGAGACAGTAAATGTTCCTCCGCAATAAGCGAACCTCTATAAGGTCTGTATACGACCAGTAATGACATACGCAGCCCCAATTTTGCTCATGCAAAACCTAAAACCCTGTACAAACCCAAGTTGTACAAAACTATTTCTGTCGTCGGCCACGAACGCACCCTGGTACGTCCGTATCGCCGACCTCCACCGAGACTTAGAGCTCCCCACAATACAACAGTTCCTAAAACACTCTGAGAACTTCTTCAAAGCCTCAGAATCTCATTCTAATCACCTTATTCGTGAGGCAGCTTCCTGCAGCCCCACTCCCTCTCGCCATCGAGTCCGCAGACCGAGAAACTCTCTCTGACCCCCAACCAACTTTCGGCTGACCTGAACTGCCTCTTGGCGGCTCAGGCAAAGCCTCTTCTTCCAATGGTTAATATGCCTTAGTAAGCTCATTCTCAGCGGCCTTCCGCCGCCTGCGCCCTCTTTCCTAAAGAGGGTCGCGTCCGTTTCGGCAGAAAGGCCACTAAGGCCAAAGCCGTCCCCAAGGTGGTGTTTAGTGGGTAGGCACTTAGGTTAGTTAGGTTAGTCAGTGAGTCTCACATAACCACGCAGCCGGCTGCGTGGTATGCTTAGAGCATTCACCACCTCCTCCCCGCTTCCGGAGGGTGCCTTTGCATTGGGCGCAAAAATAACGCGCGCGCGTAATCGGCGAGCGGCTGTGGCGGACACATCTCCGGAACAGCAAGAAGAAGCGAAGCTGCGGCGTTGAAGAAACGGCTCGAAAATGGTCGACGGATGCATGAAGATAGCCGGCGTGAAGACGATGCGGCGCTGATAATATTTGCGGCTGTTTCTTGTTTCTATATTAGAACGTTAAATATATACGTCAAATTATCTCGCATCGATATGCAGTCCGCAGTATCTCAGTAGCCGGGGTAATTTGTACAATGTTTCTTCAAACCTTCACCTTCTGCGTTATGGTAGCAGCAGGGTAACACTATTTATTGCCGTTTAGGGTTGATTAGGCTCGCTGCTACATCACCTCCCCAACGAAAGCGTACCGGAGGCTTGACGACTCGCCCATGGCTCGTGATTTTAAAATAGGTTTCATCTGGGTTGATGTTGGGTTTTCAAGCTTCCTCGCTGGTGGTTGAGATGATGATGATGATGATGAACTCTGAAGTATCCTCGTTAATAATATAGGCAGGCTTTAGTCGGTCGATCGATATAATTGTAGATTTCCTTCCGGTATTTGTAATTTAAAAGTCTTGCTATTTCGCTCTAATACTTTATACGGTCCATCGTAGGTAGGTTGAAATTGTTTCTTCACTGCGTCGTTTCTTACAAAAACTTGCTTGCATGTTTTCAAATCTTAATGAATGAATACTGATTTATTATTTCCGTGTGATGATGTGCGTTTCGACGATAAGGCTTTGTTGATTGATTCTCGAAGTTGAGTTACAAAATCGTAATTCATTTCTTGATTGATGTTGAAGTGAAGAAGTCACACGGTAGTCTTATGCTGCAGCCATAGGTTAGCTGAGCGGCGCTAAGACTAGTGTCTGCACGCGGTGTTGCTCGTAGTCCAAGTAGCACTGTAGGTAGCTCATCAATCCACTTTGTATGTTGAGATAAACGAGTTTTGAGTGCGGTCTTCAATGTACGATGCCATCTTTCGACTATTCCGTTTGATTGAGGATGGTATGCCGTTGTATTTGTCTTCTGTATTCCCATAGTTTGAAGAAGTTTGAGGAATAGGTTGCTTTCGAAGTTTCTTCCTTGATCCGTTGTGATGGTTTTAGGTGATCCGAAACGAGTAATCCAATTTTCATAAATTATCTTCGCGACGGATTCAGCTGATGTATCATCGGTAGGTATTGCTTCTGGCCATCTTGTTGTTCTGTCGATCATTGTTACGATGTAACGATGTCCTTGCGGTGAAGTAGGTAATGGTCCAATGATGTCAACGTGCAGGTGTTCGAATCTCTCCGTAGGTGGAAATGAATCTAGGCTGCTTGGTGTAGTATGCCTTTGTACTTTGCATTTTTGACATTGAATGCATTGCTTCGCCCAGTTGCCAACATCCACTTGTATTGAAGGCCAAAATAATTTTCCAGTGATGAGTTTTCTGGTTGCTCTAACACCTGGATGACTGATGTTGTGCAGTGTATTGAAGACTTCGCGACGACATTCTTCTGGTAGGTATGGTCGCATGGTTGAAGTTGAGGCTTCGCAGTGGATAGGTAGATGCGTCATTGGCATTGTAACTCAAGTTACTTTGCTTCGATAGATGTTTGATGTTGTCGCTATCTCTGTCTTGTGCTTCGGCGATCTTGTGATAGTCGATTGATGTAGGGCACGTTACACTGTCGATTGGTATGCGACTGAGTGCGTCGGCGACTACGTTGTCCTTCCCAGTGACGTGACGTATGTCGGTCGAATTCGCTTATGAAAATGAGTTGTCTTGCTCGTCGGTGTTTCTGATGATGATGGTTTCTTCTGTTCGGTCTTCTGAAGTACATATGTTAATGGCTTATGGTCTGTAAAAGGATCAGGTTTCGACCTCGAACGTTTTTTGAAGTGCTTGATAGCCATGTAGATAGCGAGTAACTCTCGGTCAAATGTACTGTAGTTACGTTGAGTATCGGAGAATTTCTTCGAAAAATAGCCAAGTGGTTGCCATTTCCCATTTATGTATTGTTGGAGTACAGCTCCTGCTGAGAGATCGGACGCGTCGCTGAAGATAGCATCGTGTGATGGGTGAGCGAGCAAAGCTGCATTTTGGATCGCAACTTTACAAGCTTCAAATGCCTTCGTGGCTTCATCGTTCCATCCTATTGACGTTTTATCTTTTTTCTTCGTGTTGTGAAGGTAAGCGTGAAGTGGTGCTTGGATTTCAGCGGCTTTAGGAATGTGTTCTCTGTAAAAATTAATCATCCCAAGAAAACGCCTTAGTTCTTCGATTGTTTTAGGTTTCGCATAATCGATGATTGCTCTGACTTTTCAGTAGGCGGTTTGATTCCTTCCTTGCTGACGGTGAAACCAAGATATTGAAGTTCTTGTTGTCCAAATATGCATTTCGAAGGGTTGATTGTGATTCCATTGTCTTCTAATCGCTGTAGCACGGTGCGTAGATGGGTTTCGTGCGTTTCTTTATCAGGGCTTGCAACAAGGAGATCATCTATGAATGCGAAAACGAAATCCAGTCCATGAAGTACTTCATGTATGAATCTTTGAAAGATTTGACCAGCGTTCTTCAGTCCTGAGTCATTCTTGGAAATTCGAATAATCCCATTGGAGTAATTATTGCTGTCTTCTATGTCTTCATCGCGTACTTTTATTTGTTGGTAAGCTCGGTTGAGATCTATGGTGGAGAATATAGTCTTGTCTGACAGTTGATGGGTGAAATCCTTGACTCGCGGTATTGGGTAGCGGTCAGGAGTGGTAATAGAATTCAGTCTTCTGTAATCTCCACAAACTCGTAATTCTCCATTCTTCTTGGGTACAACGTGAAGTGGTGATGACCAAGGGCTTTGCTTGGACGGCATATTCCTTGCTCGATCATAATTTCGAATTCTTTCGAACTTGCTAGTATCGGTGTGGTACGATTGGACGTGCACGGCAATGAAGTGGTGGTCCATTGGTTTCGATGAAATGCTCAACGTCGTGCTTCGGTGTTAATTTCTTTGAAGTTATTCTTGTGATTCCAGGATAGTCTTCAAGGATCTTGTGATATGATTGTTGAACGTCTATGCTTCTTATTGTGGGCAGATTGGTTGCTTGGACGAAAGACTGAGATGCAAGATTGGTTTTCCGTCGATGATTCTTCTATTTTGATGTCGACAATCAACTGGTGATGTTGAAGAAAATCAGCACCGATGATTGGTTTGCTGACTTTAGCGACGATAAATCTCCATTTGAATGGTCGACGTAGGTTTAAATCTAGTTCCATTGTTTTTCTCCATATGTAGGAATCACCGTATTGTTTGCTACGTAGAGTTGAAAATCCAGTGGCTTCATCTTCTGTCTTTGACTCGGCGGTAAAACTGAGATATTCGCTCCGGTGTCGATAAGGAAGGTAAGCTTGCTTTTTATCGGTGACAAAAGACGGTAGGACTTTTCTGTTACGCTGGATCCCGTCGCATCAAGCGTATTAGTTAGTTTTCCGACTTCATTTTTCATTTTGAATGTACACGGTGTTGTGCATTTTCTTGCCTCGGAACCGAAACGTCGATGATAGTAGCAGTAAGGGGATCTTGTTCTTGAGCTTGTTCGACTTCTACTTGCAGAGCGGTTGCGACGAAAAGGTGATCTTCGGTGTTGCTGATTGCGCTGGTTGTACTGTTGCTGGTAACAGGTTTGATGCTGGGAAGCTTTGAGCGCGGCGACTTCGAATGATAGCTTCCGAATTTCTTCGAGAAGAAACTGGGTATTATTGGCCTTGGTTGAAGTGCCTTCGATCATCGATATGTGTGAGCTACTGCTGTTTTCGATCATCTTGTCCGCCAGGAGTGCCAGTTCGTCGAGCTTCGTCTGCGTGCTGAATGTTTCACTCACTGCTAGTACCGATCGAACATGTCATGACATGCGTCGAATCTGGGACTTTATCTCGCGCCAAAGTACGCATTCTGCGTAGGAGTTGTGTGGGCTTCTGGTCTCCAAGTTCTATTTCTGATAGAAGTTTCTGTAGCTGGCGACTGTCGGGTCTTCATATGCAGAGATCAGACGATCCTTCAGCGAATTATACTGGTCGGATGCCGGTGGGTTGTACAATAGGTCCGAAATATGTTCGATGTCTTGTTTCTCAAGTTGGGCGATCACCATCTGTGCTAGTTGCGCTTGACTTTTCTTTAAATCGTTCGTTGCGGCTTCAAAACTGACGAACCAAAGTCGGGTTTATCTCTCCAAAACGGTGGTATTCTCAACGATAGAGATATACCGGCGATTCCTTGTTCCTTGGCCGGGTTTGATGTATATGCGTCGGTTTCTTCGCTTCTCGCTCCATAATGACGTCTTGAGTACACTGATTTTAATGATCAGAAGGTTGCGTGTTCAAATCACGTCAGGGTCACCAATGTAATAGTGGTGAATGGGTCCACTATTAACAGACTCCGAGTGGTCTAGGAGCGGAGGAATGAAACTATTTTTCTTGATATGCCTTACTATGTGCAGGCGAATGAAGGTGTTTATTTAGTGAACCCTGCCTATATTTATATTCCCGGCTACATCCTTAGTTAACCAATAGTAATATCTTTTATTTACTTAGCCAATTAGAATTTATACATTTTGACCAATGAAAATTAATCAATAAAATATTATGTACAACTATTATATGTCGCGCTCCATTTGCCGGCGTAAGACTCGTGGATCGCTTCTCGTAGCTGCGTTGCTGGACGGGGCTATAAAGCGATGCAGACCGCGCGCGCGCGTAATCGGCGAGCGGCGGCGGCGTGACACATCTCCGGAACAGCAAGAAGAAGCGAAGCTGCGGCGTTGAAGAAACGGCTCGAAAATGGTCGACGGATGCATGAAGATAGCCGGCGTGTGAAGACGATGCGGCGCTGATAATATTTGCGGCTGTTTCTTGTTTCTATATTAGAACTTTAAATATATACGTCAATTATCTCGCATCGATATGCAGTCCGCAGTATCTCAGTAGCGGGGGTAATTTGTATTAAATGTTTTCTTCAGACCTTCACCTTCTGCGTTATGGTAGCAGCAGGGTAACACTATTTATTGCCGTTTAGGGTTGATTAGGCTCGCTGCTACTGAAATTTTCGCCTAACAAAACGTTATCTAATCTGTGAAAGTGAAAGTCTATTGGGGCAAGTATTGGAGAATATGTAGTGGAAAGAGCCCTATCTTTAGCCCTGCTAATTTTGCCGACGTCAGTGTTGCAGTGGCCGGGCGTTGTTATGCGGAAGCAATGGCGAAGAGCAGTTCCCTTATTTGGGTTGTTAGAGTGCCAGATTCTATACCATTATTCGTAATTTTGATAATAACGGTGAACAGTAACTGTGGCACCAGATGACAGGATGTTATAGTGAATATAGCTCAACTGTCACCATAAGCTTTTTCGGCTAATCTTTCGTTTTGGCAACTGTTTAGCTTGGACACTTGTATTATCTTCTTAAGCTTCTTTATTTTACCAATTGCCCGCAGATGATTTTATATTGTTTTGAAACTTACATCAAAGCCAACGCTAGTTTACCCGTAGTTTGAGATGGATCCGTTTACTGTCGCCTTCAGTTCGTCTTTATCAACCTTTTCTCCGGCGGCCACAAGGTTCATTTGTATAACTGATTTTGAAAAGGAATAACATACCTTTTAATATAGACTATTTATTTGTATTTAGAATTCCAATTTAAACCAATAGATACTACCATTTAAAGTGACCAGTTCAACAAACAGCATTTTCATAGATAAAAACCTTATCATTATCAATATTACGGTCCATGACAAGTCCACTACTGAACATAGGCTTCCCCAAGGAATTCCACAAACCCCGATTTTGAGCCACCTGCATCTATTGATTTCCTGCATCTGTTACCAGGTCGTCACTCCATCTAGTCTGGCTGCACTCCACTTCGTTTACCGGCTTGAGGCTGGGCTTAAACCGACAACCAAAAGAAAGGTTCTTGAGTGGCAGCCTCAAAGACTTTATACTATTTACTAAATGTATGAACGCAAAATCTTATATTTGTGACACACTACATGAAATATTGAGAAATATCTCCTAAAATAAATATTGTAGGGAAGGCTTAAAACGTCTGCGCTTCTTCTCGCCTCGCTGGACATACTAAATGTACTAAATTTTTCTTTCGTATTAACAGTCTTGATTTTTAAATCTGGCAGATTTTAAGTTTGTAATTCCGTCATTTGATATTTAATTTTCCTAGCAATACATTGTGTCTATTTTAGAACACGCAAAAGTAATACGACGTAAGACTATATTTATTGTTAGCAATGAGGATTAAAAAAGAAAAATGAGGATAGAACTGTAATCTTCCACCCGTTCTAGCAGTATAAAGTATCGCGCAGGCGACTAAGAAGGGTCAGTCGGTAATTTTACGAGTCTCACTGTCGTTACTATACCCGTTGGGGTATTCTACTAGTGTAGGCAAGGAAGATCGTGTTGCTGAGAGAGGCTGCCCTGTGTTACATTGAGATGAGTAGTGTTGCTGTTGGTTTGCATACTTTGGTGTTATCGTGTAATTGGATCTTTCAGGTTTCATCAGTGTGACGGGAACATGTTACGGTTGGTCAAACTTTATTGCTCTATACTGAATGTATGGTGCAGTGCTCTGTTTTGTTGCTGATAATGATCGGTTGCGTAAGCAGGAGTGCAAGTTGAGCATTTGCACTCACACCTTAATTATCTTTAACAATTGGCTTCCAGAATGGTTTCTGATGGTAAGGAGTGTTGGTTACAGAGTAATATTCTTTTATTTATATAATTTTGAAAATAATTTCTAACAATATATATAATTTTATAGAAATATTTTAAATATAAAATGGGATTCATTATTTAAATAAAGTTAACTATTAACAAATAAACAATACCAACAAATATCCAATTAATATAATAACTAAGGACCGATGCGTTATTTGTAGCAATAAAAGTTGTATACTTCCATCTAATTTTATATTTTATAACAGAATACAGTGCTAATAACTTGAATAATCAACTAACTATTAGAGAATTCACTTCAAAACTCTAGACAAACTTAGCTGTGGCAAGTGCCAAGGTAACTAGTAACTCACTACGTGATTTAATTTATTACACAGCTGCTTCAAGAAAACTTCAACGTAAAACCAACACAACAATACCTTAAGTATAATTACTAATACTACAAATAAGATTTTTATTCACTCACGGGTAAAGTTATTCTTTCTTATAGGACCATAGAAAACATAAGGGACGAACAAGGAAAAGGATTAATTTTAGCAATTTAACACTAAAAGAAGATTCAAATATACAGTAAATCAACCCACTCATATTTATGTCTAAAAATAAGATATAATTATTATTAGAGAATATGTGTGACAAGCGAGCACACAGCCCACCTGATGGTAAGTGTATGCCGTGGCATATTGACATCTACATCTGTCCTCGATTACGAATCAAAATGCAGATACATTATCACCCTGAGAACTAAGACGGAATTCCTCGTTTCTGCACTTATATATTTATGCACCATCTTCTTAATACTGACTTAAAAGCACAAAAATAATTTCTCCTAGCAACATACATACATATTTATAAACCCATACAGATAAAACGAAAAGGTGGATCGCATGGACTATTTAAATATGAACTGTGAAAATCACACAAACTTCCTCGACTACTACTGCATCCTACACCCTTTATTCAAATCTCTCATTTTTAGTCTGACATCTATTTCTGGTTCCAACTAATCATAAGCTGAAGTGGCAATGGGCCAAAGAAAGGTTTCGAGTGGCGGCTCCGTACCAGTAAGCAAAGTGTAATGACGACCTGATAAGAGCTGCAGGAAGTTGATAAGTGCAGGTCGCTTAGGACCGTGCCTTGTGGCATTCTTTAGCGAAGGATATGTTCAGCATTGGAATTAGGATAAACTGTAACGGACGACGGAACTGTAACGATGATGATGATCTAATTCCGAGCTAAGTTTAAAGCTTTAGGTCTCTACCAGATACTCTACTCAATTGATATCATCAATTTTGATTAAAACTTAACATTATTTTTATCACAGGTATTCCTTACGTATCCCTTTCTTTTATAAAACAACAATATTGTAAATAACTACAATAAAGAAAAAGTTTCTAGAACATAAACTTTAAATAATACAGGTTTTCACATTTGTCCTATACAATTTTGCTCATATCTTCTAAACGGGCTATTAGATTTTGGCGACTCCAAAAAAGGAGGAGGTACCAATTCCACTGTATTTTTTGTGTTACAGTCAGGTCTGGCAACTTTACCAATGGATGTTAACTTTGCCATCAGGGGTGTACTGGTACAAAATTACGATTAACACGGAAAACGTAACGTTTTTCGAGATAAGCCAAGTTTTGGATGAAAATACAATAACTAATTGACAGCATTGCTTTCGATATGGCAACATGAGAGTTAATTTTGGCATTTTATTTTAACGCGGAATTGTGCCGGCGAAATAACCTCTTTGTTCAGTGCTCCAGAACTTTAGTTTTTTTTTTGTTTGAAATACTGAATGTAGGTATCTATATCTTTGTAGTAACGTAATATTAATGGTTATCAAATGTAATATATCGTTTTAACATGTTGGTCTTAATATTTATCTATAAAACTAACTTGGCAAAGTTGCTATACTACTGATGCCATGATGTGACAGTTATTTTGCCATGTTTTGTTACAGGTTGAGAAAGTGACAACCGTTGGTTTGTCACTTTCAACCTATATTTTAACCGATTACAACTATTTAAGCAAAGTGTTCTACACTTGACATTCTATGTTTGTATGTATGTTTGTATCGATGTTTCACCGTAGCAGCTCATTAGACCGATTTTACCAAATGAGTTTCAATCATTCATCAGAGAATTCATCTTTATTAAAAGTGAAGGAAAGAATAGAGTAATCTATATTACTTTTACTGCGTTGTCGGGCATTAATAATATTATTACTACTCAGTATTTTTCATAATTTCAACTTAGTGTATTGATATTAAGCAAAATATTAATTATAATTTTAATGATTATTAAGGTTTTGCTATTGTGGGAAAACGATATTTAGATTGATTACAATAATTATGCCCTGACATACTTAATTTACGACCCGTAATAAAATGGTGCTGATGACTAATAAAAACGAATGTATAAAAATGAATGTGTAAAAATGATTGTAACAAGCTTTTTTTATTGTATATTATAATTGATTTAAGCTTATTATTGCACCAATTTTTTTTTTTTTTTAATTTTAGACGGTAGTATTTTTGTTTGATATATTTTTGATTTTTTCTTAAGAAATTAATGTGACAAGATTTAAATACAAAAATTAAGTTAAATATGTAATCAAGGATTTTTGACAACCCTAACACATATTTTCAAGTTTGAATGAAAATTTGAAAAATGGGATGGCAACTTTGTCACAAGCGTAAACTTTGCTATTTGCAAATCATAACACTGGGTGTTGTGTATTATATTATGAGGTAAACTTACCTTCAACCTTGAAGTCAAATCCTATTATTTTCATTATAAACCCTGATGGCAACAAAGTGAGCCACAAAGTGAGGTTAACTTTGCCATTTTCTATTTTTTAGTATTTTGTCTATTTAATGTTAATATTTCTTTAAATCATTAATAAATACCAAATATATGAAGAATATAATGTCACATTTAACATTGACGCCCAGTCTCACAGTACATTTTTTGTTGGAAAATTAGTGTTAAACTTTTAAGTCCTTCCAAAAATGGCAAAGTTGCCAGGTTTCACGGTACCTCAAAACTTTTTTCTAGGTGAGTTGATTTTGATGATTCTTTTTTTTTTTTTTTTTTAAAGATGGTGCTTCTCATGTGGCCCCATATAAATTTGATCAAGATCTGACTAGTAGTTTTTGAGTTTTCCTCAATAATGCGTATTTAATTGACTTCGACTACATCGACAATGTTCTCATTTTATTTATATTGACGTCGGTTGTACAAAGTTTTTAATTTTACTACTTGTTATAACTCCAATCGGAGTATAAGTTTTAGACTTAAGCCTATCTTTTGAGACTAAAATTATTGAAATATCTCTACAAACAAAAATTCTCATTTTCAACTTATGTAATTATACAAAAATTCTAACAATATTCAAAATTCTCTTCAAACTTACATTAGTCAGACTAATAAGATTACAATAATAAAATCTAAAATCATTCGGATACCCCGATAAACTTGCAAGTGACCACGGGAAGGCTTTTAACAGTAAATACTTCAAAAAGTTCTCATCTGATAAACAGTTTAGGCACATCTTAACCTCTGTCGCATGCCCGCGAGCGAATGGTCAAGTGAAACGCACCAACCGTACCATATTGAATGCCTTGCGTGCCACAGATCCTAGCGAGGCTGCAAATAACTGGACGAACAGCTTACCTGATATTCTCTGGGGTATTAATAATACCGCGAATGAAAGTACAACCTACAGACCTTATGATTTGGTGTTTTCCAAAAACTCTAGGCCACGTTGTGACATCATTACCAATGAAAGTGTTAGTGAGACAGTGGGGGTTAGGCGTAACAAAGCTAGTAAACAGTTATGAATAGCGAGTGATAGGATGAGACGTAACTTTGACAAAAATGCAAAACAAGCCGTGTCTATAAAAAGGGGGATTTAGTTCTTTGGCGGCAAGCACCAACAAGCAGTACGACAAAGGTAAACACTGAACTTGACGACGTCTTCTCGATTCCATATATCGTAATCAAGGTGTTGGGCAAGGACAGATATAGGATCCGAAGTATTAAGGGACTCAGAGGCTACAGGGCCTTCACAGGCCTGGTTGCAGCGGACTCCTACAGGTTCTATCACAGAACGGTTCCCATATCTGACAGTGCCAGCAGTTCCGATGAACAACTGGAAACCGAAGACCTTATTGACCTGCTAGAAAGTTAACCAAGTTTTCTCCCATTGCGGGAGCAATTATTGTTTCAGGACGGCCGAATGTTACGCCACACTGCCACAGCCAATCACAGCGCACCATTCAAGACAGCCAAGCCAAGCCAAAGCCACCACTCCAAATACCGCATGCCTCTGATGGGGGGTGGTGCTATATAGTGCATTACGAGCTCATTTTTGTATTCAGTTCTTATACTACCGCTTGTAATAAAACGAAACTCTGTTCAAACTATTATTCGAGTATAAAGTAAAATGTGTGTGTTTAGTTTTCTACCTTCTTTTATTTTTACTAACTGTTACAAGTCTCACTACTGGTACTTTTCCTGATACGTTTAAGATAGCACTTTTACATCCAGTTTTTAAGTCAGTTGATCGGAAATGTGTTGAAAACTACAGGCTAATTTCATTGTTATCCGCAATGTCTAAGGTACTTGAGAAAATTGAGAACTCAAGACTTATGAAATATTTGTTATCACGTAAAATTTTATCTGTTAATCAATTTGGTTTCCGAAAGAAATTATCTACTGATGATGTTGTACACAAATTAGTAAATCATATTGTTATTAAACTTGATAATAAGCAAAAATGCGTCGTCTTGTTTCTAGACCTTGCTAAAGCTTTTGACACACTTGCGATCCCTGTCTTGATTTCTAAGTTTGAGTGCCTGGGAATAAGACGAACCCAGCTATCCCTATTTCACAGTTATCTTACAAATAGAGTTCAGTATGTGAAAATTGCCTCATACCCGAGAAGCTCAAAAACTATTACCTATGGGTACCTCAGGGTAGTATCCTTGGTCTGACCTTATTTTTGGTGTATATTAACGACTTGTGTAATCTATGCCTAGTAATGGATTCCATATTTACTTATGCTGATGATACAGCACTTGTTTTTTCGGCCAGTACTTGGAGTGAAACATACCAACGCGCGCAAAAAGGATTTAATACTGTTATAAAATGGCTCAACAACCACCAACTAACACTAAATTTAACCAAAACTAAAGTAGTAAATTTTTCTATACGAAACAGTTCTCAATCATTAGCAAATTCACTTAATATAATAGTTAATACTTCATCACAAACTAGCAACACTACAACCAACAATGTGTATTATTTAGAAAAAGTTACTTCTATTAAGTATCTTGGCATAATAATTGATAGTAATTTAACATTCAAAGACTATATTGAAAACTTATCTGCTAGAGTACGAAAGTTAATTTACATTTTTAAAGACCTTCGGCATTCTGCCGACACATATGTTATAAAAATGATTTACTATGTCCTGTTCCAATCTGTATTATAATAGGTTATTCTATATTTACCTGGGGTGGGGCTACTAAAACAGTATTTATGCATATTGAACGTGCCCAGAGAGCTTTACTAAAGGTGTGTTGTTTTAAACTTCGCTTATATTGTACAGAACAACTTTATGAGCATTGCCAAGTGTTGACTATATGGCAACTTTTTATATTGTATACAGCTCTTAAACAGCACTCCTTAACTAAAAATAATAAGAACGAATCCTCTTAATACCTACTTCAGTCATAGATTTTTTGTATTCCTTGGGCCAAACTTTTATATTAAATTGCATCAAAAATTATTCCTACAATCATTAAATCACTTTAAATGCACTCTGAAAGAAGGCTTTTAAATCAATCCTATAGTGAAACTGAATGTCTTCTTGATATTCTGAAATAAACTTTCTATTGTATTCTTCATATTATATTCATTTCGCATTACACATATACACGCGCGCGCGTGTATATGTGTGTGTGTGTGAGTGTTTTATTAAATGTTAAGTTTTTAATACTCAGACCATAAAATTTTCAAATAGTCAACAATTGTTTTACGATGAATAATAACAAATAAAAAGGAGTGGCAATGAAATCTATTTGATGCGTTGCCTTCATTATACTATCATCAACGTCCGATCAAAAGGGTAAATACAGCTTTTGAATATTTAAAGCCACGAACATGATCACCTCGCGTAGGTCTGTCATTATCTGAAATCGATTTTCACTACAAACAAGAAACAACAGTTTTTAGACACAAATGTTTAAAGTCGATAAAACATAAATTAATGTATTGCATGAGATAGAAACGGCTGTTTTATAAATAAAATTTTAATTAATTAGGCAAGTTTAAATTTATTACGTCGAGAAATTGCATTTTATTTCATTCAATTTCATTTAAATACACTTGCGCCAGACAATAGTGTTATTTAATGCAATGGCTAGTATTAAGACGTGAAAGTGATAAGGAAGGAGAGGATCCTTCTTCATCAGTCATAATGCAATGGCTAGTATTAAGACGTGAAAGTGATAAGGAAGGAGAGGATCCTTCTTCATCAGTCTGTAAAAGGTAACTGCTGAATATCGGCCTTTTTCGTTGTAGAGAGGATTTGTCACAATCGGCATGCATAACAAGCACATTGGTCAGTATTGAACCTTTGACTCTGTTTCCAGTCACCGGTCTTGGTATTTTACGTCTGGCGCAAACGGGATGGTTATGCCGCCAATTGTCGGAAACTTTATGATTTTTGTAGCATGTTCCAAACGAAAAAAAGAAGGTAAGTTACAATTATCGTATAAGACTAGGGCTAGGCTAGGTCACTTTTCTAGCCAACAATTAAAATAGATAAGTAAATGTAATTAAATACATTTTTAAACCTCTCGTTTTGTATCACTCAGTTCGTGAGATACTAATTTATGAAGCTTCTTTATTTTACTTTGGCCCGCAAAGGATCTAATATTGTTTTGAAACTTACATCAAAAGCCGACGTCAGTTTAGACGTGGTGTGAGATGCATCCGCTTTCAATATCGCTTTCAGTTTGTCTTTACCAACCTTCTCCTCCGGGATTATGAAAAAGGAATAATATACCTTTTAAAATAGTGTAAGAAACTATTCCACTTCTGATGTAAGAAATTACCTATTTCACTTCTGATGTTAAAAATTATTCTCAAAAGTATTTAAATAAAAGAACACTACTCGGTAACAAACCCTGCTTACATCCGGACCCAATTACATGATAACACCAAAGTATGCAAACTAACAGCTTCACTAACCATCTCAATGTAACACAGGGCAGCCTCTCAGCAACACAATCTTCCTTGCCTTTACTAGTAGAATACCAAATAATATATACGTATATATATTTACCACGTGCTCGGCGGTGAAGGAAAACATCGTGATCAAACCTGCATGTCTGAGAAATCAAAAAAAAAAATATTTCGAAGACATGTGAAGTTCGCCAACACGCATTGGGGCAGCGCGGCGGACATTTCCTTGCACTAAAACCCTCTCAGGAATGAGAGGAGGCCTGTGCCCAGCAGTGGGACGTATATAGGCTGTAACTTTACTTTACTTTACTTTATATACATATATTGTGTAGTTGTTAATAGTCTATATATTAACAACTACACAATACTAACAAATATACAATTAATATAATAACGAAGGATCCATGCATTATATATAGCAATAAAAGTTGTATACTTACATCTAAATTTATTATTTTATAAGAGAATACAATGCTAATAACTTTAATAATCAATTAGAGTAGAATTCGCTTCAAAACTCGAGACAAACTTAGCTATAGCAAGTGGCAAGGTAACAAGTATCTCGAACTAAATGCTTTAATTTATTACACAGCTGCTTCAAGAAAACTTCAACCTAAAACCAACACAATAATACCTTAAGTATAATTACTAATACTACAAACAAGATTTTTATTCACTCAAGAGTAAAGTAATTCTTTCTCATAGGACTATAGAAAACATGAGGGTAAACAAGGACTTCATAAAATAAGGATTACACGAAAAGAAGATTCAAATATACAGTTAATCAACCCACTTATATTTAACGTCTAAAAATGAGATATATTTATTATTAGAGAATATGGGTGACAAACGAGCATAGAGACCTCATGGTAAGTGTATGCCGTGGCATATTGACATCTACATCTGTCCTCGATTACGAATCAAAATGCAGAAGCATTATCACCCCTGAGAACTAAAATGGAATTCCTCGTTTCTGCCCTATATATTTATGCACCACCTTCTTAATACTGACTTAAAAGTACGAAAATATTTTTTCCTAGCACCATACATATTTATAAACCCATACAGATAAAACGAAAAAGGTGGATCACATGCACTAAGTAAATATGAACTGTGAAAATCACTCAAATTTCCCCAAGTACAACTACATCCTAAAGTCTTTTTTGAATAAAATGAGTGTAGGATGTAGTTGTAATTATATCCATTTAAATAATTGTTTTAATATATAACTATGTAAATCTTACTATAATTGTAACTGTAACGATGATGAGAATCCAATTCCGAGTTAAGTTTATACCCTAAAGTCTCTACCTTATCGAGAAATTCTAAAAAGAATCGATTGCAAAATTCCTACCGAATAGACAAATACACTGACAAGAAAGCGAGCTAAGTGATAAAAACTTGTTGAAAAGCAAATTATGATATCTAATTGCCTTACTTATAATAACCTTTTAACCATCGAAATGTTAGGAAAGGCATTTCAGAATATGAATATTTTAATCAGCATAAGATGTTGAAACAATAAAATCATTCGATAGTTCATGTTTTCTTTTAGTCCTATCATATTCTGTATCAAATTCCTTTTATAGCCCTAAATGGAATATCTTTTGGCAGCTTACAAAATATCTTTATCGCCGTAAATCCGTAGTCGTTAACGAACCCAAATTTTATGGAATGTAATTAAACGCCAGGACAGCTTTTGAAATTCAAATTATCATAAAATGGGACTTAAATTCTCTTATTAAGATTGTTATAAAAATATGTTTAATTTTGTTTCCTTGCGTAGTGAAATTAAACATCCATATGATATTTTTTATTATTTTAAGGACCCTCTTGTTTCATACAAAGTTCTATTCATTTACATCTATTTTTGATTTTCATTTTTCCTCTGGCTTTGACATGTTATCTTTCATTTTTCCTCTGGCTTTCTCGCAATCAATCGAAGTGATTTCGTGAAAAGGGACGGAAGTGTGTAACAAGAAGCCGGGAAAGCGCGCGCTATTTGATTTGACCAACGATCGCACGCGGTAATAGTAAAGTGTGGAGTTCGGTTATATCGCGCCCATGTGTGAAAAAGAGTCTGCTGGTACAAGCCACAATTATAACTGGATGTTGCGGGCAAAAGCTAATAAACTACAAAACTTCTTTATAGACCACATTTTTTGCTAACCTATTACTGTGTGCAAAAATTATCAGACTACTGAGCGAGCTTACGCGTGAGCAAGCCACATAGAATTGCCCGTGTGAAAAACAATTCAAGTCTATACCAGCAAATTTTAATGTCTGCCCTTGTGATTTGTTTATGGTCATTGCAAAGCAGATTTTGAGGGGAAATTGTATTCGTTTGAATCCAAAGGGAAGATCATTCGGGATCAAGGGAATTCTTGGTACAAAAACAGTTTCCCCTTGCGCACATCCAGTTATAATTGTGGCTTCCACTACATTGCGATGTAACGCTTTTACTTTTAGTCTGGTTCCGTTGCACAGTTGAGGAGGTTTTAAATTTCGCAAAAACATAACAGAAGTGCCCACGCGCAGAATAAGCTTATGATGTGAAAGACCCGATGGTTTCAGTGAATTAAGAAATTCGACAGGGTAGTTAATTGCGTCATCGACCACAGAGCCTATTGACGTGTACACCATTTCTTCCCCCTCAAAAGACGTTAACAGTATATCGTTAATTGCCGTTGCTTGGTCGTTTTTCGGGGTTAGTATGCCACGTTCACACAACCATTCCATTGGCTTGTCGTGGATATGAGCAATATCTGGGTAAATTTTGGATATTAACTCCTGTAACGCAAATACAACTGTGCACAAATTATCAGGGATGGTTATCATTCCGTCATTTATCGGGTAACCACCTTTGCCGATTTCAAGTAGGAGATTCGCAAATCCACCAGCAGACTCTTTTTTTCCTAAGTGTACCCGCATATTTTTCGAGAACTTGAGGATTTTAATTAGAGGCCATAAAGTGGATCTCTTAAGACACGCCTTAACTTCATCTGCTCTAGTTCCTTTTGGCACTACTGGTAGAGTCTATCTAAAATCTCCAGCCAGCAAAATCGTTACACCACCCATTAACTTCTTATTTCCTCTTATATCTTGTAGAGTTCTGAAAAAAGCCACCCTTATGAGCCATGGTTATTTCATCCCATACTATAATTTTCGTATGTTTTAATACTTCAGCAAAATTACATTTTTTCGATATCTTCTTCAAGCAAGATCATCTTCAACAAGCCGAGAGCTTTGCACGCTGATTGGAACGTGGAATATACATGACCATCTACAGTTATTAACGCTTCAAACGAAATTGGGCCCCGGATCTCATGAAGAAGCATGCGAAGGTGATAGCATTCTGTATTGTTCGGATGTACAGTATAAACCCTAACCAGAACGTGCCCTTTTTTGACCCCTGACCAGCCTTCAACGTTTGCTTCTCTCTTTCTCCTTTGGAACTTTCTTTTACCCCAAACGTAGTATGCAGGTACTTCTAGGTAGAGCAATGTTTTTGCAAAGTTATCCATTTTACACAAATCAAAAAAGGATAAGAGTGTGGTTGTTGGAGGACTATTTACTCTTTCACTCAGATCTTGCTCATTAAAATAACCCCTTTGCCCATTTTCCAAATAAACAGCGAGGTGGACTACGGGCGGGAAACGCTCATGAATGGAAAATTCAAGGATTCGCCATACTGCCTCTGATAAACTTATATATCTTCCACTTGTGTAGGTTTTAACTTCATCCTTCTCATTCTCTAAAGCAAACGATGCCTGGTCTGAGCCTTTATTTACGTATTTACAGACGTATTTTATTGATTTCACCGAATGACAATATTCCACATTTAAGTGAGCGTTAAATATTTTTAATAATACTGGATTATAAGGGACTACCCAGCGATTATCTATGTTTGTGCCTTTGATATCAACAGAGAACCCACCGTCTTCTAGTAAACGTCTCTTGTACTGCGGGTAACCGTCTTCACCAGTTTGAGTTTCCCTTATGAGAGCCCTGGGGTATCGTTTACTGCACATGTTATCTTTCATACATGGTGACTTTCGATTTAAAGTTCCACATGGACCATGTATCATATTACATTTAACGATTTCGTGAAGCTCTGGGTCACGTTTGGGATCCGGTATTTCAGCACAAATTATATTGTCGATTTGATCCGGAGTAATACGTTTGTGAAGCCATAAAAGAATATAAATATGTGGAAGACCTCTCTTTTGCCATTCCGTTGAGTACATATAGCATCGCACTTCACCAAATATTTTGCCCTTTTTCAATAAGTTAATGATCTTTTTCACCTTTAGTCGAAACACCCCCGAAATTATATCGTGTCTATCATGAGATTGCTGTCCTTGAATCAACTGCTCTTTTATCTCGTCCCAGCGAGGATTGATAAAAAGATCAGGCCGGCCGTAATTCCTAACATAGGTCATAGCATCCTGTGTTCTTTCGTGCATATACCTAGGTCCCCTCGTAAAAGATGATGGAAGGACAACCATTTGTCCTAGTTGGTGGGCTTTTGCGTCTTGTCGTCCAATAGCATCTTTTAAACTATCAGCACGTAATTTGGCTCGATTATTTTTGATATAATTTAATATCTCTGTTTCTATTTTGGCGTATTCATCCACCAAATATTCACTAAAAAGTGCATGATAGTTGACTAAATAGTTATCTTCTCCTTCTTTAATCATTATTCTATACGAATAGAAACTTGCAGAAGAGACAGTTTTATTAAGCGGCAACTTAGTTGTGAGATCGAACATACCACAGTTGATTGAATACCCATCATCCCCCCAGCAAAACATCAGTGGATACTGTAGCGCATCATATGCTCGATGTATCTCACTAATACGCTGAAGTGAATTACTTCGGCTCTCGAGGATGATGTCCCTTCGATCAAATTGTTGATCCACTAACACTAAAGCCACTTCATTTGTAGTTGGTGCATTGTATCTACCTCTATGTTCTTGTGGTGGTTTTTTATCAGCATGTATGATAACTTTGTATGACTCTGAAGGAGGGGCTTTATCAATGGCACTTTTCAGATCTTTTATATACGGGTTCACTTGATGCAGCATATTCTGCAATTATTTGATTAAATTTGGCTTTAAGTTAGGAAATTTAGAACATCGAATCTTTGCTTCTCGCTCATCTTCACCTACAAAATATATTTGAAGGTACTGAGCGTCATGTTCGGCTTCTGGTATTATACTTCCAATTAAATGGTAGACCTAGCTTTGTACTTTAAAAGTTGGTGAAAAACCATCTGCTGTTACCAGTTTACCACCAAAGGAAGTCATCTGGAAACAGGCATTATATTTACGAATATTACCCATAAAATGGTCATGATCTGGGTGTAGATCATTAATCAAACTAAAAGGTGGTTCAGGCAGTTGTTTCAACCGATCAAGTTCCACTTTTCCAGCGCTGCAATACACACCAGGTGTCTCATCCTTCCATTTCAGCGCATTGCACCACTGATACTTGTATGTAATAGAACCCAAGGCTACACTACTGTCAGTTCTATAAGCAATATCAGGGTCATACTGCATAGCGGAATGGACCTTGTTTTTTACATAAACGCAGTATAATGTTTTCCTCATACCGTGACTGAATTGCTCTATGCACTTGTGGATTCGCAGTTTGGTAATTTGCAACAGCTTGCCTGTGTACATCGGGATCTATTTTTTCTGATAAGCGGACACAGCTTTACGATTTGAATCTGGCTTGTTCTGCATATATCTTTCTTGTGCACTTTTTAATTGACTTTTTCTAGTGTAATTAGTAAATCTCGACCTTCGTTTATTTTTCTTTTTTTCATATTTTAATGTCGACGATACAGATTGATCTGTTCCGCTGGTTGAAGATGATATTTTACTGTTTACAAAAGATGTAACAGTTAAATGGTCAAGCTCTGAAAAAGGATCACGTTCTTCGACAGGTACCTCCATGCGCCGCTGTGTAATTTTCTTCGCAACAATAGGCAGATAGGCGTCAAAATGTCCATTAGATAAATCATGGCTAAATCGTCATCACCTAACTGGACAGATATCTATTCCGGACTCTGTGTTTAGCAGACCGTTTCGACATACTTCAAACCGAAACGGAAATATTAATCTTGCAGCTACCAATTCACAAAGTCCACCCTAAGTTTCATTTTTTAACATATCGGCTGAATATTCATTTGCTGTTGAATAATTATCGCCATTTCTGTCGTGGGTCATAACTGAAAACCTAGGCCAATCATTTACCACAAATCTAACAATTTGTGAACGCACCACCATCACATTTTCTTGGGTTTCGCACATTAAAAATGAAAGAGCACGAAACAAACAGGCACCGTCACCTATAATGGGGACGACAGTATGTTTTTCCATTTTCCCTTTAATATTAAGAGTTTCTGTAGTCATTTTATCAATGAGAAAAAATACTTCTATCAACAATACCTAATCACAAAGCAAATCGAATTTCTAGTTTGAACAGTGGTTGTAAGAAAGACAAAATCAAGCAACTAATCCGAAACACGAAGCAAATCTTAAACCGTAAGCAAGCAAACAAAGTCGAAGTCTAGTCAAATATCCGTTAACAGTGAATAGGTAAAGGTTTGTGCAAAGTTTTTGTACAAATCTTCTTGTCTATTTTGTTTAATGTTTTTGTGCAATAAAAGTATATTCTATTCTATTCTAATAAATTAAGTTTAAAATATTTATCAATATCATTTACGTTATTTACGACCCAAAAATCTTAAAAATGACACCCAAGTCACCCAACCCATGATCATTTTTACATACAAACATACATCCATCCATCCTTCCATCCATGTTGGTTTCAGATCATAATCGATGCCATTTTCGTAATTAACGTCCCAAAAAACCATAAAACGACACCCATATTGACGTTTCAACCACATCGCACTCCCACAGGGTATGATGGTAGGTATTTCCTGACTGCTTTAGTTGTTGTTTTCGTAATCAGCGACCCGATAAACTATAAAAACGATACCCATGTTGATTTTCAGAATTTGTCACCCCTTTTCCACCTTTTAGGGGTTGAATTCTGAAAGAGCCTGAAACACTTGTTTACTCATTAATTGATAGGAGTACTCCTGTGAAGTTTCTAATAAAATAGTTTTACTAATCTTGTTTCCCCAATCGCTTTTTCACCCCCTTAGGGGTTGTATTTTCAAAACCCTCGGACACTTAATTGTTTATTTCTAATCCTTAACCTTAAAACAAGTTTTAGGCTTTTAGCTCTAAAAATGACGGACTTCCACACAAACTTTTAACCCCTTTTTCACCCCCTTAGGGGGCAAATTTTCAAAAATCCTTTCTTACCGGACGCCTACGTCATTACAACTATCTGTATGCCAAATTCCAGCGAAATCCGTTCAGTAGTTTCGGCTGTGCGTTGATAGATGAGTCAGTCAGGTTTTTCTTTTATATATATAGATAAATAATGAATTAGGTAATATCGATTGGGTATCCTTTAGTAATAAATCAACCAAAGAAAGTATCGATATATTATATAATTAATTATACAAAATCATAGAAAAATTATTTCCAAAGTATATATTATCGAGACGATATAACTACCCGGTATGGTTTTCAAAAACACTAAAAGCCGTTATTAAAGAAAAATGTTCGGTGCACCGCAGGTGGAAAAAGTACAAAAATAGGCAACATAAGATGAAAAAGGAGTGTTATAATTTCTACGTAGAGAAAATGCAAGAAGTTATCACAAAGACTCACAAGCTATTATAGACGTATAATTAAATCTAAGCGCTTAAAACCACTGGTTATCCAAAAACTCTTTATTTAGGCACAAATAAATATATGTAGAAAGGTCATTAAGAATATAGAGAACTTAAACGGAAAGCTTAATTCCTACTTCTTATGAAAGATGTTATTATGATGTAAAGAGTCGCATGAAACAATAGATTACTTAATACAAACTACAAATTGTACCGAGATTAATTTTGTAGTTAAGAATAATAATTAATTCGTTTGCACGAATTAATTATCCAACGAGTCAAGGAAAGCTAGTAACGGAACACGACAAGCGCACCGTTCCACGCCAGAGCCAAGACTGCCTTCACGGCTTTTTTTTTGCGCCCAATGCAAGGACACCCTCCGGAAGCGGGGGAGTGAGGTGGTGAATGCTCATAGCATACCACGCAGCCGGCTGCGTGGTTATGTGGGACTCACTTTGAAGAAGTGCCTTACCCACTAAACACCACCTGTGGGAATGGCTTTAGCCTGTGTGGCCTTTCCGCCGAATCGAAAGCGATCCCCTTCAGGGAAGGTGGGCGCAGCGTCAGGAATGGGGGCCCGCAGTCCTTCACGGCTTCCGCTCCGTCCGTTTTATACAAGCAAAACGGGCGCCACCGCAGGTACAATGGCGCAGGTGTGGTGCACATGTTGTTTACAAGAATTCTGTCTAGCTACACCGACGCCGCCGCACGTGCAACGGTGCAGGCGCCGTCATATACAAAAGATGAATAAATCTATAAAGGGCTTAATAAATATTTCAAAAGTGTATATTTATAGATCCTGCCCCATCATAAAAAAAAATCTCTGCAACTGCATTTAAAAGTAACGTCGATCGCGATCGTCGATATCTGAACTCGTTAACAATTACGAAAGAAGAGCTGTTAAAGTCTTTAAAAATTTAGAGAGTTGTAAAGGGCCAGGCAGTGGCAAAATACCCCCTATTTTCTTTAAAAACTGTGCTAATAAACTTAATTTACCGCTAACCATATTATTCAATAAATTTTTAAGTGAATGGGTGTTTCCATCCAAATGGAAAGAAGCGCAAATCATTTCTATCCATAAAAAAGGCACTAAAACTAAAATAGACCATTATCGCCCGATCTATATTTAAATACATTAGGATTAAGGAAAATTCTATATATCAATTTATATCCAATTGTAGCACGAGCAATTCCTAATAAACAACATGAATTTATGAGCAATCGTTCTATTACTACTAATCTCAGCATTTTCACCAACGACATTTTAAACAGCATGAATGTAGCTGCACAGATTGATGTGATCTATACAGATTTTGAAAAGGCCTTTAACAGGGTTGATCACATTATCCTGTTGCACAAATTACAGGCATAAGTTATCCACGGAGACTTACACCGCTGGATAAAATCATATATTATATCTAACAGAAGACAAGCAACTAAAAATTAAAAACAAAAAAAAGCAAAAAAAAATTGTATACGTCTTAAAAATGGCTTAGACAACTTGGCAAAATATTATAACACTAGCTTTATACCCGCGGCTTCGCTCGCGTGGTCTTCAATTTAGAAACATCATTGAATGCTATTCCGTGCCAAATTTATCAAAATTCGATCACTTTTAGAGTAGCTTCGGTGGCTGTGTCTCTATGTCAGTTCGTCAAAGAATTTTTTTGAATTCCCAAAGACTATTGGACCTAGCTGATTGATATTTGGCATATATATAATATGCTACAGGAACACGTGAATAAATAAGTTTTTCAGAATTGCATCAATATCATATGTCTAATATATCATCTACAATTTTTTTTATATTGGACATGTCTTCGATGTATATCCATAAGAAAGATGATTTGTCTTGGAATCAAAATTTATTATTATTATTTACATTTTACTCTTTACATTCATTCATTAATAAAGTTAATTTATTTTTAACAAAATATTGATGATTTCATGGTCTTATGTGCGATATTTGATACATATCATTGGTCCTATTTAATTTTGATTGGCACCATAAAATAAAAAAAATTCATAAATGCAGTTCTATAATGATAAATAAAACAAATTTTAATAAATCACGTTACATTTTAAATTTTATTTAAGCGAGTTTTTGTACACATCTTTGGAAGAAAGTTCCATAAAAATTTGCGTAAAAACATATTGCTGATGTGAAGCACCGACGCTCCGGGAAGTCTGAAGTATGTCAACATGTTCAGTATCGTCCCAACCATTATATCAGATCTGATAGACAACAAATCCTCGCAATAGAACACCGATTCAAACTTCTCAGATATGCCGGTTTTCTTTCACCGCCGAGAATGTGGTAAATCGACACTTCAAATTGCAATTAACATATATGTAAAATAATATAATAATGCTTATGTACTCCGTGTAATGGCGGGTTAGAATACCCACTACCCCATATCTTCCCGTGGGTGTCGTAAGAGGCGACAGAGGAAACTGAGGCAGAAGATGGGCAGCATCTTTCTGATAACAGCCAATAATAAAACTGCGGTTGCCAACCCGCTCGCCAAGCGTGGCAACTACGGCAATATCCCCAATGAAGAAAGTTACGAAGAAACGGCCCCAGTCCCGGCGGCCCCGCTATTCCTGGCTACGGTGGCGACCATGGTAACGGCGGGGCAGGGGTGCTAAGAATCTCCGGTGGAGGTTCGGTTGCCACCTACGACGACTGACCTGGCAACTTATAACGCACGCACTCTGAGGACTGACGAGAAGATCCTGAGTTGAAGAAGAGATAGACAAGTTGCGCTGGAATATTATAGGATTATCCGAGGTCCGAAGAGAGGGGAGGACACGGTAATCCTCGAATCCGCAACTTGTTCTATCACCGGGAGGGCGACCATCTGTCCCAAGGAGTGTCGGATTTATCGTCCACAAGTCTCTCGTTAACAACGTTAAAATTGGGAGTGTGTCGACGAGGGTTGCGTACCTTATACTCAGAATCACCAAACGGTATTCGCTGAAGGTCATACAGGTTTACGCACCAACTACGGCACACCCTGATGAGGAGGTGGAGGAAATGTATGAGGATATCTCTAGAGCCATGCATTCCTCTAAAACCCACTATACGGTGTTAATGGGAGACTTCAACGCAAAGCTAGGCACAAGAGAGAACGGTGAGCTGAAAGTAGGAAATTCGGATTAGGGCAACGGAACCCAAGGCCAGCAGCTGGCCGACTTCATGGAGAAAGAGGACTCTTTATGATGAACTCTTTCTTCCAGAAGCGGCCCCACAGGAAGTGGACCTGGTCGAGCCCCGACGGTTCGACAAAAATGAGATTGACTTCATTATGACGACTAGACGCCAACTGTTCAGTGATGTCTCAGTGATCGCGAGGGTGAAAACTGGTAGCGATCACCGAATGGTTAGAGGCACACTGAACCTAAACGTTGTTGAGAGGTGTCGTCTAATGAAGTCAACGCTCCGTCCTCGTGCTCTAATCCAAAGTCCCGAAACCTTTCAGCTCGAGTTACAAAACCGTTTTCAGTGCCTAGAAGATTGCAATGCAGTGGACGATATGAATGACAAGCTCGTGGAAACTGTCCATGCGGTCGGAGCTAAGTTTTGTAAGACCCGCCGCAGAAGAACACAAAACTCTCCGATCACACTCTTAATCTCATGGCTGTTAGACGGAAATGAAGCTGCAATCTTCAGTAGATTTGATAGCATACAGGCAACTGAACAGACAGATCTCCAAATGCATGCGGCGGGACTTGCGCAACTTCAATACAGCTCGTATTGAAGAAGCGATCGAGCGGAACCAGGGCTCCAAAGTCTTTGCCAGAGATCTGTCTGCCAGAAAGAGCCAACTGTCGAAGCTGAAGACCGAGTGTGGCAGCGTCGTTTCCGGGACACCTGAGATTTTGAGTGAGATTGAGAGGTTCTATGGGCAGCTGTACACATCATCGTTGGAGCCACACGCAAGTGTGAGTAACGATCCAAGAGCGAGTCTTATCCGACACTATTCCGATGATATCCCGGACGTCAGTCTGAGCGAGATTAGAATGGCTCTCAGCACCTTAAAACGGCAAGGCCCCAGGCGAGGATGGAATTACAGCGGAGCTTCTGAAAGCGGGTGGAAAACCGGTACTTGAAGTCCTTCAGAAGCTCTTTAATTCCGTCCTACATGGTGGCACTACACCGGAGGCGTGGAGCAGAAGTGCGGTGGTCTTGTTCTTCAAGAAAGGCGACAACGCTCTTGAAGAACTACAGACCGATTTCCTTCTGAGCCGCGTCTACGTGCTGTTTTCGAGAGTCATTACGAATCGTCTCGCACGCAGACTCGACGACTTCAGCCTCCCGAACAAGCCGGTTTCGAAAAGGCTTTAGCACCATAGACCACATACATACCCTTCGGCAAATTGTACAGAAGTCCGAGGAGTACAATTTGCCACTATGTCTGGCGTATGTGGACTATGAGAAAGCCTTTGATTCCGTCGAAATTTGGCGGTGCTGCAGTCCCTTCAGCGGTGCCAAGTTGACTGTCGGTATATCGAAGTGCTGAAGTGCTTGTACAGTAGGGCCACGATGGCTATCCGAGTACAGAACCAGAGTACAAAACCTATCCAACTGCAGAGAGGTGTAAGACAGGGTGACGTTATATCCCCGAAACTCTTCACCGCTGCATTGGAAGACGTTTTCAAGCTTCTGGACTGGAAAGGATACGGCATTAACATCAATGGCGAGTACATCACTCACCTTCGATTTGCCGATGATATAGTCCTTATGGCAGAATCGCTGGAGGACCTAAGCACTATGCTCAATGACCTCAATAGTGCCTCCCAACGGATAGGTCTTAAGATGAACATGGACAAAACAAAGATCATGTTTAATGTCCATGTCACACCTATGCCGGTAGTTGTTGGAGCACTAAGCTCAAGTTGTTGACGAATATGTTTACCTGGGACAAATAGTCCGACTAGGTAAGTCCAACTTCGACCGAGAGGTCAATCGACGGATTCAACTCGGCTGGGCAGCGTTCGGAAATTACGGCACATCTTCTCGTCAGGTATACCTCAAAACTTGAAAACGAGGCTGTACAACCAGTGCGTGTTGCCAGTGATGACCTACGGAACTGAGACGTGGTCCTTCACTGCTGGCCGGATGAGGAAGCTCAAGGTCGCTCAGCGAGCTATGGAAGGCTATGCTCGGGGTCTCACTGCGTGATAAACTTAGAAATGAGGATATCCGCAGTAGAACCAAGTGACCGACATAGCCAACAGATTAGTAAGCTGAAGTGGCAATGGGCCGGCCATATAGCTCGAAGAACCGACAACCGATGGGGAAAAAGGTTCTCAGTGGCGGCCTCGTACCGGCGGACGAAGTGTGGGGCGTCCCCACTAGATGGGTGACGACCTGGTAAGACATGCAGGAAGTCGATGGATGCGGGTGGCTCAGGACCGTGCTTTGTGGCATTCCTTGGGGAGGCCTATGTTCAGCAGTGGACTTGTGAAGGGCTGTAATGATGATGATGATGATGCTTATGTACTAATAAATTTACGTTAGGATCAGTTTGATTACCGCCTTTGACAAGTAAAATAAAATAAACCTTTGTTTAATAAAAATCAACAGCCTGTTCATTTACATATCTCATGTAAGTTATGAAACTAGGACCCGAAGGGTATTAGTGTTCTGTGACCAGGACTGTCAAAAAAATCTTGATTTGTCTGATAATATGAAAACACAAAAATACAAAAATCTTAAATGACGAACTGATTTATAAGTCTTATTAAAGGTATAAAAAGTAAAGTAGCAGCTTACATACGTCTCACTACTGTGCACAGGGCTCCTCATTATCTATAGTGTTTTGTGGACAGAAAAGAGTTTGCCGCAATGCTTCAATGCGTATTAACGGTTTTCACATTTCCACGACTTTTTTAACTACTCAGACATTTAGGTTTGCCCACGAAGTTATTCTTCACCATTTCACCGGATACGTGGTAAGTCAGCACGTAAAATTTCCCATAACAGATTAATTTTTCCTCAAAGGACTTGTACACGTTTTGCCCCCGTGCCATGATGAAATCTCACGGCGAGCTACACGGCTCTCTTATTTGTTTAAATAAAATTCATAAAAACTGAAACAAAGCTTTTGTACGATTGTTGGCCATATCTACCTAGTAATTAGAAACCCAACGATGCCACGAACTATTCCATCAAATAGAGATGAAATCACGCAGTGCACTTAATTTTCAGTTATTTACATCAGATAACGTGATAACATATGAAGTAGGTAAAATTAAGCTATGCGGGTAGACACCCAATATATTCAACTAAAGAACTACTGGATACTGTGCACTGTTTTTTTTTTTTTATAGGAAAGGGTGACAAACGAGCACACAGTCCACCTGATGGTAAGTGGTTGCTGTGACCCATAGACATCTACATCTATCTTCAATAAAGAATCAAAATGCATATGCGTTGTCACCCGTGAGGACTAAGATAGAATGCCTCTTTTCCAGTAAAAAGGGTCTCCGGTTCTCTACACTCACCATACGAAACACAGCAGTGTTAAGCTGCTATTTTACGCTGGTATTCTGTGAGAGCGTGGTCCATCCCCGGTTGAGCCGACCCATTCGTACTACAACTATACTACTAATATAGCTGCAGCATGGCTCTACCACGTAAAACTCTACCACGCACTGTGTTGTGTATAACAGTGTTGTTAGCCATTTTGCCAAATGTGGTAATTATGGTAAATCATCCCGATAATGGCCACCGGTCTAGATATTTTTAAGTGTTGAATAAAACTACTGTGACACCGTAACTGTCACAGATCATTCGTGCTCTCTGTAACAAAGATTTGCCCTCGGTAGCTAACTGTGAAGATTGATGGTGGGATTCACCGTTTAAATATCGGTTTGTATAGGTCTTTTTTCTATACACAGTGTGACCTATGGTGTTATTAGGATTTCGAATTATTTACCTCTAACCCCATAGTAAATTGAATTTTAGAGTTTATGGAATTAAGATGTTCTAAAAATGCAGTTACTTTGTTTGATGGTAAAATTGTGAAAGTATCGAAGTCTGCAGTTTGTGGTCATATCCTAAACGGCCCCCGCCATTACATTAAATTTGATAAACCACAAATTCTCGCGAAAGAACATCGATTCCTGTCAAGGATGATACGTGAGGCTATTGAAATTAAAAAACATCCTAATTTCCATAGAGAGGGAGGCTGGATACTACCACCTGCTTGGAATCCGGTAATTAATAAAATTAAAACTAAACCCAAGCATACCACTGCAAGACTTCAAGACACAGTAAGTTCATTCTGCGTAGATCGGATCAAAATAAATAATTAAAAAAGCTGAAGGTACTCCGGGTTAACTCTGACATCGGGACGTCTATCACCTCAGTCCCCCGTGACCATGGGTGCTGTAAAGCACCCGAAACGTCGGGAATTAATAAAAATAAGTTAATTAAACGCGATAGAATCCGTAAAAGTAGTTTTATTCAATGTGTAGTGTTCGCGTAAATATAAGAAATCATTATATTTTTAAGTGCGACAATTTTTGATGCTGCACGAATAAGTATTCAGTAGCATTCTAAAATTTTATTTTATCAGTTATTTATGATTAGTTTATTTAGCAGAAAGTAGAGGGGGCTATATTACATTAAAACTATGAAAGCCAAAACTATACTATCTAGTAATATCAGCTACAGAAGATTGGGGTGCGACTGGCTCAAGAGCCACCCCAAATCCGCAAACATTTATATATTATATAAAAAAGGCATAAAGTGTGTTAAAAAATCTGTTTCTGTTAAAAAAAATGCTATCAGCGCCGCTAGCGGTGAAAAACTATTTGAAGATATGACCATATTATCATGAAATAGCAATGTTGTGTTTAGTTATTAATATCGGTAAACAATATGTATTCATTGATTTGGCTAAACTATATCATGACATGGTCAACAAACAGTGATAAATATCATAAAATGACACCATTTCTAATCACCAGTTTCAATCAGTTTACATATAGTATCAAACGTATGAAAATTTATGTTTTTTAGTTCAAAAAAATGTCAATTTTCATATGTTTGATAGATGTCACTATTATCTGTTTAAATTATTACACTTTTAAAATGAAATAACGAAAAAAAAACTAAAAAATTAAAGGTTAGGATTTTTAAATAATTTTATAAATCTAATTATTTAAACATACAAATGTAAGTTATTTATATTATTTAATTTATTAGTTACTAAAGGCACAATATAGGCTTTTTGCATTTGATGACAGATGGCGCTGTTTTGATAATTAAAACGTATATCGTCAGCGGAGTTTCAAATTGTTATGCAAAGGTTAAAACAAATTTTAAACTTTATTTACAAATATGATATTTATTTGAAAAACACCCGTCATCCCTCCTATTAACTAACATATTCATATATAATAGAAAATTAACATCTAAAGGAAGAAATACTTAACCTTCTTTTTTAAGTTCCGTAATCGGAAAAAAAGTAGCCTATAAGTTGCCCCGGGTTACTAACTACCTACCTGTAAAGTTTTATGGAAATCGGTCTAGTAGTTTTTGCGTGAATCGGAAATACACAGACAGACAGACAAAAATTCTAAAAATCACTAATTTGGTTTCATTACCCTTTATTTAGTCCACTGGACGTTTTTTTCAAGAGTATATTAGAATTATTACAGACACGACTTTTCTACAGATTTATTATATGTATAGATTAATAGAATAAGCATCAATGTGAAGAAGTGTAACCAAATAACCTTTACACGTAAAAAAAAAAGCCAGCATTATTTCAATACACAATAAATAATATTCCCCTACAAAAATCTTGTAGGGTTAGGGATTTAGGAGTAATTTTGGATTCCAATCTCATAATCGTGGACCATATAAATCACATAACAGAAAGAGTGTATAAAATGCTAGGCTTTGTATTGAGAGTGTGGAAGCCTTTCAGTAACATTAAGTGTATAAATGATGATGATGATGAAGGAGAACAATAGATAATTCTTTTGACATTTTTGAGTAATAAAGTATTGCGACAAAAGTCCTGTCTCTAAGCCCACCAAACTATAAATCCGGACAGTAGGTAAATAACGCGACTGGCTCCTGCAGGCGGGATGGCAAACGCAGCTTTTTATAATTTTGAGCTGTTATCAGGAAGATTCTGCTTCCCATATCCTGTTTCAGTTTCACTCTGTCGTCTATTATGACACCCACGGGAAGATATAGGGTAGTGGGTATTTTTAGGTGTTTTGTTTTATACGCATTCATGAGATAAAACACTCTCTTAACATTATAACCGTTGGCAATATCTGTGTCTAACATGTTCTTTTAAGAAACAACTAATTTGAGCGGAGTATAATTGTAAAGATTTGAAGTATATTTATTAAAATTGAAACACTGACACCTGTTGGTAAATGTTAAAGAGTATTAATATGTTAGAGTAATTACATACATTTGCTAGTAATTACTCTGAGATAAATATAAACAAAACTAAATTTACAGCTAACTAAATTGAATAGCAATGTTTTATATAATAATCGACCTCTTTACCGAAGTCAGTCCGATATAGGTACATGAAATTTCTTATGCAATTTTTTTAAAGAAAAATATAAAACTTGTATTACAAATGTGGTTTTTGTCGGCTTTGAAGATTTCCATTAGCAAATAACAATATACATTATTAAAGTACAACTTCGTAACAATTTTCTTACATCACGTCATAACGTTCGGAATGGAATAAAAATGAAAAACTTTTTTTGGTTTTCTATTGAAAGTGACAATTTTTAATGTAATCGCATATGCAATATAAAAGTATCATAAAAAACAGGAGTTCAGTTCAGTCAGTTTCTTGAGAGTCAGGACAGGACAGGACAAGACAGGACGATTTATAAAAGAATTCTACAATCTTAACAAAAAATAAATTATTAGTAATTAATCGAAAAAACTCACATTTTTTTTATATTTAAAGAGAAATAGCGAATAATTTTTAAGAACTGGTGGTATTAGACCACCAGTTCTTAAAAATAAAAGACAAAATTTTCGACGCGATTGATATATCATACAAAAGAACCTTTGAATCAGAAAGATAATGACAGTTTTTTATTTATATAACTGACCAGCTGTCCCCCGCGACTTCGCTCGCGTGGAATTTACTACGATTTCATGAGTTTTAATTTTTTTGCGCGGAACCCTAATTCTTTTTATAAAACAAAAGTATGCCCAGTTATTCCTTATAACATCAGCTATTTGCCAGTGAAAGTATCGTCAAAATCGGTTCAGCCGTTTCGGAGATTAGTCGGAACAAACAGACAGACGGACAGACAGGCAGACAAAAATTTTAAAAATTTGTTTTTTTGTTATTAGTACCGTATATATTATAGAATATTATAATATACAATAGAATGGCTGTCAACCTTATTTTGTACGAGAACCGGTGTCGCCGGGAGCACACATACAAGCGGCTACGTCGCATTATCACTACTAGAAACCCAATTCGCTCATTGGTCCTACTAATTTCAATAAATAAATGTTACAAACGCATTTAATATAACATAAAATCAGACTTTATTCCAAGGCAAAAACAACGGATTCACAAACAATCTTTACAGACCGTTTCTTTATTTTCAGAAAAGTATGTAAAGATTCTTTGTGATTTAAAACAACTGTGTCAACACAGTTATTCCTTCTCTTTATAACTAAGGCTAAACTGAGCGAATTTGCACATTTTTGACTTATGATCGATGTTCACAATCATCATTAAAAAAAAGAAATCACTTAAATTTTAATACATATTTATTTGTAAATAGTGTGCAAACTAATTGCAAATACAATCGCAGTAAGTATTATTTGTTTCGTATTTCGTTGTGCGTGTAAGCAAACTGTAGTACATAATGGTATCACAGCTAGGGATATAGTATTGTTTAGTGATTAACTGGTAACCGGTAACCACCGGTAAAACTTGAGTACATATATATTGAAAATTTTGAATAATATTTGCTATTTTATGTTTTAAGTGTCGACAGCACCTCAGTTAGTTTTGTACAATCTTCTACTAAAAGATAAATACTAAAGTATTCACTTTTTAATTTAAGTGCCTTGAAAAATGTTTCGTATTTATAGCATACACAATTCTTTGTAAATTTTTCGATTAAAAAACCAAAAATTAGGATCAAAATTATATATATACATATATTTACAATCCCTAAACATGTTGTTATCTATTCTTTATTGTTGTCAATTTGAAATTTTACTTCAGAAAATGTAAGACAAAAACATAGTCCGCTGTCGCTCCTAGAAGAACAGGTAGCAGCTGTTACTAAAGCCATGATAGATAGCTACCATAAATCATGTCCAGAAATCACTCCACCAAGGCATGCTGAGGTACAGCAACCGTGGTGGGGTAAAGAACTAGATAGAAAACGTAAAAAGGTACGAAAAGCCCTAAATAGGGCCATGAATACCTCAATGGATGAAGACTGGCTACTATACAAGAAAGATAAGTCCGAATACAAAAAATATATCAGGTATCGACGCTCGACAGGTAGGCGTAAATTTTGTGGCAACATAGAAACCTGCGAACAAGCGAATAGGATAAGGAATATCCTAGCTAAACAGAACACGCCGGGCTACTCAACATCGCCGGATGAAGTCCAACGCATCCTAATTGAAACGCACTTCCCAGGTTGCTGCGTAACTCAGGAGGCAAACTGGCATGAAGTTATAGTGACACCAACAGCAGAAGACTGGAATTTAGCACAGAGAGTTGAAACGATGGATAAAATCCATTGGGACATTCACAATTTCCTCCCCTCTAAGGCGGCAGGACCTGACGGCATTTACCCGGCTTTACTACAGTGGGGGAGGGTAAAGTCCTAATAGTTCGACTTACTGCCATAATGAGAGCCTGTCTGGCTCTTAAATATGTTCCTAAGGGATGGAGGGAAGTGAAAGTCACATACATACCCAAACCAGGTAAGAGCGACTACACAGACCCTAAATCCTACAGACCTATTAGCCTCACATCCTTTCTCCTAAAGACGATGTAGAGGATGTGTGAAAGGGATTTAAGGGGGTTGGCGCTAATGAACTTACCACTACACGACAAGCAACACGCCTACAGTCTGGGCAAATCGACAGAATCGGCACTTCAACAGGTAGTAATAAAGATTGAAGAGGCCATCCAAAGCAAAGATATATGTCTAGGTTCCTTCATAGATATAGAAGGTGCTGTTGACAGAACGAACTTCTCCAGCATAAAAGATGCACTCAATAGACATAAAGTTGAACCGGAACTGATTGACTGGATAGTAAACATGCTCAGTACACGAACAATAAAGATTGCTGGTGAATCTCAAACAATCCTGATTAAGAAAGGCTGCTCGCAGGGTGGGGTTCTTTCACCTCTCCTGTAGAATATGGTCATTAATGAACTCATCAGCAAATTAAATGCCAATCACTTCTACACAGTAGGTTATGCAGATGACCTGACAATACTGGTCTCTGGAAAGACAGCAAGCATGGTGTGCGACCTGACCCAAGCGGCTCTCCGTATAGTGGAGAAGTGGTGCAGGGAATACGACTTTACCGTCAATCCAAATAAAACGGTTCTAGTAATGTTCACACAAAAACGAATGCTGAATAACTATCATCTCCCAAGTCTTTTCAGCACAAAACTCCAGCTATCCTCTGAGGTAAAATATTTAGTTCTTACCTTAGACAGCAAACTTAATTGGAATAAACACATAGAAAACAAAATCAACAAAGCTAGTATAACTTTCTGGCAATACAGAAACATGATTGGCAAAAGATGGGGTCTGACGCCAAAAATCATACTGTGGCTGTACAAAACTGTAATTCGGCCCATGATCACATACGGCGCTCTGGTATGGTGGACCAAGACAAATGAAGCCACCACTATAAAGAAGCTTCAGCGCTACCAGAGACTGGCATGTATGGCTACCACAGGCTGCATAAGGACTACGCCAACAGCAGCCTTAGAAGCGATGCTGGAGCTAACCCCGCTTCATCTACATATACAAAAAGAAGAGACTTTACCTGCCATCAGACTCAAGACCTTAAATCTTTGGAGTGAGAATAGTGTCCCTCATAGAGGCATAATTGATAGAATTCACTCTAAAATTCCTATCTTACAATCCAAGTACGATAAAGTCCCTAAACAATTTGTATTCGATAAGAATTACAAGATACAATTAAATGAAACCAGCCAGTCGGAAGGTTTAAGCCAAAAGAGCTTAGAGTTTTCACCGATGATTCTAAAACAAATGAAGGTGTAGGATCTGGAACTATCTCTGAAGACCTCAATATCCACATATGCACACCGCTGGGAACCTATAACACCGTCTTTCAGGCGGAATGTATGGGTATCATTCAAGCGGCCATAGCAATAGATGCTAGGAAGGTTAATGACTTCTCCATCAGAATACTGACCGACAGTAGGGCGGTACTACAAGCTCTGAGTTGCAATGTGGTGAACTCGGGACTAATATATGAATGCCATCAACGATTAAATGAGGTATGTAAAAACAACAATGTGATCTCTGCAATGGATAAAGGGACACAGTGGATCCAGAGGCAACGATGCAGCAGACGAACTAGCCAGAAGAGGATCGGCTCTGGCCACTATAGGGCCGGAACCAATCATACCAATCCCCTTTGGTAACGTTCGTTCACTGGTACGTAGACACTTCACTAATCAACACGCTCAGCCTTGGAAAAATCTAGTAGACTGTAGACAAGCTAGGGAAGCCCTGCCTGAAATAAACAGTCGCTTAAAGAAAGTTATATTGAGACTGGACAAGCCGCAGATCACTATAGTAACAAGTGCTCTGCGGCTTGTCCAATCTCAAAACAGGACACGGCACCTTTAACAAACATTTATTTACCATAGGTGTTACAGATAGTCCCCTGTGCAGGGCATGTATGGGGGAGGAAGAAACGGCGGCCCACGTGTTGCTGAAATGTCCGGAGGTCGCTACATACAGGGCTAAACATCCCGGCACGCCGGGATCACTCCCCAAAGTTGCACGCAACATCAAAGGACTGTTGAACTTATTCGGGGAGATCTCATGGCTCGAATAATTTTACATTATTCCTGCCCACAAGCAAAATACGCGCTTAGACGTGGAGTTGCGGAAAACAGCCCGTCGTAAACTAAACTAAACTAAACTAGTCCGCTGCCAAAATTTATTGCAGAAAGAAAATTCATATTATTGTAATTTAAGCGAAAATATGTCCAGCTCTAGACGTGGTAGAGCCACGCTGCAGCTATATTAGTAGTATAGTTGTAGCACGAATGGGTCGGCTCGACCGGGGAGGACCACGCTCTCACAGAATACCAGCGTAAAATAGCAGCTTAACGCTGCTGTGCTTCGTATGGTGAGTGTAGAGAACCGGAGACCATTTCTACTGAAAAGGAGGCATTCCATCTTAGTCCTCACGGGTGACAACGCATTTGCATTTTGATTCGTAATCGAGAATAGATGTAGATTTCTATGGGCCACAGCAACCACTTACCATCAGGTGGACTGTGTGCTCGTTTGTCACCCTTATCCTATAAAAAAAAGCTTTCATGATTAAACTGTCGAACTGATTTTGATAAAATTGAGATAGTTTGATGTCTGGTTAAGTTTCGGGAAAAAAAAACTATGAAAGGAAATATTAATCCACTCAACCGATTTTGACGATATGTGGTATTGAGATAACTGGAAACATTAAAAAGGCTAGGCTACCTTTTATCCTCAAAATTTACTATAGAGAATGCGGTATGACCGACTTCCACGCGTATGAAAGCTAGCATTCATATAATTCTTTAAGTTAGTATTTTATTATTGGTTGCCTTTAAAATGAGTTGACCTATTAGCCTACGTTGTTTAACATCCACAAATTGCAATACGTTGCAACGAATACAAAAGTAACTAAAAATTATTATTGGTCTATTAAGAAGGTGGTACTTACTTCGTTTAATTAATTAATTAGTATTTACAAAATAATAAAATTTATTAAAAAGTTTATGTTACAGTAACATTTAGAAATTGAACTAAGCCGTAACAATTAAACACAAATCCATAATCATTAAACGATCTAGTAGACATTTGCCGACTTTCGTGTTTGCCGAAAATTTTCATATCACGTTTTTAATATTTTCTATAGATTAATTTTAAAAAGCTTTTTCATTAACCTTGGAAAAATATATTTGTTTAACAATTGCCGTTTGGTATTTTTAGTCAAATTTTCAACAAGAAAATTGATATCGAATATTGATATATCTTTCAAATATATATTTTACATATGATTTCTTATAGGATATCCATTTGGTTAAATATAATCTCAGGAAAAATTTATGAGATGCCTATGAGCGATTATCACGTTTCGAGCTTATATATTATTTTTATTCAATGCTGTAATCTGTAGCCTCGTTGTTTCGAGCCATTACATTCTCAGATGCTGAATTAACCTTTTCACAGGATCGCACTTACCGGTGCTAATGTTATGTATACAATTTCTTTACGTGGAATTGCATTGTCCTTCAAATATCTTTTGTGATCTATGGATAAGAAGTCAAATCTGAAAAAAAAAATTAGTTAAGCCTTCCGTGGCTTCTATCCAAATTTTTTATATTTGGATCTCAAGGAAAACTGCAAAAATGTAAATAAAAATATATCTTATCTTATCTAAAAAAATACCAATAGTAGTAAATAGTACAGTATTGGTAAGCCAACACCAGGCAAGAGCAACATCGGAAGAAGAAGTATGAAAATAATATTAATTAAATGATTAAATATTATGAAATATATTTTTACTTTTAACACATAATGGGTCTCTACCCAAACCTATTTGAGTGATTGGGCGTGAAGTGAACATACAGTATGTAGTAATGATACGTAACCAGAAGATTGAATCTAAAAACGTTATTGACATTTTCAATGATACCTATAGAGGGAACAAAATTACAATTTAATAAAAGAATATTATAACAATTTATTCGTAGGTCATTAAATTATTATTTTCACCGTGTTCGATCGCATCTTTTTAGTTTGTCATTATACCGAGTACAATTTTCAAACCGACAATATTTCCCGGTTTACCGGTATCAGTAAAATTTTTTTACACCCCTAGTACTGTTGTTTTTACACATTAATATTTCTTTATTTTTGATTCTAATATTCACAAAATATAAATAGTTTCGACTTACCGGTGAAAGGATATACATACCACTTTTATTCTAATTCCACATCCGGCTGTTTTTCCGATAAGTAATTATTGTACAAATCGGCATTTTTTAAATAAATTGCAACCAGCAACGCTTGACACAAAAATTGGGCAACAACTGTGACGTGAAAACATGGTTACCGTTGGTTAACAGGTTACATGGTTACCGCCCACTCCCTCGTTCTATTGTGTATGTATTATAGTATTCTATGGTATATACTTTCATATGCATTTAGTAAAAAGCTGTTATTTTAACATTACAAACAGACACTTCAATTTTATTTTTTGTATAGATTTTGATAAAAGAAAAACATACCTTATACTATAGATTATCTCTTTGAATTTAGGATTTCAACAAATCGGATTTTTCATAGATAGAACCTTATCGTCATCATCATCATTACAGTCCATGACAAGTCCACTACTGAACATAGGCTTCCTCCGAGGAATTCCACAAAGCCCGGTTTTGAGCCACCTGCATCTATCGAATTCCTGCATGTCTTACCAGGTCGTCACTCCATCTAGTGGGGCCGCCCGTTACACTTCGCTTACCGGCTTAAGGCTGGGTTTAAACCCATGACCGATAGAGAAGAAAGGTTCTCGATTGGCAGCCTCAAAGACCTTATACTATTTACCAAATTTATAAACGCAAAATCTTATATTTGTGACATAGTACATGAAATATTGAGAAATATTTCCTAAAATAAACATTGTTGGGTAGGCTTAAAACGTCTGCGCTACTTCTCGCCTCGCTGGTTAGGCTACTCGTAAATCCACCATCATTGATTTTTTCGATCAGGCAGATTTGAAGTTGATAATTCCGTCATATGATATTTAATTTTCTGGAAATACCTTTTGTCTATTTTTATAACACGCAAAAAGTTATGCGATGAAGTCTTACGTCGCCTCTACACGACAAAAATTTAGTGATAGTAATATTTTAAATATCAAAGGGGGTTCATTATTTAAATAATAACAATTACACAATACTAACAAATATACAATTATTTGATAACGACGAATCGGTGCGTTATTTATAGAAATAAAAGTTGTATACTTTCAACTAAATTTATATTTTATAAGAGAATAGAGTGCTAATAACTTTAATGATCAATTAGAGCAGAATTCGCATCAAAACTCGAGACAAACTTAACTGTAGCAAGTGGCAAGGTAACTAGTAACTCGCACTAAGTGCTTTAATTTATTACACAGCTGCTTCAAGAAAACTTTAACGTAACGTTTACTGTAACGACGCTGTTGATTCAATTCCGAGCTAAGTTTAAAGCTTCAAGTCTCTACCTCATCGAAAAATTCGAAGAAGAATCGATTGCAAAATTCATACCGAATAGACAAATAGACTGAGAAGAAAGCGAGCTAAGTAATAAATACTTATTTAAACGCAAATTATGATATCTAATTGCCTCACTTCTTAACAACCTTTTTACCACCAAAATGTTATAAAAAGGCATTTAAAAATATGAATATTTTTAATCAGTATAAGATGTTGAAACAATGAAATCATTTGACAGTTCATGTTTTCTTTTAGCCCTATCATATTCTGTTATCAAATTTCTTTTATAGCCCTAAATGGAATATCTTTTGGTAGGCAGCTTACAAAATATCTTTCGCGCCATAAAATCCGCAGCCGTTAACGAACCCAAATTTTATGGAATGTAATAAAACGCTAGGACAGCTTTTGAAATTCTAGACAATAATCATAAAATGGGTCTTAAAATTCTCTTATTAACATTGACTTATATATTAATCATTGCTTATTAAAATTGTTATAAAGATAAGTTTAATTTTGTTCCTTGCGTAGTGAAATTAAACAACTATATGATATTTTTTATTATTTTAAGAACCATATTTTTTCATACATAAGTTCATTACATATACATCTATTTTTAATAAAGTGATATGTTATGATGCAATACTAGTACAAGCTTTATTTACAAATTTCTACGTTCTAATTTATAATCATTGTTCTCTTTGTTGTCTGACATCATTAAAATATTTTCACGAACAACTTGGGGAAGTGAAAATTCCTATGGTATAGCATTCTATACCATAGGAATTTTCACTTGCCGATTAATGCGTCATTACGCATTAATCTTGAAAGCGAAGCAAAACAGTAAGAGCGCTGTAGGAAGTTTTCACCAACTGCAAAAAAATATTAAGTAAGGGTTTTTAAGCGATTTAAAAAATTTTTAAGAATTCATAGAAACATAAAATAATGGTGTAAGGGGGAGTTTACACTTACTTTCCCCTACAGATCCGCCCTCATCATCACCCTAATGACTGAAATGCGTCTGATGAATGAATGATTGTGGAAAATACATCTCAAATCTTAGACATCTAATTTCCATCATTCCAAGATTTGAGTTCGGCTAGAGTCTCGGCTTTACGCTCACCAATTGTGTAGAGAGGATGCTAGCGCATTGTTGGTGCAGCTTATGTCCAGCAGTGGACTTCACAGAATGGTTAATGAAGGTGATGATTGATAATGTAGTTTTAATTACATAACACACAAGATTTTTAACCCTTATTACCACGCTACAGCATATTTTTTCATATTCCAACGGAGAAATACCAACGTGAAATAACATACCATCACGCTCACGCGGAATACCATCGTAAACTAACATTACAATTCTGCTGAATTTTGAATAGATAGTGACGAGAACCGAGGACACTTTTTACTGGTAACAATTCGTTACATCTCAGTCCTCACGCGTAGCAATATTTGAGCATAGATGTAGGTCTATAGAAAGTTAGAAAGTGAGCTTGTTTGTCACCTACTTTTATAAAAACTCAAAAACATTTAAATCATGTTCAAAACAAGTTTTTATCAAAGAATACTGAGCCCAAGAATTTACTGTTTCCAAGAATGTAACGCTATACATTATTATAACACATTGGTGAAATAAAACCTCATTCGAAAATCACCACCTCGCACCAGTACGTGTTTTCTTTAAGTAACGATTTCCAGGGTCTACATCATGGTCGGTAGAAGTCGTCGGTGTTTTGACTTTTGAAGTAATTCTGGCTGCTAATAGAAGTTGGTATTATAATACTTTGGACATATGTATATGCAATGCCGACAAATAAGGAGCACCTCGTCCGTCTATCCGCAGGTTTCTATGAGTTCAGGTGGATATTTGAAGTTTTCACCTTTACCCTTACACCCTACGAAATGGGAGGAATCAATTACAGTTTAAACAAAAACAAATGATTACTTTTAACATTACTACAATAAAACGTACAGTAAAGAATGTGACCAGGGAGACATCGCAAAATCCACCAGCAGACAGAACAACCGGCTTCTGAGCCCTGGCAGTGACGAGTAGGATGCGAGATCGTACACCAGATATGAGTACAAGCCCGCAGTTCCAACTTGAAGAGTAAACTGCATGGCTAATGTTTTCACTCTAAAAATTTCATAATATGCTTTTAACATAGTTTAAACGTTATTGATAACATGCTATAAGCACTAATATTGTAAATGATGATGATGAGAAATGAATGAGCCGTCAATGTACACGCAAACACACCGGATAATTACACGAAACAAAAGAAACCTTAGGCCAAAACGTCAGAGACATTTTTGGCTGAGAGAATATTAATGCATCTAGACTGGAAACCTCATAAATAATGTTGTTTGATAATTCAGTTGTGTGGTGGCGGTATATAGAAAAACATTAGAGCACAAAAGCCCCAGATTTTCTGTCGTCTATGGACAATACAACTATCGCGTATTTATACCAGGCATAAAAATCTCATAACAGCGGTGACACGCAGGGCAAAAGAATGAGGCAACTGGAACTGCAATAGCCAGTACTGCGTGCCAAGCGTAGTGATGGGCCGCTTCCGTGGCAGGGAGGAAAGGTAAATTCTCCCTGCTATGGAAGAGGCCCCTTAAATCGTCCACTGAAAAAGAACTGATAAGAATAATAAAAATATATTTACACAAATACTGACACCGTCCGTTACTAGGAATGTTAGTAATAACAGACACTATTTTAAAGTTTGAAGCGTTCTTGTTTTCGTCATTTATTTAAGTTAGTGAGGAGACCACGCGGATATAGTACCTGACTACTAACCTACTAGCCACGGGTCATGGATTCGACTCCTATCTATTTGTTTCCATATCACTGATACAGCAACCTACCTATGATCTTACACGGATAGGTAAGTAGAGTTTGAATAACAGACTTTAGTACATAAGATGATTAATGCTAAAACCATTTCATATTTCTTCTATATTATTTGTATGGTTTGGATATAATATCACTGTATCTTAATTTCGTCGCACCAACGACAAAATATAAATAGCTCAAACAGGTTGTATCCCAAATACAGTATGCTCATTAAAAATTTTGCAATGCTTAATTTCATAGTCTAGAAAGTAGAAACATTATGTTCATTATTCATAGAAACATTATTTTCAGTGTACGGTTTCGAGGATTATGCGCATTACATGAATTATTATTGTATCTAAGATTCTTCTTGAGTTCTAAGGAAGGGCCGTCCAGCTGTGAACTTCAAAGTGATGTAAGGTAAGAAAGACCTCTTCTTATTTATTGTATATTTATGTTCTCCTACAAAGCGATTTCATCACCGCGGCCAGTCTCAACGGAGACTGGGCATTTGCGCAGGACAGGATTATAGAGCCTGAGTGTATGCGCAAACAGAGGTGCACTCTCTATTCCCTCAGATGCGACAGCAATCTGACACTTCTATCAGGCGCAAGACTAACGGTTTTACGTGCTTTCGAAGGCACGAGGGTGAAACACCGTCAACTTCCTGACTCCGAACTGTTACTGAAAATTTCTTGATAGAAAAATCCAAGTCAATAGTTTATTAGTGTATAGTTTACTTTTGGAATATTGTATGGAAACTTGGAACTTAAATTCACAAATTCAAACTAAAGTTTATTAAAGATCAAAAGAATTAATAACCACTTCGTTATAAATCTTGAGTTTGATAATTTCAGTATAATTATGCGACTACATGCATTGAGGTAGCACGGCGGACCGCTTCTATCCTAAAACCTTTTATGAAATGAGAAGTGGCATATGTGCTAATCCGTGGGATGTTTGTAGTTTATTAGTATTTAGTTTATTGCTTTATTTTCTGTACGTATATATTACAAACTAAATCACTAAAAAATAAAACTGTTATACACTATAATCCTGTTCTGCGCAGATGGCTAGTCTGCGTTGAGACTGGTCGCCGTGATCGAAATCGGTTTAATTGCCTCGTTTGTGTAGTGGTCGTAAACGCGGTTGCTGATCATGAGGACCCGGGTTCGAATCCCGGGTCGGGCCAAAATCAGTGACTGGGTTTTTCTGTCAAAAAACTCATAGTAGCAGCCCGGAGTCAGAAAGTTGGCGGTACTTAACCCTCGTGCCTCGGAAAGCACGCAAAGCCGATTTTGTACAACACAACTATGTCCAAAATTTTCCGAATATTTTCGGAATCTATCAACTGTGAACACAGACCAACAAAGAAAGAAAGGGGGAGCGCTGTGTACATTTCAAGGGACGCAAAAATCAAGTCAAAACTATGCTCAACAGTAGAATACGCACTCACGCATCTAAATTATTTTTTTTAATTTAATTTTTACTGTATATATAATTCAAACAAAGCCCTAATCTAAAAATAGTCTACAATAATAGGTACCTGACCTAGGATAAATCTGTATCTCAGATGTATGTTCTCATAGATACACTGATAAATATTTACTGTTTCTTATGTAAAATGAGCAACATACCAACTTTATAATTAGGGTTAATTTCGTTAAAATATATTTTCATAAATAAACTTAACACAATCAGCAACTTTTCCGTATCCATAGTATGACAAATTTTGTAACCATGTTCGAACATTTTAAAATCCGCCACTTTTAATGGATACATGTATTAATTTACAACCAACATCATTGCTTTAGGTGCATATATGTTGAGGCCTAAGTGTACGTCAAAAATTAGAGCATGGTTTCGGCATCTCTTAGAATGTACCCAGCGCTCTCTCTATCTTTCTTTATTGATCTTAGACTGTGTAGGTGAGCTGTGGTGGTACAGATTACAGTATAACAAATATATGGAGATAGCACTCGCCTAATGCTTACCATATCCGATGTAACGCTATCCTTATTGTTATAGAAATACCAAAACATACACATCCACACCTGACAACAATTTGTTGCAATATACGAGTAGTATCGTAGTTGGCTACGGTCGGCATTCGTATTCCTAATTCAAACCCGAACCATAGTAGTCAAGTGCTCCAACCCACGAGTAACTAGGTGCTTGCCAATATGTCATCATTATCGTAATTAGCTATTTTGTAGTACACGGGTGCAATTTGCTTAAAAGAAGCAATTAATAGAATTTATATCTACTTACTAACGTAACTTGGTATCCGGAAAAGCAAATAAGCATCCCGCTGGATGCCAGCTGACCCAACATCGGTAAAGTTAATATCTTCTTCAATTCCAATGTATTTCTTAAACAATAATATTTATAGTCCAAAAACAATTAAATAATAACATGTACATATTTAAACTGTATACTTCGCATGTAATTATAAAATATTAGCTTAAATATCTGCTAAAACTATCCAATAGTCTTATACGAGCCAATGATTTTAACAGACACTACTTGATATCATTCATAAGTAACACACACGAATGCATCATCACTATCGACATCATAACAGCTCTTCACAAGTCCACTGCTGAACGAACATAGGCTTCCCCTAAGGAATGCTACAAAACACGGTCCTGAGTCACTTGCATCCATCGACTTCAGTATATAATAGTAATGAATAATAAATATTTTATTGCCTTAAATAAATTACAAAAGTTTATGAAGTCTCTGACTCCTAAATTAGACGAGTCTGTATCTTAGGAATCAGCGGCCTCTCCCAGAGTTATGACACAGGTAACAGTTGAGAGCACTATATTTGTTTTCAAAAGAGAAAAAAAAATTAAACAAAAGAAAAAGATAAACAATTCCAAATTTAACAAAAAAAATTAAAATAAAATAAAAGAATAAAAATAAAAATATAATAAAGTATTCTATAAGTTACTTTACATCTATACAATACATATAGTTGGTATTGTATATATATATATATTGTTTCAAATTTATATTATATGAATGAACATATACCTGAATATTATAATCTATACATATAATAAATCTGTAGAAAAGTCATGTCTGTAATTCTAATATATTCTTGAAAAAACAAGTGCAGGGGACTAAATAAAGGGTTCTGAAGCCAAATTAGTGGTTTTTAGAATTTTCGTCTGTCTGCCTGTTTACTGAACCGATTTACATGAAATTTTGTATGTAGGTAGTCAGTAAACCGGGGCAACTTATAGGCTACTTTTTATCCGATTACGGAACTTCAAAAAAGAAGGTTAACTATTTTCCTTCCTTCAGATGTTAATTTTATATTATATGTTAGTTATAGGCGGAATGACGGGTTTTTTCATATAAATACCATATTTATTAATAAACTTTAAAACTTTTTTACTAAATATAGTAAAAAGTTTAAAATATGGTAAAATTATTTGAAACTACACCGATTTAGTTATCAAAACAGCGCCATCTATCATCAAATGGAAAAGTAGTATATTTTGCCTTCAGTTACTAATAAATTAAATAATATAAATAACTTACATTTATATGCTTAAATAATTAGATTTTAAAATTATTTGAAAATTCTAACGTTTAGTTTCTTAGTATTTTTGTTATTTTATTTTAAAAGTGTAATAATTTCAATAGATAATAGTGACGTCCGTCTATCAAAAATATGAAAATTGATCCAGGTTTTTATTTTAACTATTAATCTTTATGTAAACTGACGAAAACTGATATGTCTGCAATTATTGCAAAATTTTCATTATCATTATAATTTTATTAAAGAAATTTTTATATATATCGTGGCCAGATCGTAGAATTAATCATATATGATAAATTAGTCTACCATTTCGTGAAATGGTGTGGTCATTTCATGATATTTAACACTGTTTGTTGACCATGTCATAATATAGCTTGACCAAATAAACGAATAGAAATCGTTAGGAGATATTAATAACTAAACACAACATTGCTATTTCATGATATGATCATAATATGACGATATTATTAAATCGTTTTTCACAGCTAGTGGCGCTGATAGCGTATTTTTTAACAGAAACAGAACTTTTAACAGAATTGACATCACTTTATTTGTTATTGATATAATAAATAAATGTTCACTTCTATCGCTGATATTACTAGATAGTATAGTTTTGGCTTTCATTATTTCATCTAACAATAGCGCCATCTACTTACTTCTAAATAAACTAAAATGGATAGTCATGATAAAATCAAATAATAGAATGCTACTGAATATACGATGTAAATAATTGAAAATTCGTTCGTGGCATCGTTGGATGTATCGGTTACTCGCTATATCGGTTACTCGCTATATCGGTTACTGTGGTTCTACTGAACAGAAACTTACCAACAATCGATTACTTAATAAATAACCTAATTCTATGTCCTATCATCAACATTCATCAATATATTATAATCTTTTTTCTGACTACTTACTTCAAAATAAACTTATGCTGGTCCACAAGATTGTCGAATCTCTTTAAATATTTTATCTTGAATTTATTATTAAAAACGTATTTCTTTGACGAAAGTCCTGTAATGAAACGTTAAAGTTGTATGTATAACTAATTTTAATTTTTCTCTGTGGTCGGTAGTAATGCTACACTGATCATTTTACTTGTATTTTGTAAAAGTCTTATTAAAAGCATGTAACCCTTCGTTGGCACCTGTACATTACATATCGATTCTGCAACTACACTGGGCTAGTGTCACCTTTCACAAGAAACTTGCTAAGCATCGCTTCTTAACACCGACCATATTAATTAGTACCTTAACCGCAAGTGACTAGCCTATGACTACTAAAGCTACCGTACACGACAAACAGAAAAAAAAATAGGGATATCAAAAAACCACCAGCGGGATTTGTAAATTTTGGTCGGACACGGCCGTAAAAAGCTAACATTAGACTACTTTTTTTTTTCTAAAATTTGTTCAAAAACAACAAATAAAATTATCAAATTCGCATCTAAATTACGAAACGATTTATGAACGTAGTAGACCCACGCTGCAGAGTATTATAGCATAGTACGAATTTAAATATACAGCGTAGTACGAATTTAAATTTCACCTGATGGGAAGTGATTTCTGTAGGTCAAAGTAACCAGCAGCCAACTTCAAACAAAGAAGGCCATAGATGCGTTGTCACCTCTGAAGATATATATTAATAAATAAAGGAAAATATGTAATGCCTCACAGCCAGTAATTACACTGGCTCTCTACACTCTTCAAACCGGAACACAGTAGTGCAGGCACTGCTATTTGTCGGCACAAATAGGCAAGGTGTGACTCCTGGCAGAAAAGGAGTCCTATCACCTAGTGGGTTGACTTGACCGAGACAGGACAAAAAAAAATAGCAAAATGATGCTGTGTTTTGTATCCAGACAAGAATCGTTAACACATGTTGATTCTCATTTTTAACTCATGATAAGGTGGACTGTGTGCTCGTTTGTTTCTTCTATAAAAATTTATCATGTTGCTCTTCTGCGAATTATTAAGTTTGATATATATTATAATTTATTACAGAAAATTTAAGTGGAAACGGCAACTTTGACTGCGTTTTCGATATTTTTGTTCTGTAAACACGACCCAGGCATCGTAATCCCTTAACTAGACTTTTACTTAATATTGTAAAAGAAATTACCTTTTGGTGAACTATCAGCTAAAATATTCTCGAAGCAATTGGCCAGTACCGTAAACTGGCAAATAAGGTGTATTAAATGAGCTTGTATAATAACGTCAACAGTCATTACGAAGAACGAGACGTAATTAAATGCGACAACAACAAAGATGTAGGTGAGGGGGTAAAGTGTCGGGTTGCGGTAGTCGAAGGGAAGACGTATTGCTACAGGCAGGTTATATTGCAAATCGTCTACGAGGGGGTAGAAATACCTGAAAATGACAATATTATACTTTATTACCTTACTACCTCTATACAAGCTGCATTTTACTAAATACAGATAAAGAATCTGTATTTATTTATATATTTTTCTAACCATACATAAAATTAGATGAAATAATAAGACCTATGAAAACCTATGAAATTGCCGTTCTGCAGTATTGGCCATTTCAAATCAATATAATTTCTGTTTAGCTAAAAATTCTAATTTCAAATTAATTTTATTTTAAAAACATGGAATCCTTTTTAAAAAAGTTGTCATTTGTTTATTGATTAGCGTAATGTTTTCATCAAATTTGAGTTTTTTTTGTCATCATGGATACATTAAAAATTCGAGTAATTATGGAATATGCGTACCGTCGTGGCAGCAACGCCGCACAAGCGTCACGCAACTTCAACGACGTTTACGAAGCAAATACTACAAACGAACGCACCACCTGTTATTGGTTTTCCCGCTTCTGTTCTGGAAATTTCAACCTGAAAAATGAACCCTGTGGTCGTCCGAAAACTTTGGTCGACAATGACGAATTAAAGGCGATTGTGAAAGCTGATGATACTCAATCTACGGCTGAATTAGCAGTGGCTTTCGACGTTAGCATCAAAACAATATTGGTCTATTTGCGTCAAATTGGTAAGGTAAAAAAGCTTGACAAATAGGTGCCCCACGAACTCAATGATCGCCAGCGCGAAGTACGCGTCGAGACGTGCTTTGCACTGCTCAACAGGCATGCAAACGAAGGAATTTTGAACCACATTGTTACCTGCGACGAAAATGGATTCTGTAGGACAATCGCAAGTACTCAGGAAGTTGGTTGGATCCTGTTTTCGTTTAGGGCACCTAAACAATGCCCTAAACGAAAACTTACCTCTAGAAAAATTATGGTCACTGTTTGATGGTCTAGCGCCGGTGTGATTCATCACAGCATCTTACCAAACGGGATGAGCATTACTGCAGATGTGTTCTGTAAAGAACTAAACACAATGATGGAGAAGCTCGCATGTCTCCAACCAACTTTGGTCAATCGCTCGTCCCCGCTGCTCCTGCACGACAACGCGCGACCTCATACTGCACAACAGACGGTCTCCAAGTTACAAGAACGGGGTTTGGAAGCTCCCCGTCATCCGCCGTACTCACCAAACCCTGCGCCTACAGATTTCTACTTCCAGAATTCGGATAAGTTTATGGCGGGAAAAATGTTCAATACCCGAGAGGCAGTACAAAATTCCTTTGAAAATTTTTTGCCAGTTTCGTCCAGCTTCAATAAACTGCCAATGCGTTGGCAAAGATGCATATATTGCATGAGTGATTACTTTGATATAAATAAAAGAATATAAAAAAAAATTACGTTAACTTATTTCATAAAGAACGTCAATTTCATAGGTAAAGACCTAATAATGTACTATTAAATAATGTACTATTAAATGTCAGCTATCATTAAATTTCACTGATGTTGAATGTTGCTGTTTATAAAAGGAAAACGATAATGAACAACAATTTTTACAATATTCATTATTTTATTGTAAATAAAACTAAACAATATTGCCTTTGAACGTACATAAGCGCAAACAAGAGAGCAAGTTGAACATCCGCTCTCAAACTTTTATTATTTTTAACAATTAACCTCCAGAATAATTTCTAATAATATATTGTATACTAGTATTTTTTTTATATAAAAAATATTGTTTTTAAGGATCTGTTGAATGTACCATATTCATATTTAAACATAAGTTAATAAACTTTATTTTCGATAAACTTTTACTAAGTCGAAAAATTTTATGTCCCATTTGTAAGTTGCTGTAATGGGTCCAACTTTGAAATCTAAATAACATATTTTTTCAGTCTTAGAGTTAAATTCTATTAACATTAAGAATATGTGTGTGTCACGTTCGTATGTTACTGATATTTCATCTAGCATAATATATTGAAAACAAATAATGATATCGAAACCAATTTCAGCCATTTTTATTTAAAATTGCATAATAGTTTTCATTTTTTTTCTGTCGATCTCTATAATCTTGTATTTGCCAATAGTCACAAAATTAAAAGTTGAAAGTATGGGAGACTGAATAGCATCGCCTAATTTATTTTGCGATTTATTATAAATACTAGGCTAAAGATAACTATACTAACCATAATTTTACTTTTCCAAATGAGTTTTAATTAAATCTTAAGCATTATGGAAACATAACCTACATAAGCAATGAATGTACAAATATAAAAAATACCACACAGATAAAGTGCAAGATCCCAATATTAGCAATAATCTCAAATATTTTTCATTTTTGGAAACCCAAAACACCATCAATTCGTTTCTGTCTTCGGTGGAAATATCAAAATAGGGCGATTGTGTGGATGTCGCCAGTTTCTTGTAGGAAGATTTATTCCAAGCCTGAAATATTTAACGATACTATAAAGTACTTCTATATATATTAATAGTAGAAAAAGTATCCAACTGCTGGGCACAAGAGTTCTCATATTTTTGAGAACAGGAAAATGCTTTACATTCCATTTAGTCCTCATGAGTGGCAACACATCCTGCATTTTGATTCATAATCGAGGATAGATATAGATGTTTTCCACTTACCATTAGGTGGTTTGTGTGTTCAATTGTCACTCTTACTCTATAAAAAAGTAGATTATATTTTTGCTTCACCACCGAACACGTAGTAAATCAGCTCTGAAGATGGCTATTATGGTTTACTGGTAACGGCAGAATTGACTTGTATACTATAAAAATATCGGCAAGCGCTTTGCTCATGAGCTGCCACTTCTCGTAATGCGTTGAATATGTATCAATGACATCGTCATCAGCCCGTAAAATTGATTAAACTGTTAGGAATGGGTCTTTTCCGTTTTTGGGAGGATTTACTTTTTCTTCATGCTTGGCAGGCGGATTGACGGTCGCAGTACAAAACGTACCACAATCCCGTTAGCGGTCTTCTATTCTATTTTATTCTACTTTACACACTACACACTAATTCTATTTACACAGTCACTATAAGGCAAAGGTATCAACTAAAAATCCATCTTTAACAGCCTACACTTGATGTAGATTATTGATCGTAGTACCCTCTTTTCTAACTTCTTTTTGAGCCCGTAAACGGTCTTCTGCATAACTCAGGCTATTCGCAATGTGGGGAGAAATTGGTGTAATCGCAGTAATTCGTAAAATCTCTTACGGGGAGGTCGTTGGAGAGTACCAGACATTTCGCACATTCGACGCTTATTCCCTTCGACTGTCCATTTTACATCTGAGATACGCGCGATGGTTAAATCACCATCTGTGGAAATTCATTCCATTTCAATCTTTCTGGCATTTCCCATAGTCACCTCTTAATACACCTAGGGGATGAAATGGGCGGAAGAACTATCATACACGGCTTAGTCTGCCATTTAAGGTTTGGTCATGTTTTTACATATAACTACAATATTTTTTTCTACAAATATTGATAATGTTTAGAATTAGAACTACAAATTTCAACGAGGTAAAAAGTAAATACCATATTTTTGTATCGAAAGACAGCAATAAGGTGTATAAGAGTTACGTTGATATTGTCTATGATGCTATTTAAGTTCTTGGTCTCGCTGTAGAGGTTCCATAATTCACAAGAAATAAATAAACCAATAATTGACTTTACGATTCCGCTGTAGAATGAATAATATGCACTTCGTTCAGACGTAGAGAGGCCTGCAAATTTACCAAAAACTAAGCACAGATCTTTACTTTATCCAAGATAGTGTAAAATATTTTATTCACTTGTAGTTTTCTCACAAGAAAACTACAAGTGAATAAACCGAGTATCGGAGAGAACCCTACCGCCGGTTCTCTCCGATACTCTGGCACTCTCTGAGAAGAACCGGCATAAAAAATATTATTACTTTTTTTTCAACTTTTTTTTCACCTGACTTCAAAAAAAGGAGGAAGTGCTCAATTCGACTGTATTTTTTATGTGTGTTACCTCAGAACTTTCGAGGTGAACCGATTTTGATGATTCCATTTTATTTGAAAGCTGGTACTTCTCATGTGGTCTCATATAAATTTGATGAAGATCTGACCAGTAGTTTTTGAGGTATTCTTAATAATGCGTATTTAATTGACTTCAACTACATTGATAATGTTCTCATTTTATTTATATTGAAGTCTTGTTAAAGTTGCAAAACGTCGGCATCGCACCTGCTATTCTCCGGGTGTTGCAGTTGTTCATGGGCGGCGGTCGTTACTTACTATCGGGTGAGCCGCACGCCCGTTTGCCCCTTTTCCATAAAAAAGGGAAATAATCAATGGTGAGTGGCACACTCAAACTTAACGTTCAGTTAGAGAGTACACGTCTGATGATGTCAACGTTTCATCTCCCTCGTGCTCTAGTCTAAAGCCCCGAAAACTTTAAACTCTAATGTCGAAATCGTTTTCAGTGCCTAGAAGGTGCCTAGAATACAGTGAACGATATAAATGACTTATTCGTGGAATATCGGTCGAAGCTCAGCTTTGCAACCTTTGCAGAAGAACTAATAATCTCTCCGATCTTATTCTCAATTTCATGTCTGCTAGACGGGAAATGAAACCAACTACGTGATTTTCAACAGATATGACAATGTACTGGCAACTGAACAGACAGATCTCTAAATGTATGAAGCGAGACTTACGCAACTTTGATACAGCTCGTATTGATGAAGCGATTGCAGGACCAAGGCTATAAAGTCTTTGCCAGAGATCTGTCTGCCAGAAAGAGCCAAATGTCTATTCTTGATGGAGTGACTTGCCGTGAACGTGTTCAGCAGTGGACTTGTGAAGGGCTGTAATGAGGGTGGAAATGAATAATTAAATGCAATTATTTAATTCACTTAATCGGTAGGACTTAGCATATTCACATGTTAAAAGGTGTTAAATGTGGAAGATTTATCACTCGAAACCGATAAACGATAAAATTGTTCTACGACTGCCGACATCGTCAAAATGTTAAGAAGAAAATAGTTAAATCAATGTTTATACCACAAAATATATCGTACCCATTATATATGTAAGTCTGTATGTAGATTCAAAGAAAGCTGTTTCTAACTTTCCAGATGATTCTTCCAAAGCTCTTGTTTGAGTCAGTTTAATCCATGAAAATTTAAGCACGTCCATTTTTCAAATTCGATACTAAAACTGCAAGTTTTAAATCCATTACAGTTGTAATTTTTGCATGAATGTAAGCAATGTATGTAACGTGTCACAATATTCTGGGTAAACTAAATATTTGAAAAGCATTTAATATTGAAAGGTTTATGGACTGATTGTAGTGTACTGAAGTGTACTTTATAACATTTACATACGTATAGATTATATAGACTATAACTTTCAAATGCGTTTAGTATATATAACTGCTTTCTTTTCTCTTGCTTTTTAAATTTTATTTGATTTTTGAAAAAGGTCAGGGGAATATAGCGAATGAATAGAATAGAATAGAATAGAATAGAATAATTTTTTATTCAATATAGATTACATGTGTAATTCTTATTGAAAGTCATTTTTTACTTTACCACTGGTTCGAAAAAAAAACCTCTGTCCTGGGAAGAACCAGCAAGAAACCCAGCGGGACTTTTTTTTTAAAAGTAAATTTTACATTAATGGTTGTACAAACTATTTAAGTACAAAATTTATTTTAGAAACTGCTTGGTAGCGACCACCTCATTCCCAGGGGTTATTATCAATCATATATTCATTTGTACTATAATAACCCTTTTTATACAGTTTCAGCTTAATAAAACATTTAAACTTGGTAATAGAGAGAGCCTGTACACTTTCCGGGACCTTGTTGTAATAGCGTATACATTGCCCCAAGAATGAATTACTGACTCTGTGGAGTCGAGAAACTGGTATCACTAGCTTGTGTTTGTTCCTAGTGTTTACAGAATGTATATTACTTTTTTTACTAAAACTACCTTTGTTTTTGTGAACATACATTAAATTTTCGTAAATATACTGAGAGGCCAAAGTTAATATATTTATTTCTTTAAATTTATCTCTAAGAGACTCTCTCGGTTTTAGGTTGTAAATAGCTCTAATGGCCTCTTCTGTAAAACAAAAATAGTTTCTGAATCAGTTGCATTTCCCATAGCAAAATCCCATAAGACATTATGCTATGGAAATAACTGAAATAAACTAGTCTAGCTGTCTCGACACTAGTGAGACCTCTAATCTTTTACAGCATAGGCTGCAGAACTTAGTCTGCTTGCTAGTTTGATATATGGGGCCCCACTGAAGCTTTGCGTCGAGAGTGATGCCAAGAAAAACAGTGGATTCAACAGGGCTCAGTTCTTCCCGTTTAAAACACATTGGTACCCAGATTTTTAACATTCGTTGTTGTAAATTTAATACATTTAGTTTTATTTCCATTTAAATGTAGATTATTAACGTTAAACCAATGCACTAATTTTGATATAGCATTATTCACTTCGTCACATTTAAATGATTGACGTTTAAGTTTAAAAATCAAGGAAGTATCATCAGCAAATAATACTATATCATGATTATCCTACAAGGAAGGTAAGTCATTAATATATACCAGAAATAGGAATGGGCCGAGAATCGAGCCCTGAGGGACACCATTAGTACAGGTGACCCGGAAGAACTTTTACCATTGATAACAACTTTCTGCATTCTATTACATAAATATGAAATAATAAGTTTAATCGCTGTGTTCTTGACACCATAGTACTGTAGCTTCCTGATTAATGTCTCATGGTGAACACAGTCGAAGGCCTTGGAAAGGTCACAAAATATACCCAAAGCATCCTCCGAATTCTCCCATGCACAAAAATATGTTTAATAAGCTCAACTCCAGCGTCAGTTGTCGAGCGACCCTTGTAAAACCGAATTGATTTTTATGTAGCAATTTATTAATATTAAAGAAACTTAAGATCTGATCTAAAATTATTTTTTCAAAATTTTACTAAATGTTGGTAGTACAGAAATCGGTCTAAAATTGGCGGGGTCTAATGTACTACCAGATTTAAATAAAGGTATGACTTTACTATGTTTCATTAAATCAGGAAACACACCAGATTCGACGCTTGTATTAAATATAGTTGCTAGATAAGGTGCTATTATATCTATTATAGATAAAATAACTTTAACAGAAATCCCCCATAAGTCTGCCGTTTTCTTAACATCAATTGTTTTAAAATATTTAACGATATCTTTTGGCAATACTCTATGGAATTTAAAAGTATTTGAACAAGCCTTTACATTTTGTTTAAGCAATGATTTGACGACAGAAGGGGAACAATTTAATGATTTTATTGTCAAAAAAGGAACTTCAGTAAAATGTTTCTCAAAAGGCATAGCAACTTCTTGATCAGATCGAGTTAAATTATTGTTAATATTCAATTGAAAATCCGAGTTGCACGGTTTGACATTGCCCTTTTCACTATTTATTATTCTCCAGGTCATTTTAATTTTGTTGGATGCAGTTTTAATTTTGTTACTTAAATGTAAAGCCTTAGCTGTGTAGCACACTTTTTAAATATTTTAGAATATGTTTTGACATAATCTCTAAATATAACACTAGTATTATATGATCTTTCATTATAAAGCTCATATAACTTTCGCCTACTTTTATAATTCCTACTGTCGCCCATTCATTAAATGATTTGCGACTGTTAAAAGAGAAAGTTTTAGAAGTAAATATTCTACTAAATTCACAAGTTATAATTTTAAAGAACATACCATACAAATAATTAGCACATTTTTAAATGAAAGTGATGGAAGTCTTTTTATTATATTACTTCTAAACCTCTCCAAGCGATGGTCATTTATTGGAACAAACACAACTTTCTTATTTTTCTGTTTTTTGTGTATGTAAGGTAATGATACCAACTGTCCACAGTGATCTGAACTTAAATTTTGAATAATTGATTTATGCAAGGGCTTAATATCTGTAAAAATATTATCTATACAGGTTGCACTAGGCCCAGCAATACGTGTTGGTTCTAAGAATAAATTAACAAGATTATACGATTTAAACAATGATCTAAACTTAATACTAATGGAAGAAGTTTGAAGCGGCTTGAATGAGGCCGGATATAGAGTAAGCGCATTTATTGCCTTAAAAAATTCGAGAGTTCAGCGAACTGTTGCGGGGCTGCGTTTTTGTGGTGCTAGAGAAAGTACCAGATAACCGACTTTAAACGTTTTTTACAAAGCTGATATATTTTGGACACAAGCTGCCATATACAACTCATAGTAAACTGTTATTTGATCTTCAAGCATCACAGTAGCGATATGATCCCTAAAAACGTGGCGCTCATTATTTTCTGTGTTCCTCGCGCTCGGTGACATTTCGGTAGAGTTGGCTCATCTTCAAAGCACCATTTTCGTTGACGTCATAATTTTTTTAAATTAATTTTCATGTTAATATCCAATAAAATATAATAAATTAAATCTTATATTAATGATTAAAGATAATTACTTGCATGTGTTATATTTATTATATCGTAACTTATTGGAAGAAAATTTACTGTGAAAGATGGTTGGAATTGCTGCTGATCCAATATAAAGTTTTCGCTCAATCTCTACATATCGGTTTTTTTGAAACCTTTTTTCCACGGAGTGAATATTTTCAAATGATGTTCGTTAACTAGCAGGCTCACCAGGAGTATTAGTTGAAAAGTTTTTTAACCTTTTTTTTATAGTAGTTTTTTTTTATAGTGAATAACGCGAACTGACCGAGCTCATTGTTGCGAGCGAATCTCCACCAGATTCTTACAAAAAAAAAACATTTACCAAATAAAAATATTTTAAACAGTAAGCAGCTCGTTTTAAAATGAATGGAAGTTAGATATCAAGCTTTACTCATTTACTTCCCGATGGAAAATAAATGAGTAAAGCTTGATATCTAACTTTTAACTGGTTTTTTCGCGCCCCCGTAAAGCAGAAGATGAAGTTATCGTATTCTTGGAACCTACCAGAATGCATTATTTCTGACTGTTTAATTATTTTTAGTCCATTAACATTTTTTAGTTTTTTAACTAAATTGTTATAACTTTTTTTTTCGTATTAATTTTATATGCCCTGGTACTCGTACTATTTCCTTCATTTCTTCTTTAATATCTTTAACACGCTTTTATAAGCTTGACCTGTATATAGGTATATATGTGTGTTCTATATACATACATGTTTAAATGTATGTATGTAATGGAGTTTTAAAATTCAGTTTTCGCCCAATTCTGGATATTAGAATAATCTCGAATTTTGAAGGCGTATTAAGGACCGATGGCGTACTTGTATATATAGAGGTCAGTGGACCGATGACAATACAATAATTTAATGACTTAGTAAACTCACGATCAATGCGTGTTTTTTAATTTTAACCCGACTACGACGAAGCAAAAAGGGGGGTTATGATTTTGACCGGTATGTATGTATGTGGGTATGTATGTATCTTCGTCTGTTCCCTCATAACTTCTAAGTAGACAACTTAATCAAAATTAATTTAGAATTGATTCTTAATATGCACCTGAACGAGCAATCTTGGACCCAAGCATCCCTACCCATCCGTTATGGTGGTTTAGGGATTCGCAAAATTTCCAGTGTCTCTTTACCAGCCTTCTTATCTACTGTCCATAGTTCAGCAAATCTCATAAGTAAAATTTTAAGGGCATCCCCTTCAAACTTTGAGATTGCTGGCCTGGAAAAAGCTAGAAACACTTTCTTAATTGCATGCCCTGGTCAAAATTTTCCATTTTCTCCAAATTCACAGAGGAGCTGGGACGACATAAACTGCAAATTGACTAATGACAATCTTTTGAGCTTTAGTACAGGTTCGGCGCGTGCTAGGCTTTTGGCCGTGGGTACGCATGAGGCCGGCTACTGGCTTCACGCATACCCTTCGTCAAATACAGGAACATTTCTTAAGCCTGACACGCTCCGAATCGCAACCTGTCTACGGCTTGGGGTTCCGGTCTGCGCTCCTCATAAATGTCCGTGTGGCAGTGACGTCGACAAGCTAGGACATCACGGATGCCAAAAAAGTGCAGGCCGTTTCTCGAGACATGCAGCACTTAATGATATCATACGCCGGTCCCTTGCCACCGTCAACGTGCCAAGTCTACTTGAGCCGTCTGGTATCGCAAGAGACGATGGCAAGAGACCGGACGGTATGAGTTTGATTCCATGGAAGATGGGCCGGTTGCTGGTATGGGATGCAACCTGTTCAGACACGCTGGCCCCTTCCCATCTACATGGAGCCAACAACAGAGCTGGTGCGGCTTGTGAAGCGGCTGATAAAGCTAAAGCATGCAAATACAGGGGTCTAGGCTCCGAATATTTTTTTGTCCCATTCGGTGTCGAGACCCTTGGTCCGTGGGGTCCTAGCGCTATAAGGCTTTTTAAGGAAATAGCAAAAAGATTAGTCGACGTCACAGGAGACCGAAGAGTTGGCAGCTACCTCGGACAAAGAATTAGTCTAGCTATTCAAAGGGGGAACGCTGCCAGTATCTTCGGAACCTTGCCTAAAGGGCCTCCTTTTTAATAATATATTTTAGTTATTATAATATTTTTTTTTAATGTTTTTAGTTTTAGGTTCATTATATATTTTGTTTTTAATATTGTATATAATAAAATATTGTATAAAATTATGAATAAAATTGAATATAATATTTAAAAAACTTCTAAACTACTTAAAATAATTGACAAATGAGTAATCGTGTGACGTCACATTAAATTGAATATGGCGCCTTCTAGAGGACATAAAGTCATCAATTTAAAAAAAGCAGCAGCTCGCAGCTCTGCATGCATGCATCCGATAATTGGGAATAATTTCTAAAATCACGCCTCAGATGTGAGCCAAACATATTTTCTCTCCAAATCTACCCAAAATACATATACTATAATAAATACATATTTCATTATGAACTTATAATAAACATGTTAAAAGTATAGAAAACTAGACCAAAAAAAAATGTAATGCGACTCTTCAATTACTTTATCACGAAATCATAACCCTAAAATAATTTAAATAAATAGTAAGTTCAAAAACTAAAACCCGACTGACTGTATGAAACAAGAAAATTATGTACAGCGTTTTTCATTAAAGGCGCTTGAACTTTGAAATGAAATAAAACAACCTGTGTATTGCAAAAATTTTTTATTTTATTTTAAAGGACATTCGATGACATTATATATGGAATATAATTTCAGCCAAATGGGCGTCGCGTCTCCGCTGTAGGTGTATCCTTGTGGACCAATTTAGAACGACATCTTCGCATAAATGGGGCACAATTTCATGAAGAACGTGATTTATGTTCGCTTTCTGGGCGGCAATTCTCAGTGTTTGTTTGCATAGACCAGAGATTGCAAGTAGCCCCACAGAAAGTACTCGAGCGGTGTTAAGTCACACGATCTCGGTGGCCAGTTGATGTTGCCACCACGAACTTATCATCCATTAAATTAAATGTTTCCCATGCAGTATGGCAAATAGCGCCATCCTGTTGGAACCATATGATTGTGAGGTCCATATCATCTATCCTACGACACAAAAAAATTGCTATCATCGTCCGATATCGGTCGCCATTGACAGTGAGCGCGGCTTCTTGCGCATCTTCGAAGAAATAGATGATACCTTCGGACCAAAATCCACACCAAACAGTGACTTTTTCGGAGTATAGAGGCAACTGATGAATCTCCCGTGGATTTTTGTCGCTCCAAATTCGGCAATTTTGTTTATTAACAAAGCCACTCAACTAGAAATTAGCCTCATCACTGAAGATGATTTTTTTACCGAAAGCAGGATCAGCCGCCAAATGCTCTAAAGCACAATTAGCGAATACACGGCGCTGTCTGTGGTCGTTGAGTTTTAGCTCTTGGATTAATTGAACTTTGTATGGATGGAAACCTAAATTACGACGCAAAATCCGCCAAGTTGATGTCGCAGAAAGACCCAGCTCTTGCGCACGACGCGGAACGGACTGTCTGGGGTTTTCTCGCACACTGTCCCGAACGGCTATTCTCCAACGATCTTGCGTTTCTTTGACGTACAGGAACTGCTTCATCGATCACCGACCCTGTTGTCTCAAATTTATTCATTAAACGACAGATTGTGGATTCTGCAGGACGGCCATGAATATCATAAATATCTACTACCCCATATCATCCCCTGGGTGTCGTAGGAGGCGACAGAGGGAAACAAATCAGGGGATGGGGAGCAGCGTCTTTCTAATAACGACTTAAAATAAAAAACTGGGGTTGCCAACCCGCTTGCCAAGCGTTGCAACTATGGCAAATAGCCCCCCGATGAGGCAATCTATGGGGGAACATATGCCCATGTTCAGCAGTGGACTTTAAGAGGCTGTATCGGTATATTATGTGGTGGTTTATTTAATAGACGATAAATGTTGAATAGTTTGTACATAACAATTTCACATGAGAGTATTTACTTTTTTTTTACTTTTTAGAGCGTGATTTTTTAGTAGTCAGGTTTTAGTTTTTGAACCAACTTTTTATTATAAAACTCTAACCATATTATTGTTTTCGTTCATTTTGAATCGCTTCATCATCATCGCACTATACGGCCAACCCAATGCCACTTCAGCATACAGATCTCTTGCGCTATGTCGTTTACTTTGGTTTACTACTGTGGATATTCTCATTACGAAGTATATCGCGCTGAGAAACTCCGGGCATAACCATGCACTTTGATATACCGACAATCGACTTAGCTCCGTTGAAAGGACTGTAGCACTCCTCAAATTTCGACAGAATCAAAAGCTTTCTCATAGTCCACATACGCATTTTGAATCAGTTACAATTCAATTATTAATATTCACATTGAAAATACTTAATAATTTTAAATGTAAATCTACTTTAAAATTTATGATGATATAATTTTGTATACTATTTCCGAACTTTGATGAAAGCTATAAACTACGTAGGTAACATATGAAAGTGCCACGTGTTTCTTAGGGAACATAAAAGATCTAGTTCTATTCGGTTTACGAGTAGCACTCATGCGATTGGACGTGTTTGCGAAAAATATGGAAGATGATATATACCTCTTATATCCAAAATGCTAGATTCAGATAAGAAAAAATGGACGGTATTAATGATAATAGTTTATTCGAATAAAAGTCAATTTTTTTTATTTAACAATTTTAATTATATTATCACAAACATTGATATCGTTCTTATAACATTGAAGTTATTATTGGATTATATTTTAAATTCGATAACACATAGACACTAAGCTAATAAATGCTAAAAAAACAGCGAACTAACAATATTAAAGTATATTTTGCACTTTAATTTCAACTTCAACTTGAATTAAAACTACTTGAATAAATACATATATTTTAAGAAATTCTAATGAAGTTTCTTGTTATACAAATATAATTCTATTATATTGCAATACATACATTTCCTTTTAACAATACAATTACATAGTATACAATTTCTTACCCTTAAATGATCTATCGTGAAAATTTATTAGGACAAATACGTAGTTTCCTAATTAAAAAAATAAAATTACGTGTTAAAAAGAAAAGTAATATTTTGTAAAGTAAATTACATATCACATTTAAGTTTGTCATTCAAAACCTAACTGTAAAAAACCTTTCATAAAACTTACTCAACAATAAATACAACATTTTACAGATCTAGATAAGTTATTTTAGTCGCAGTGAAAGCAGCAGCGGCGGCGAGGATCGCAGCTACTGTCACCACTGCAGCGGTCGACCCCATCGCCTTCACAGCGAAACCCATTATGAAAGAGACTAGGAGCTGAGCAACGAACACACAGCTGCTTACCACCGCCACGTCAGTTCCAATACCACGCTCTTCACCACTACCTCCACCTGCACTATCCCACTGCAAAAAAAATTATTCTCAATTACAAAGTAAACGATTCTTCAGGAACTGTGAGGTCTCTAATATGACTAACACAAAACGCAAATTGGCCGCGTTACCCTCGGAGTTTAAACACACACAGGGATAAAATTGCCCATGACATCCCCATTCCCAGTGAGCCTTAGGTACGACGGTCAAAAAAAAATATTTCAATGGTTCCCTTATGACCTTTTCTTTGTTTATGTATACTGCTTCAGTGTTTTAAATGCAAAAAATATTTTTAAAGTAACTAGTTTTAGAAATAAGCAAAAACCTTTCCTGGTGGAGTCCAACATACGGATATAGTCGTATATACATCTTCTTTGGTTTTCATCATCATTTCATAGCATTTCACGTTATTGCGAGAACTTTTCATAATCGATACTCTTGATAGGTGTTTGACTAAAGCATATTTCTACATATCACATATTTCTAAACTTTCACACTACTGTCCGTCGCTGGTCTGGGTGTCTGGCGTAAACAGGATAGTATATCGCCACCACACTGCACATACGCACATACATCACCATTATTACAGCCCTTCACAAATCTACTGTTGAACATAGGTATAATGCCACAAAGTACATACGAACATACAAAGTATATAGTTTAATCCAAAGCATAGTATGGTTGTATGGTATGGTGCAGTTGCATTTTTAGTCGACCTTAAAAAAAGGAGATGGTTCTCAATTGGACTGTGTGTCCTTTTGTCGTATCGTCATCAATTGCATTTCATAGATCCTTTTATATTAAATAGGTTATACTTTAGGGGTGGCCCCATATACATTCTTTTTCCACCTCTAAAAGTAGGAAAATAGGGGATTAAGTTTTTAATGTAACGATTTTAACGACATTCTTGTTCTTACCTTGAGATTGTGATGTTACTGAGTCCACTCAAAAGGATCTAAATATTAAACTTTTAATAAAAAGTAAAAGCGGACTTTATAAAGCTATAAAAAAAATCATCCTAACAACTTCATAAGTCGGGGCTCTACACACTGGGCCTGTGTAAAGCCTGGGGCATCTCTACACTGTGTCTTAGCACCGATTTCAGAGGTTATTATTTACTTTTTTAACTCTTTGAAGTCAACTTTTATTTTTATTAAAAGTTTCATTTTCAATACTCAGACCATAAAAGATTCAAATTGTCAGGAATTGTTTTACGATTAATAATAACAATGCAGTGGCAAAGTAAATCTGTTTGATGCGTTGCCTTCATTATTCTATCATCATCGTCCGATAACAAAGGTAAATACAGCTTTTGAATATTTTACGCCACGAACCTGATTACCTCGCGTTGGTCTGTCATTAGTTGAAATCGATTTTCACTACCAACATGAAACAACAGTTTTTAGACACACATGTCTCACGTCGTTAAAACGTAAATTAATGTATTGCATGTTTGTAATATTTCGTGGAATTAATAATTTCCAGGTTCAGGTCAAGGACTGTATTTTCTAAACCTCGAGTTCTGGCTCAGAATCCTAACTGGAGTCAACATTTGTGCCAACATACAATATTTTTTAGATATAAATGCGTTACAATTATGGTTGTCCTAGTGTCTCAAATGCTTCATTCTACCCTACTTTTACTCCTGTAGCATTAAGATTAAAATAGATATTCTGTATTAGCACGTTCAATAGCTAGGCATCTCAAAATGTACAAAGTTCTTCAATTGATTTAAAATATGATTGATTGCTTGATGAGCTTGGCGATCGTTCAGATTTCGAGTCTTTTATCGGTGTACCCGACAACCCCGAAATTTGTTTGTACCGAACTTGAACCCCTTTTTACATTTATGTTTTAGTGAAATATTATCATTATTTTTGAATTGAAAACTTTTTTAACATTGTTGTGATTTGAAACAAATGAAACGAAAAGGTGACACTAAAAACAGACAAATATATAAATCTATAGGAGAGAATGAGATAGAATCCATACTAATATAATAAAGCGAAAGAGGTTTTTTGTTTGTTTAAACACGCTAATCTCTAGAACTACCAGTCCAATTTAATAAATTATCTATAATTTTTTTGTTATCTATAATTAGGCTACACCACTCAGCTAGCCTTAAAATTTGATTTTTGTGAAGCAAGTCGGAAGAAAAAGCGCTTCCGGACTGCTTAATCCGCGTGCGCCGGCGTAATGGTTAGTGATATGGAAATACTATCTTCTGCAAAAATATAGATATTTTCTCCATCTAAAAAAAACTCCGCGATACCGTATTTTTATCAATACAATTTTATGAAGATAAACTTTGCTCTTTATAGCATGTTATTTGGACGCATAGTTTAAGAAATAATGAAAAATTAAAATAATTCAACGCTCGGTTAGGCGCGCGAATGACGCATAGCTACCCGATGAGAACCGAAAGAGAATAAGCGAGGTGTCATGTCGCGAGACTCAGAGCGTGATATACACGGGTGATACCGCGGGGAACAGCTAGTTCAGTATAAAGTGTTTCCTATTATATCGACCTGATCTGTGTGTGTGCTAATATAATTTTTAGATCTTAAATAGAGAATTAAAAAATTACAAATTTATTATCAAATAAATAAAATTAATTATATTGAATAAAATTATCATATCCAAACCATTCTTAACCATTCACGATTTCGTATCTTACCGATTTATATTAAATTATATAGCCTATTTTACGGATCACCTGAAGAGTCAATCAATTTTGTTTCCTTCTTTGATAAAATGATTTTACCCATAGAATTCACTGTATAGCTAAAATAATTTTATCGTAATGTTTTCTTATATTTACGCGAAGACTACACATTAAATGAAACTAATTTTACGGATTATATCGCGTTTAATTTACTTTTTAATTCCCGACGTTTCGGGTGCTTTACAGCACCCATGGTCACGGGGGACAATTAAACGCGATATAATCCGTAAAAATTAGTTTCATTAATAATTTTATCGAACAAAAATTGATTGACCTCAGTAGACGTCGCTATTACAAAGAAATATTACTCGTAAGAAAATATTATTTTGATTTAATAGACTAAAAATTATTCTATTAAATCAAAAAATAAGTATTGTAACATTATTTGCTATAAAATTAAACTTTTATGTTATATTTAATGCCGGACTTGTGGTTGAAAATTATCAAATTAAATTAATTTGCTGTAAAATGTTTTTTTTTTTTATTTCATTTCATTTGAAGATTTCACTGTTACCGCGTGTAAACTGCACACAGTTTTGGAACGAAGTTCCTTATCGGACGGTACGAATTTGGCGGATTGGGGCTAGGCGAGAAAATGTGTAAGATTTTTCCGTCACGATCCCTTCTGACGTACTGTAGACGGCCTTGGCGGCTATAAGGAAGCGAGATGGAATAATATCCATCTCCCTCGCACTTTTTCATATCTTGCCATGAAATAAATATTATTTTATTCTAAATGACGCTTCATTATAATAGACGCTAGTAATTCATTTATTTGTATTGCTAATCAATAATATAATACGTTTATCAATAATAATATACTACGAAAGGAATTTCGTTCCAACCGAGTGTTCCACGACACTCACGCATGTTTTTTTAAGTTTTATCCTTTATAAATCTTACTATATACTAGACTTTCAGCGATTCTTCTTACATTTACGCTTCACTGTTTTCATTTTTAAATAAAATACATTGAAAAAGAAAGAAATGAACATGGACACCACAAAGATCATATGTAACATACATAATAAGTCACACCTATACCAGCAGTTGTTGGCAAAACTCGATCGAAGTTGTTGACGAGTATAATTACTAAGAACAATTTTCCGACTAGCTAAGTCTAACTTTGATCAAGAGGTCAATCGACAGATCCTACTCAACTGGGCATCGTTTGGTAGATTACGTATACTTGAAAGTATATAGTATATAGGTACTTAAACGTGACGTGAAGATATGTCGATAATCGAGGATAGACTATATAGATGTCTTTAGGCTGCAGGCTACTTGCCATCAGGTGAACTGTGTGCTCGCTTGTCATCCTTATTCTATTTAAAAAAACGAGTTTGCTTTAACTTCACTAACATTTTCTAATACTTCATGAGCTTGGACTTCATTTTACCAACATCATTAGGGTTCCGTGCCTAAATTATCGAAACTGTAATTTATGGAATTACTTCGGTGTTTGTCTTTCTATCTGTATGTTTGTCTGTCAGAGACTTTTCCTCTTTTTCACGTAGATTTTTGCAATTTTGCATAATTATAATATCTTCTTCTCCATCATCATCAGCCCGTAAAATTATACTGATATGGGTCTCTCCCGTTGTAGTGAGGATTTGTCATAATCGTTACGCTTGGTAAACGCATTGGCGATTGCAGTACCAGACTTCTCGCACCTTTGACGCTGCTCTAAGCGAGATTGTTAAAACGCCATCTATCGGAAGCCAAAAGAATTTTCTGCCATTTACCAGAGTTGTTTCTACGATTATAGAAAATATGATACTGGAAACTCTTACGCCACTATTACACTGTATAATGTGCCATGGAAATTTCTAAACCACATCATGCCTTGGTGATATAATTGGCCCTATTGATTGGCACCACAAAATTTTGTCTTATTTTTCGTTTGATTCGGTTCTATTTCTGGCTTGCACAAACTTTTCAAAATTCCATGAATGCAATTCTACTAAACTTTAAAACAAAATAAATTATTTTCAGTAAAATTCGCTAAATTTTATCTGAGGATTGAAAAATCTTCCCTTAATATAAAAAAAACTGTTTGACAGCTTCTACTATGTAAAAACGTAAAATAGTGGCCTACGTACGTCCCACTTCTAGGTATAGGCATCCCCTAATTACTAAGAGGGTTCTGGGGCAGGGATGAAACCGTCGCGCTACCCCAATGCATGTCCTTGAATTATTTTCTTAAAATCTCAGACATACAGATTTCGTCATTAGCCTTCGCGCTTAGCGATTAAATCAGCGCTTAAAATTGTAATTATCCATAATTCACATTAAACAACTGGAATTGCCAAGACGCCTGTTAAGTGTAGCAACTATGCCAAATATGAGGAAATTAATGAGGAAGGCCTAAGGTCAGTTGGCTTTTGATAGTAGTTAATGAATTAAAAAATTTAATTTTTTTCATTGGTTCTGGCGGTAATCATAACTCGGTTCACTCAAGTGTTATCTTTTAAAACGAGCGCTTATCCCCTGAGCTACCACGGCTTTTAATGAGTAAAAGTGTTAAAATAAATTTCACTAGCGTTAAAAGTTTAGTATATTTAAATCCTTGGCACGGAACACTGATTGTATGAGTAGCTTGCACCTAACATTGTTGATTTTTTTTAACTGCCAAGTATTTATTTATGTTTTTTATTTTTATTTCTTATTTTCGACTCGCACAAAATTTATTTATCTAGGTATCCTTTGAACAATAGTCGACCACATAGTATGTTAATACAAAAAATTACTCTAAGAAAATTTCGTAAGTAAGCACCAAAAGATGCCACAAATTATCCCACCGAATTTTATCTGACAGTGTGCATACATTGAATAAAACTATTTTTACGGATTTTATCGCGTTTAATTTACTTATTTTAATTCCCGACGTTTCGGGTGCTTTACAGCAACCCATGGTCACGGGAGAGGACTGAGATGTTTGACGTCCCGATGTCACAGTTAGCCCGGCTACCTTCAGTTTTTGATTATTAATTTCAAAAAATTCGATCACCCTTCCACTTTCTCTTTTGAAATTAAGAGGATTTTTTAATTTGAAAAAGAAGAAGAATTAATTTCTCATTTACCATTCCCGTTGCGTGATAGTGCGCCACCAGGAGATACGGCATAGTGAAGAGTGTTGAATACATAACGCCAGCTGTCCAGCTGAAGAGGATTACAGCTGCGCGCACACGCAGAAGACTGAGCATCATCATCCCGCAGCTATAGGTGCATAGGCCACCCACGTAGACTTTCTTAGCACTGAAATTAATTTTAAACAATTCTATGAGAAGAATGCACGACAAAATTACTACACTATTTTGACACTTGTAAGCAGTTCCAGATCAAGTATGGCTGGCAAAGTATCAGCCAAAATGACACCTGGTCTGGGACTGACGTACATACCAGGCCGGATTTTTTACTGCTAAAGAGGCATTCAGGATCTCAGGAATAACCACGCATCTGTATTTTGATTCTTAATAAATATTAGCTTTAGGGACCACTTATCATCAGGTTGCCTCTCGAGTGGCAGCCTCATACCGATAGGCGAAGTGTGGGGCGGCCCCCCACTAGATGGAGTGACGACTAGGTAAGACATGCAAGTCGATAGATGCAGGTGGCTCGGGACCGTGTTATGTGGCATTCCTTGGAGGAGGCCTATGTTCAGCAGTGGACTTGTGAAGGGCTGTAATGATGATGATGATGATGATATCATCAGGTGGATGCCTGCCGGGGATCATATGGAGTAGTGGACATTCTTAGACAGCGGCTACACGGTTATGTTTATGATACCTATTTTATTCTCAAAATATACGACTATTAGCGGGTCTCCTAAGTTAAATGCTATATTAATTTTATAGAATTTTGCTGTCTTCCAATTGTGGTTATCTTTCATACGTTCCGGGGTAAGCGGACACTCTGTATGACTAAAAAGTGATAAAATTGATGATCTCCTTTTTTCTAAGTCGTGTTAGTCTAGTTAGTATTACAGTATTAAGTGTTACAGTCTAGTTACGAGAGTACAGTTTGCGAACAATCCGGGCTCGATTCCAGCCGGCACAAATTAAATTATGGATTTCAATCTTAATAGCTAATTTTAAAACTTGTTTGGCAGTGAACTAAAACATCCTTAGAAAACCTGCATGTTTTATAACAATGTCCTCCAGACAGAATTTCGGTCACGGCGGCCAGCATTAACGGAGACTAGCCATCGGCGCAGTACAGAATTATAGTGCCCATGTGCATGCGCAAGCACAGATGCACTCTCTACTCCCTCACTCTCATAGTCTGACGGAACGGTAAACCGACACGACCGGAGAGAGATCAGGCGCAGGACTAACGCCTACGTGCTTTCCGAGGCACGGGGGTGAAACATCGCCAACTTCCTGACTCCGGGCAGCTAGTAAGAATTTCTTGGTGTAAAAGCTCAATAATTGATTTTTTGGCCCGACCGGGATTCGAACCCAGAACCTCATGATCAGCAGTCGCACTACTACAACCATTAGACCAACGAGGCAGTCATGTTATTATAGAATAAAGATCACAAACGAGCACACACGGCGGATACTTTATTGCCCTAAAACTTTCAGAAATGAGAGGACCCATCAGTCGGACGTATATAAGCTGTAATTTTAAAGAATAAATTGGATGGTTATAAGAGAGCATGTGTCAACCTATTCTCAAATACACGTGTGTGCCAGACAAGGTTCACAAATTAATGGCCTAAGCTCTTTTCTTTGAGCATAAATTTTCTATGGTATCGATACTCTTTTATAGTCTCTTTTTGTGTCCTTGTCCATTCTCTTTCTGTGTCATTTCTATGGTACCCATGATTTATTTTATTCCATGTAAATGAGAAAAAAAGTTCTTTCTCAAAAGGTGGGAAATTAGACGACATTCTAGTTGTTAACTTGAGCTTGCATTCAATTTAAGAGTCTAAAATTAAACCTTTAATAAAAAGCAACGTTAATCGTGTAGTGGCGGTGAAAGAATATCCACTACCAAGTCATACGCCTTAGCAAATAAAATATGAAAACACCATTAATTAACAACTCAAAACTTAAAAACACTTAACTGCAGCTCTAGATCTATTGATATTCTGAGTTATTCTTTCTGAAATTTCTTTGTTGTGACGCTTTAAGAAACTTTCTACATAATAGACACCAGGTAAGTTATTATTAAACCTTTTAATTTCTCTTCCAATTCTATCCAAATATCCCTTTATTATATATTTTATTATATATTCTTCTGCCTCTTCACTTAGAGATCATTGTCGTAAGAGGCGACAGAGGGAAACTGAAGCAGGAGATGGACATCAGCATCTTCCTAATTCCTAATAACAACTTAAAATATTAATAACACTGTTTCATAAACACGTAAAGGTTATTTGAATATGTCAGTCAAATTGGTCAGCCTAAGTGGATTTGTTTACTTAATCATCAACATGCGTTCTAAAGCCGCTTGTATGGATTTTTAAATCTCATGGAAGCCTTACAAAACCCACTTTGTATAAAACCTTCATGTGAAAGTCAAGGGTTGCCTAATGTAATTAGTTCCAAGAAAGTTATTTCTACACATTTCAAGTTGAAGGGTACAATGTCTTCCTCAATGCAAGGTACAAGTGCATACTGCAAAAATGTCTTGAACTTGAATTATTATAATGCTTTCTTTTTACTTCCGCAGCACATTTTATATATTTTAAGTACAAGTTAAATTTATAATTATTTTGTAAATTTATGAGATTCAGTATTAACTTACAACTTCTAAAAGTACTCGATACTAAATTATTTCCAGAATTCTTAGTTACCATAATTAAACGTTAAAAATAAAACCGTTAAAATCTTCAGCCGTTTCCGAGAAATCGGAGAATATATTACGCGTCGAATATAATAAATTTTCGTTATTGGGACTGGTTGAAAATGGTGAAAATCTTTAAGTAACAACAGTGTAACAGCAACATTAAGTTATAAAAAAAATTGCATGTATTGCCTAAAAAAACACGGCCCAGATGAGAACCAGAAAAAAGTGATTAAAACGTGTTACAATTTATTTTTATGCTTACCCAAGTCTTTTTATAAGTTTTTCTATTATAGTAGAATAACAGGCGCATGAAAGAGAATACATCGCCATTCCCCAGCATCCAAAACGAACACCTGCTTCATAGTCGGTCCGGCTGGGACTGCCCACAGACGCCTGCAAAAATATTAAATGCACGATTACTTAAATGCAGGCAGCCAGTTCCGACCTAATAAGGCTACTACTATTTTATGCTGTGTATCTCGGTAGTTTTTTAATGTTGTGTTTCAAACAAAAATAATAAAATGAAATCTTATTAATTACCTTAAAATCAGTAAAACGTTTAAGATTTCGATATCTTAAAGGTTTTACCGTTTTTAAGATGAAAAGAAATATTATAATCTGTGTACTTAGTGGCGGCGTAAGAATATCCACTACCCCATATTATCCGGGTGTCGTAAGAGGCGACAAAGGGAAATTAATGTGATATCGGTAACAGCATCTTCCTGATAACAACTATATATAAATTTAAAAAAAACTGCTGTTGCCAACCCGCCTGATGACGATGATGATGACACACGTAATACACTTAACTTTAAATTTTATACTATATAAGAAATTGCTGTCAAAGCTAGCCGAATGCACAATTCGGGGATGTGCACACAGCATCACTAGTTTCTTCTCTCGTCTCATCTCGTGTAATTATCTAGAAACCACTTATTTAACTTTCTTTTAAATATTTCCTTAATACCACATACGTCCTCCGAAAATATCTTATTGAAAATAAGTGACACTAGACATTTTCTTTGTCTTTTTGCCGTATTTATTGTTTACCGTATTTACTACCTATTGTTTACTGTTTTTTCTACTGTTAGCTCGTTTCTTTCTCTAATATGAAAATTCTATTAGAATTTATTATTCTATCAGATGTTTTGCAGTCTATATGACAAATGATGACTACCTTTATTTATTTAGTAAATTGAATTAAATAATAAAGTTATAAATATTTACTTTGCCAATATCCGCTTCATAAAATAAAATGATGTGTCTTACCCACTGAAGAGCACCCCGCCTCAATTGCGTGCACTATCCTCGTCACCACTAATCGCAGCACCATTGAGGTAGGGCGGGAGGTTTCAAACTAGGTAAGACACATCATTTTATTTTATTGCGGATATTGGCAAAGTAAATATTTACAACTTTAATATAATGAATTTCCGCAAAGTAACGCCTGATTCTATTAATTATCAATGAAATAAGTAAACTTTTTAGTTACCGCTGGATTTCCACCGAAAACTGCTTCACCGACAAAATCTGTGAAGTAGAGCGAGTAGCAGACGTGCGCCATCCAGCAAAACAGATTGGTTAAGCAGACCACGCGCAGGGAGTTCGGCATCACCACGATTGATTTAAGGTAATGTCGAAGCGACAGCGGCTCTCCGCTATGGGCAAACTCGGGAATATTTATCGCAGTGTCAACCTGGAACAAAGTGTCATATGTATACAATTTATATGTAAATAATTGGATTAAAAATATATAAATCGAATTATCCATGTATCTATCCTATCCTATCGTAAGTGGCGACTTTGGGAAAAGCCAGAAGAACTGCATATCCGAGATGACGTTATAGCATCATCATTATGTTGTACATCGTTATAATCACCGTCATTCGAACCCATCACAAGTCCACTGCTTCATATACGCCCCCCCCTCCCCCCCCCCCCCAAGAACCACAAAGCACGGTCCTAAACCACCTGCATCAATCGACTTCCTGCAACTCTTACATGGTTGTCACTCCATCAAGTGGGGTGCCGCCCTATAATATTCCCCACACCAAATTTCGGTCATGGCGGCCAGTCTCAACTGAGTGTAGCCATTTGCGCAGGACTTTTTATAATGCACGCATACTATTCCCTCACTCACATAGTCCAATGGGACGAAAACGGAGAGAGATTAGGAGATTAAAACGCCCTATGCAAAATACCTAGGCTGGCGATCAGCGCACGAAATTGTATTTGATTATATTCAGTAAACGACACGACACGTACGAAATTGTATTTGATTATATTCAGTACACGACACGACACGTACGAAATTGTATTTGATTATATTCAGTACACGACACGACACGTACGAAATTGTATTTGATTATATTCAGTACACGACACGACACGTACGAAATTGTATTTGATTATATTCAGTACATGACACGACACGTACGAAATTGTATTTGAATATATTCAGTAAACGACACGACACGTACGAAATTGTATTTGATTATATTCAGTACACTACACGACACGTACGAAATTGTATTTGATTATATTCAGTACATGACATGACACGTACGAAATTGTATTTGATTATATTCAGCACACGACACGACACGTACGAAATTGTATTTGATTATATTCAGTACACGACACGACACGTACGAAATTGTATTGGATTATATTCAGTACACGACACGACACGCACGAAATTGTATTTGATTATATTCAGTACACGACACGACACGTACGAAATTGTATTGGATTATATTCAGTACACGACACGACACGCACGAAAAGTATGGGACGCTTGTCGTAAAAGTCATTTAACAGTTATGTCAAGGAAATTTCGTAGCCTTCGATGACGGAATAAAATATAACGGACGACGATTTTGACAGATGCTGGTGGATATAGAGAGTTTCATATTGATAAATGATGATATCCTACAAATGGAAATATTCTAATATTATATTACGACCAACATGCAATAGATAAATGGGTTTATCAATATGCAATCATAATTTATAAAATAAATATATACTAGGATAATGAACTTAAAACTAAAACCTTAAAAAATATTGTAATAACTAAAATATATTATTAAAATAGTCCTTTAGGCGTTCGAAGATACTGGCAGTTCCCCTTGAATAGCTATACTAATTCTTTGTCCGAGGTAGCTGCCAGCTCTTCGGTCTCCCGTGACGTCGACTAACCTTTTTTCTATTTTAAAAGCCTTATAGCACTAGGACCCCACGGACCAAGGGTCTCGACACCGAATGGGACAAAAACATATTCGGAGCCAGACCCCTGTATTTGCATTGCTTTATTTTTCAGCCGCTTCACAAGCCGCACCAGCTCTGTTGTTGGTTCCATGTAGATGGGAAGGGCAAGTGTGTCTGAACAGGTTGCATCCCATACCAGCACCCGGCCCATCCCATGGAATCAAACTCATACCGTCCGGTTCACATCGTCTCTTGCGATACCAGACGGCTCAAGTAGACTTGGCACGTTGACGGCAAGACCGGCGTATGATCGTTGTGCTGCATGTCTCGAGAAGGCCTGCACTTTTTGGCATGACAGTCCGTGATGTCCTAGCTTGTCGACGTCACTGCCACACGGACATTTATGAGGAACGCAGACCGGAACCCCGCCGTAGACAGGTTGCGATTCGGAGCGTGTCAGGCTCAAGAAATGTTCCTGTATTTGACGAAGGCAGAAATAGTAGCCGGCCTCATGCGTACCACGGCCAAAGCTAGCACGCGCCGAACCTGTACTACAGCCAAAAGATTGTCATAAGTCAATTTGCAGTTTATGTCGTCCCAGCTCCTTTGTGAATTTGGAGAAACAGGAAAATTTTGACCTGGGCATGCAATTAAAGCGTTTTAGTTTCCAGGCCAGCAATCTCAAAGTTTGAAGGATGCCTTTAAATTTTACTTATGAGATTTGCTGAACTATGGACAGAAGATAAAGGCTGGTAAAGAGACACTGAAATTTTATGAACTCAAACCACCATAACGGATGGGTAGGGATGCTTGGGTCCAAGATTGCTCGTTCAGGTGCATATTAAGAATCGATTCTAAATTTATTTTGATTAAGTTGTCACTTGTGTCAAGAGGCGACAGAGGGAAACTGAAGCAGGAGATGGACATCAGCATCTTCCTAATTCCTAATAACAACTTAAAATATTAATAACACTGTTTCATAAACACGTAAAGGTTATTTAAATATGTCAGTCAAATTGGTCAGCCTAAGTGGATTTGTTTACTTAATCATCAACATGCGTTCTAAAGCCGCTTGTATTGATTTTTAAATCTCATGGAAGCCTTACAAAACCCACTTTGTATAAAACCTTCATGTGAAAGTCAAGGGTTGCCTAATGTAATTAGTTCCAAGAAAGTTATTTCTACACATTTCAAGTTGAAGGGTACAATGTCTTCCTCAATGCAAGGTACAAGTGCATACTGCAAAAATGTCTTGAACTTGAATTATTTTAATGCTTTCTTTTTACTTCCGCAGCACATTTTATATATTTTAAGTACAAGTTAAATTTATAATTATTTTGTAAATTTATGAGTTTCAGTATTAATTTACAACTTCTAAAAGTACCTACTCGATACTAAATTATTTCCAGAATTCTTAGTTACCATAATTAAACGTTAAAAATAAAACCGTTAAAATCTTCAGCCGTTTCCGAGAAATCGGAGAATATATTACGCGTCGAATATAATAACTTTTCGTTATTGGGACTGGTTGAAAATGGTGAAAATCTTTAAGTAACAACAGTGTAACAGCAACATTTAAGTTATAAAAAAAATTGCATGTATTGCCTAAATAGACATGGCCCAGATGAGAACCAGAAAAAAGTGATTAAAACATGTTACAATTTATTTTTATGCTTACCCAAGTCTTTTTATAAGTTTTTCTATTATAGTAGAATAACAGGCGCATGAAAGAGAATACATCGCCATTCCCCAGCATCCAAAACGAACACCTGCTTCATATTCGGTCCGGCTGGGACTGCCCACAGGCGCCTGCCAAAATATTAAATGCACGATTACTTAAATGCAGGCAGCCAGTTCCAACCTAATAAGGCTACTAATATTCTATGCTGCGTATCTCAGTAGTTTTTTAATGTTGTGTTTCAAACAAAAATAATAAAATGAAATCTTATTAATTACCTTAAAATCAGTAAAACGTTTAAGATTTCGATATCTTAAAGGTTTTACCGTTTTTAAGATGAAAAAAAATATTATAATCTGTGTACTTAGTGGCGGCGTAAGAATATCCACTACCCCATATTATCCGGGTATCGTAAGAGGCGACAAAGGGAAATGAATGTGATATCGGTAACAGCATCTTCCTAATAACAACTATATATAAATTTAAAAAAAAACTGCTGTTGTCAACCCGCCTGATGACGATGATTCGGGGATGTGCACACAGCATCACTAGTTTCTTCTCTCGTCTCATCTCGTGTAATTATCTAGCAACCACTTCTTTAACTTTCTTTTAAATATTTCCTTAATACCACATACGTCCTCCGAAAATATCTTATTGAAAATAAGTGGCACTAGACATTTTCTTTGTCCTTTTGCCGTATTTATTGTTTACCGTATTTACTACCTATTGTTTACTGTTTTTTCTACTGTTAGCTCGTTTCTTTCTCTAATATGAAAATTCTATTAGAATTTATTATTCTATCAGAAGTTTTGCAGTCTATATTTATGGTGACAAATGATGACTACCTTTATTTATTTAGTAAATTCAATTAAATAATAAAGTTATAAATATTAACTTTGCCAATATCCGCTTAATAAAATAAAATGATGTGTCTTAACTACTTTGAAGAGCACCTCCCGCCCTCACTCAATTGCGTGCACTATCCCCGTCACCACTAATCGCAGCACCATTGAGGTAGGGCGGGAGGTGCTCTTCAAACTAGGTAAGACACATCATTTTATTTTATTAAGCGGATATTGGCAAAGTAAATATTTACAACTTTAATATAATGAATTTACGCAAAATAACGCCTGATTCTATTAATTATCAATTAAATAAGTAAACTTTTTAGTTACCGCTGGATTTCCACCGAAAACTGCTTCACCGACAAAATCTGTGAAGTAGAGCGAGTAGCAGACGTGCGCCATCCAGCAAAACAAATTGGTTAAGCAGACCACGCGCAGGGAGTTCGGCATCACCACGATTGATTTAAGGTAATGTCGAAGCGACAGCGGCTCTCCGCTATGGGCAAACTCGGGAATATTTATCGCAGTGTCAACCTGGAACAAAGTGTCATATGTATACAATTTATATGTAAATAATTGGATTAAAAATATATAAATCGAATTATCCATGTATCTATCCTATCCTATCGTAAGTGGCGACTTTGGGAAAAGCCAGAACAGAAGAACTGCATATCCGAGATGACGTTATAGCATCATCATTATGTTGTACATCGTTATAATCACCATCATTCCAACCCATCACAATCCACTGCTTCATATACGCCCCCCCCCCCCCAAGAACCACAAAGCACGGTCCTAAACCACCTGCATCAATCGACTTCCTGCAACTCTTACATGGTTGTCACTCCATCAAGTGGGGTGCCGCCCTATAATATTCCCCACACCAAATTTCGGTCATGGCGGCCAGTCTCAACTGAGTGTAGCCATTTGCGCAGGACTTTTTATAATTCACGCATACTATTCCCTCACTCACATAGTCCAGGACGGTAACGGAGAGAGATCAGGAGATTAAAACGCCCTATGCAGAATACCTAGGCTGGCGATCAGCGCACGAAATTGTATTTGATTATATTCAGTGCACGACACGACACGTACGAAATTGTATTTGATTATATTCAGTACACTATACGACACGTACGAAATTGTATTTGATTATATTCAGTACACGTCACGACACGTACGAAATTGTATTTGATTATATTCAGTACACGTCACGACACGTACGAAATTGTATTTGATTATATTCAGTACACGACACGACACTTACGAAATTGTATTTGATTATATTCAGTACACGACACGACACTTACGAAATTGTATTTGATTAATTGTGACAAATGTGTAGCAACGGTTATTCGAGCTCCTCGAGGATTCTTTTAACTATCGGTATACTATTTTTCAAATGGCTAAGATATGTGTGAAAGGAGTTGGATCGTTGGCTACATAAGTAGGCGCACTGAAATAATGGATGGATGTCTAAGGTGAACTATTTTGGCTAATACATTTCCTGTGTGTTTTTGTAGTGTGTATGTTGAGGCCTTTCAAAGATTTGAATGACTTTTGCACTGTGTACATGTATGGGTCGCGTTCGACGTGCCATCACAAGATTGGGTCACGGACTGCATTCACAACAGTTAAATACAATCACAAAAAAGAATAACTTAAAACAAATTTAAAAACACAATAAAGTAACTTAAAAAGTACACTGAAAATATAAAAAAAAGTCAAAGTCCAAATATCGTTAAGTAGGTGCGTCACAGGATGGTCTTGCAATTCGACGCTGCAGTGGAAGAGATCTAGCGACGCATTTCGTCGCTAGGACAACTGATGGCGGCTGTAGCAACCGTGTCTTGAGATTATCACACGCGGATTAGAAATTTTTAAAGACTGAACAGGCACTGAGCCTGCTTGTCACTTTTGTGTCCAGACAGCAATATATAGTTCGGAAATCATTTGTTGCGAATTGTTTCGTTACATTTGTCATAAGTCACCATCTTGAAATATTTTTATATCTCGTAGTTGATTTGAGATTATAATATCTAAATTCAGATTATAAACCACTGTTATATTATTTATATTTATGTCAATAATAAACGTTTTCCTTGTACACTAAAATTTTACAATTAAAATATATACTTATTTTTATTAAAATATTTAGACATAATGGAAATATTTTAAAAAACCTTAAACTGAATTACATTCTTAACGTTATATTACCTAAATTTATTTGTTTAACCATCAATTAGATAGTTTATTTCGTCACTTCTATCGTAAATTAGCATAGCTTCGTCACATTTATCCTAGGCAAAGTATATCATTCGTAAAGTATCTCAAACAATTTTTATCTTTTGTTTTTTATCTTTCCGTCCGAACACAACCTGCCCATCTTCAAGGCATGAGTGAATAGGCTTTTGTTGCGCTAAGACAGTGCGATTAACCATCTAGGGCTACAGCACCACTCACCACCAGGTGGAATTGTGGTCAAGCACTGGCTTATAATAAGTAAAAAAAAATCACCAAAACCATCACCAAAATGCTATTATATATACTATAACTACAATTGATATACCTGTCCAAATAACCATGTCTGATATAACTTCCATTCCTTGATAGTCACACTCTTATAATACCCATGAGACGAAATGGGCTAATGGATTCTCTAACGCGGCTATCACACGACATTAACTATTACAAAATAATAAAATTAAGGTAAAAAGTATACAATCAACATATGATTTGCACAAATTGTGAACAATAACTCCGTCGTTGTTTCAAACTTACTTTTAAACTTAAAACTTTTTAAACAAGAAGTAGAATAAATATTAAATCATAATTTTAAAATTCAAGATTAAATTATTTTACGATAAAATTAAATTAAATTCGAACACTGCTCGTTAATAAATAAAAAAAAACTGATGGAGAATAAATTCTTATACAAATGAAAAGTTTTATGATTATCAAGCAATCTGAAACGTTATTTTAATATTTGCTTCAACAGTTGTCAAAAAAACTTTTCAATTCAAAACTTGAAGTTTTAAACTTTGATAAAATAGCATTATAAAATCGATTCAGGAATTACCTCTGGTTGGTTTAAAGACCCATATGACGTATTATCTATATGAAGGCTATTTTTTTCAACGTCACCATCATCTGCGTCAAAGCTCTCCTGCAGACGTTGACTATGAGCTGGTTTTCTGAGATCTTCGTTGCCGTGCAGTTCACTGAGAGGAATCTCCTTAAAACTAGTCACAGTAGCCGACACGCATGCTATAAATATTATTGTAATGAGGGAAAACACTGCTCTCACATGGCCACCAAAGATTTCTCCTGAAAATATTTATACAATATTATTATAAATTATTATTACAAAAACGTAACCTACACACTAGGATTTTCTCCTGTATCGTGGGGGCAGTTTACAAACATAAATTGCACAAGGACAAACATTTGTAGGCCATACAAATAATTGTTCCGTGCGGGATTTGAACCCACGGCCCTTAGCGCTGCAACTCAATTGCTTAGCCACTGCGCCACGGAGCCGTTTAAATTAATATAAATTAACACAAAATATTTTCTTGCTATGATTCGAAAAATAAGATAAGGTTTACGAGAGCATAGCTTTGTAAAGCGGTTTTTTTTTATAGGATAGGGTAACAAACGAGCACACAGTCCACCTGATGGTAAGTGGTTGCTGTGACCCATAGACATCTACATCTATCCTCAACAAAGAATCAAATTGCATATGCGTTGTCACCCGTGAGGACTAAGATGGAATGCCTCTTTTCCCTTCTTACCTTTTTGCTGTGTGTCGTATGGTGAGTGTACGTGAGTACGTGAGTGAGTGCACACAGCAGTGTTAAGCTGCTATTTTACGCTGGTAGTCTGTGAGAGCGTGGACCTTTCCCGGCCGAGCTGACCCATACGTGCTACAACTATACTAATAATATAGTTGCAGCATAGCTCTATCACGTATAAAGCGGTTCTGAAACTTTGAATTAGGTACTTTTATCTTTCTTCTTTTTTATCACCCCGTAGAAGTTCACTATAGAACATGAGACCTCTCCCGTTTTGGCTTAATCGTCACGCTTGGCAGGGTTGATGACACCGTTCTGATGGTCATTTTACGTCTGACGAAAACGAGATGATTATAACGCCAGCTATCGGGAGCCATAAGATGGCATCTCCCACTTTTTACTTCTTGGTTACTTTTTTAAATACGAGTAATATATTAATATCGAAATATTTCTTTCAGTCACATATAATTAATGCAGCATTAATTATATCACGTCACGTCTATCGCAGAGGTGACAAACGGTGGAGTAGACGTCTAATGGAGTGGAGACAATGTTTAGGTAAACGTAAAGTGGGACGCCCGGTGAGTAGATGGAGCGACGATCTGCGCAAGGTGGCTGGTAGAAACTGGATGCGTAGCCAAAGACCGAGCTAAATGACGCGCCTTGGGACAGGCCTATGTACAACAGTGGATTGCCACAGAATGATAATGATGATAATTATGACTTATTTGTGACAGTTCCTTGATAAGAGATAGTATTTGTCGGTAAATGCTGTACTATGAAGTATTTTCACATTAGAAGACTTTTTTTCACTGTAAACTCTGCTGACTGTTAGACAAGACTGACGAAAGCCTGGAGTTGAGCAGCATTAAGGCCAGTCTTTTTTGTTGTCCAGCGCAGCCACCTTAACGCGAAGATATTGGCTTTGTGCTCACCAACACCGTTTTGCTAAGTTTTGACCACGCTTTCAAAAAATTCATCCAAATATAAAAACAGGGTGTGTTACTCTGTACTCCGTTCGAAGGATATATAGAGCCAATATAATAACAGGCAGTTAGGCACTCAATCTTAGTCCCCAGAGATGACAACGCATCTGTAGAGCTTTTTATTCAATGTTAGTTGTAGCTATAACATGGAGCTATTTTATAAGTGGTAGAGCCCTACTATAGCTATATTATGGTATGTATAGCACGAATGGATCGGCTCGGCCGTGGAAGGACTAACGTTCACAAAATACCAGCGGAAAATAGCAGCTCTATATTTCGTGTGTAAGTGTAGAGACCCTTTTTACTGGAAACGATTTATTCCGTCTTAGTCCTCAGGGGTGGCAAGGCATCTGCATTTTGATAAGAATCAAAATGCAATCGAGGATAGATCTAAATGTCTATAGGCCACAGCATCTACTCACCATCAGGTGAACTGTGTGCTCGTTTGTCACCCTTCTATAAAAAATAATTACTGAAAAAATACGTAAATGATTATAAAAAATTACCTAATGTAGTATCATCCCAATTAATTCCGCCGAGTGCGTATCCCATAAATCCTCCCAGACCGGCCATTATCGTGAATGTACTAAGTCCCCTGGCGTGATCCTCTAAAACAAAATCTTCATTATTTAAACTGACGACTGTTTAGCGCAGCGGTTAACGATCTGACTAAGTTGTTGCGGGTAGTGAGTTCGAGTATGCTTTGAGTATTTGTAGGGTTCTCAAATATTTTTTGCGATCTAAGAGTTACTTATATGTGGTAACTTTTAAGAAATATCTAAAGAATAATGTACAGTTGTTTTTATGTCATACATGTCAATTTTATATAGTCAAGTGCAAAGGCAAGTGTAAAAGGCAAATGACATTTAAGTACCTATATGTGTTTGAGTTTTTGTCAACAGATGACAACCTGTTAACTGTTTCATTGTGTTAGTTAAAACAATGCTTTCGAAACCTACTCTCGTGGTCTATATTGATTGCGAAGTTACACGAGTAGGTGCATACATTCCGATGATCAAGTAACCGGCTGTCAGATGTTTTAATTCAATCTCTGATCGAACCAAAATTTTGCAACACACTGGTGATTTGTATTTTAGTGTTTTGGTCTTCTCTGATACTCGATAACTGCGAGCGATTATTCCATCAATCTTATCATTAAAGTTTTATATCTGATTTGAGAAGGTGGAGAAAACTTGTGATAGGATTATGCTTGATAACACAGACACTCAAGGTATTATAAATAATCTAACACATGTGGATGAAAACTTCTATTTTGATCAGTTTATTGTTCACTTTTCTTGTGGCAAAAGCCTCTCCTAGAGTTTGACGTAGCATACTGTCTGTCTTCTTCCTCCACATCGTTCCAACTACTTTTTTAACTACATTTGCATTTTCAATAAGTATTTCTTTCTTTCTTTTCTCGTTACTAGCATATGAACAGGGGTTAGGGCATGATAAGAGAGGAGGCCTACGTCTGGTAGGCTAACATATAACATTTGAAATTACTTTTAAGGAAAATTCATTCTGAAATAAAACAACCGAAATACTTAATCGTTAAACACATATTGTTACAAGATAAACAAACTGTAACATGTTTTTGTGTAAATTTACACACAAACTTCATTTACTTTGACTTACTACATCTGTCTTGTGATATTTTGGCATATAAACACAGCAAGACATTACATTAAATTAATATTCCATATAATTTCTTGTTAAAATGGGATCTTTCTAATTAACATGTATTTGTATAATCGCCATCATTGTCAACAAATGTGAACATAAATGGCTGTGCTTCTTGCGTTTTGACGGGAACTAAGTCGCAAACGAGCTGCTCGTCGTCAAAATCCAAAAATTTCATTCTAAGTTTAAAACTAATCATCATCATCAGCCTGTAATAATCCACTGCATGACATGTTGTGTCTCTCCCGTTGTTGCGATATATAGTCATGGATTCTCTTAATCCGCTACCCAATGGCCCTTGGAAATAAACTGCCTTTTAGTATCATAATGGAAAATGTATTTTATAATAGATACAAATATTTAGTATTTTATTTACATTATATTTAGTATGTTACTAGTTCGTCGTCTTGACTTATAGAATAGATAGTTATATCATTAAAAAATAACTAGGACAAGCGAAGCTAGCCCTTACACCAGGCAGCAATCATTGGTCTTATAGTTAGCTTTAGTTTAGATAGTTAAATCAGTTATACATAGGGCACACTGAAAGTTCTAAGCACATGAGTAAAGAAACTCATGTGGTTCTAAGCTCCTGACCGCTCTTAAATGTTTGAATTTCGAATACTATATTTTTTTAACTTAAGGAACATTTACAGGTATTGATTAAAATAACTTTTGGCGGGAAGTCGCGTGTCAATTGTTTTTTATCATAAGTTGAAGTTTGTCATTCGTAGCAAAAATAGAATTAAGGCGATAAGGTTTTAGGGCAATGATTTTTATTGATTTTAAAAGTTCACGCTCTCCGCAAATTTGCACTGTTTGTCTTCAAAATGACAGGCAAGAAGCAATGATTGCATTTTTTTCCCAGGTGGGTGTTCACCATCATTTGTTTGCCCAGTGTCTTTGAAAAAGTTAGGAGAAAACGACCGAGAAGTCGCATTCTGTTGTACCATGACAATGATCCGGCGAACATCGCGAACAAATAAAAGTTATTTTTAATTTCTTCAAAGGTGAAGATCGTGACCTATCTCGCACACAATCCAGACCTCGTAACGTACGATATTTAAATTTTTCCAAAAATCAAAAATTTGATGAGATGTTTGACATTACATTTTACAAAAATCTAATCTTTGACTAGAAATTTAACATAGAAATATATAATAATGTACGGCAAAAATATATAAATGGCAAAACTATTTATTTAAGATAAACAGACGCGTAGGTATTTACAGTAACTATCGGGTGGAGTGTATTTTTTAGAAGTAAGGGAGACAAACAAGTGTCACCCGTACATCAGTAAAAAAACATAAAATAAGGTATGAATTATATAAAATATATAAATTTCCGCAATCAGTCTTTACAAGTAGGGAAAACACAAGACTAAATCCTAGCTTAGATAAATCAATCATGGCCAAAGTGACTGATAAAGCAAGTCATTCTTACAAACACCAGCATCAACAAAATCATACGGTCACATGTTATGACGTTTATACTAGAGCAAATGTTTAATTACATTAGCTCCAATCTATCAAACTGGGTTAAGGATATGCTACCGGTGAAATGCAAATATTTCCGGCGAAAAACGTCTTGATAACCGTATTTTTAGGAATATTTTGGGTGTTACAATTGTAAATATTTCCACTTAATAAGAGTAGTTCACGATATTTCTAGAATTGCTTACAATGTAAGTCTCGAATATGTGTTGTGACTTTATTATTAAAATACTATTGTAAATACCATAACTAGAACCTAAAACAGTGAATACCAATTTAAAAATAAAAATTGGCATTAGATTTACTAGTGTGAATGTATTGACTTTGTGCTCACCAATAGTTCACGATATTTCTAAAATTGCTTACAATGTAAGTCTCGAATATATGTTGTGACTTTATTATGAAAATGCTATTCTAAATACTATAACTAGAACCTAAAACAGTGAATACCAATTTAAAAATAAAAATTGGCATCAGATTTACTAGTGTGAGTGTATTGACTTTGTGCTCACCAATCCGTCTCCGTTCAGTGTAGTGAGATTAGGATTTTTTTCAAGTAATCCAATGGGTGCATTCTTGAAAATGCCTTTGTCCAGCATGTCCTATGTATATGGGATATAGTATCCAATTACCATCAGGTGGACTGTGTGCTTATCTGTCATCCTTATTCTATAAAAAAAAACAGTAAATTTGAAGAAATTGTTGATAAAGGTAATGATAATACTAATAACTGAGGTTCGATTCGATCTATTACAATTGTACACGTCTCTCTGATAGTGCATGCAACCCTACATCCGATCTTATTGCTCAAATATTATATCAGACAAAGGTAGCTGGATAGAGAAATGTGGCTGTAGTACAAGATACTATGCATGTCCCACGCGCCGGGTACAGAATTATCTACTCTCATTTCTGAGATTTTTATTGCACTCCATAAGAAGTTTTCTTTTAAGGACGGGCATGTGATAAATGTGCACGTAACATTGTATTTAACAGATTCATTGACGACAGGGATTCAACTCAGGTTACTGAAGTACAACATATAAAATTTCAGGCGAGCGCTCTATGCCTAAGTACGACGCCTGTTGTTTTTATCATCACACATCATGGCTCGTGTGCGTGTTCACTAATCTTTTAGAGGCCACGAAGCTTGTACAATATTAAGGCATCTAAGTAATTCTTAAAACAGAAGATCGAATAACTATGACATTAGAGAAAACAAGTGCTAAAATTAAAAAAAAATCTACAAACGACTTCAATATAAATTATTAAAGATAACTCAAAAACTACTGGTCAGACCTTAATCAAATTTATATGGAACCACATCAGAAGCACCTGCTTTTAAATAAAAAAAAGAATCATCATCAATACATAAAAAAACATACAGTCGAATTGAGTACCACCTCCTTTTTGAAGTCGGTTGAATAACGGAAAGAAGTATGAAAACACACATTGTGTAAATAACACAAAATACGTCTCATCTGATAGTAAGTGGTTAATGTCACTCATAAAAATTTGTAACACCAGAGGAATTGTAGGTGAGTTTCCGGCCTTTAAGACAGGATTAGGCTCTTTTCTTGAAAGTTGTATTTGTGTGGAAATCCGCTGAAGACAGTAAAATTCCATAATATAGTCACGCGTGGCAAAAAAATCCTTGTAAAACATATTGATGATATGGATGGAGTTTAGAGGTCTGTCACAGGGTATAGTGGTGGAATTTAACAGCTGGAATTAATCCGAACAACTCCTCTGAGCTATCTCCGTACTATATTATATGCGATAGAGGAAGCACAAAAATGCAACATTATCCGCAAGGCCAGTGGATCAAGCTGAACGGTAATAACTTGCTCGTCGACGCCGTTCACCGGTTCACCAGCCGGTCACCGTTGAATGTGGTCAAGTCATGACGGAAAATCCTTCATTTAGACAGGTACAAAGGTTGGATGTGGCTTCCCGATTGTAGCCGATGTGGGTAATTTAACGGAAACTTTTTGTATTTAATTTTAAACAGTCCAATTGCCTCTAGAACACGAAGAAGCGGTGGCAGATTGTTCCAACACTTCGTTGCAGCATATCCTTAAACTCGGAAAGCGGCGGTACAGTGAGAAGGCATACTTAAAAGGTATAAGCCCTTGTCTTAATATGATAGTCGCACACCCATATTAACTTCTTTAAAATATAAGCGGGTTTGTGTTAATGGTGCCAAAAAGCAGAGTGGTCAAGTGCAGCTTCCTACGAAGCATCATTTTCAGTAAGTTTGCCTTGTTGAAATATGAAGTTACACGAGTTCGTGGTGGTACTTTGAAATAGTATCGTGCGCAGGCATTTTGTATTTACTGGATCATATTTTTGGTCCAAGCTAACAAACGTGTCCCATTAACGGTATCAGCATTATTAAGTTTGGAAAGGATTAAGGAGTCGCACAGACTTACACGTAAATTTTCATCAATATAGTCCCGTATGCGATACAAAACTTTAAATCTATAAAAAAACTGCGAATAAATCCTAAATTAGTTATCCTTATTATCCTTAATTAAGGATACACACAGTCCATAATTAAGGATTACGTGACTCAATATTTGCAATCTGCGCCTTTGAACCAAGTTTCATAAACTTGGACTTGACAGGACTTAAAACTAAATTATTCCTTGCAGACAAAACTAATTATGATTTGCTTTTAAAGGACAATGTCCCTTATATATAACAACTTTTCCTTAAAATGCCTACCTCACCAGCATGTGGGGCATTTGCTTAGTTACTTTACAGCCTATTAAAGTCCACTGCTGAACATAGGCCTCCCCCGTAGATTTCCTCATAGGGGGGATTTTTCCCATAGTTGACACGCTTGGCAAGTGGGTGTCAACCGCAGTTTTTTTTATTTTTAGTCGTTATTAGGAAGACGCTGCTGCCCTGATTTGTTTCCCTCTGTCGCCTCTTACGACACCCACGGGATGATATGGGGTAGTAGGGTACATATTTTTACACCGCTACTATACGGTATATTTCATCATCATCATCATTACATCCCTTCATAAGTCCACTGCTGAACATAGGCCTCCCCCAAGGAATGCCACAAAGTACGTTATATTTGTTTAGTAATAAATAATAATTATAAAATAACATATATTACTGCCGTGTGGTGGAGATATAAGAAAACCCATCACCCCATATTAGCCCGTGGTGGGTGTCGTAAGAGGCTACGATGGAAAATGCCTATTGCTTGCGATAGATGGCAGTTTAACCGTCTCGTTTACATCAGTCGTTGCAACAGCGTCAAAGGTGCGAGAGACAGTCAGCAATATATTATATGCTTCTCGAATGGTGCAGGTTTCCTTAAAATGTTTTTCTTCTATCTTAAGCAGGTTATCGACACGAGAAGAAAAGTTACTGCTTGTATTACACGTCCCAGGCAATAAAATGTCCGCCGCGTTGTCCCAATGTGTGTTGACGGACTTCACAACATGTCGTCGAAGTTTTCTTTTTTTCAAGTTCTCAGACGTGCATGTTTCCTCACGATGTTTTCCTGAAGGAAAACTGGTGAACCGCCGAGCACGAGGTAAATCAGCACTAAAAATTTTAATTAACGATTTCATTAGCCCCGGCGGGGATTGAAATCAGATTGCTCGCGTATTATGAAATTTAAAGAGCACTTAGCCCTATGCTATCAAGGCTCATCAGCACGTAAAAACGCAATTAAAAATTTCAGCAGTGCCAGTATTCACCGAACTTGCTTTGCTCTCTATGAAAATAAGAGAGAACGCCAAGCTCCAAGCTACCACGGCTTAGCACTACCAAGTGTCATCATTATCATCATTACAGCCCTTCATAAGTCCACTGCTGAACATAGGCCTCCCCAAAGAATACCACAAAGCACGGTCCTGAGCCACCTGCATTCATCGACTTCCTGCATGTCTTCGCAGGTCGTCACTCCATCTAGTGGGGGGGTCGGCCTACACTTCACCTACCGGTACGAGGCTCCCACTCGAGAAGCTTTTTTCCCCATCGGTTGTCGGTTTTTCGAGCTATATGGCCGGCCCATTGCCACTTCAGCTTACTAATCTTTAGGGCTATGCCGGTTACTCTAGTTCTACTGCGGATATCCTCATTTCTAAGTTTATCACGCAGAGAAACCCCGAGCATAGCCCTCTCCATAGCTCGCTGAGGGACCTTGAGCTTCCTCATACGGACAGCAGTGAGGGACCACGTCTCAGATCCATAGGTCATTACTGACAACACGCACTGGTTGTACAATCTAGTTTTGAGGTTTTGAGGTACGTCTGACGAGAAGATGTGTCGTAATCTCCCGAACGCTGCCCAGCCGAGTTGAATCCGTCGATTGACCTCTCGGTCAAAATTGGACTTATTAGTCGGACTATTTATTCAAAGTAAACATATTCGTCAACAACTTTGAGCTTAGCGCTACCGGCATAAGTGTGACATGGACGTTATACATGATCTTTGTTTTGTCCATGTTCATCTTAAGACCTATCCGTTGGGAGGCACTATTGAGGTCATTGAGCATAGTGCTTAGGTCCTCCAGCGATTCTGCCATAAGGACTATATCGTCGGCAAATCGAAGGTGAGTGATGTAATCGCCATTGATGTTAATACCGTATCTTTTCCAGTCCAGTAGCTTGAAAACGTCTTCCAATGCAGTGGTGAAGAGTTTCGGGAATACTACTACTACTGTATAAACACTTCTACTATATATATATACTATATATATATACTATATATATATATATACTATACTACTACTGTACAAACACTTCAGCACTTCGATATACCGACAGTCAACTTGGCACCGCTGAAGGGACTGTAGCACCGCCCAAATTTTGACGGATTCAAAGGCTTTCTCATAGTCCATATACGCGAGACATAGTGGCAAATTGTACTCCTCGGTCTTCTGTACAATTTGCCGAAGAGTATGTATGTGGCTTATGGTGCTAAAGCCTTTTCGGAAACCGGCTTGTTCGGGAGGCTGGAAGTCATCAAATCTGCGTGCGAGACGATTCGTAATGACTCTCGAAAACAGTACGTAGACGCGGCTCAGAAGGAAAATCAGTCTGTAATTCTTCAAGAGAGCATTATCGCCTTTCTTGAAAAACAAGACCACCGCACTTCTGCTCCACGCCTCCGGAGTAGTGCCACCATGGAGGACGGAATTAAAGAGCCTCTGAAGGACTTCAAGTACCGGTTTTCCACCCGCTTTCAGAAACTCCGCTGTAATTCCATCCCCGCCCGGGGAGCTGCCGTTTTTAAGGTGCTGGAGAGCCATTTTAATCTCGCTTATACTGACGTCCGGGATATCATCGGAATAGTGTCGAATAAGACTTGCTCTTGGGTCGTTCCTCACACTTGCGTGTGGCTCCAACGATAATGTGTACAGCTGTCCATAGAACCTCTCAATCTCACTCAAAATCTCAGGTCAGTCAGTCTCAGTCCCGGAAACGATGCAGCCACATTCAGTCTTCAGCTTCGACAGTTGGCTTTTTCTGACAGACAGATCTCTGGCAAAGACTTTGGAGCCCCGGTTCCGCTCGATCGCTTCTTCAATACGAGCAGTATTAAATTTGCGTAAGTCCCGCCGCATGCATTTAGAGATCTGTCTGTTCAGTTGCCTGTATGCTGTCAAATCTACTGAAGACTGCAGCTTCATTTCCCGTCTAACAGCCATGAGATTAAGAGTGTGATAGGAGAGTTTTTGTGTTCTTCTGCGGCGGGTCCTGCAAAACTTAGCTCCGACAATTTTCAATCTTCCGCATGGACAATTTCCACGAGCTTGTCATTCATATCGTCCACTGCATTGCAATCTTCTAGGCGCTGAAAACGTTTTTGTAACTCGAGCTGAAAGGTTTCGGGACTTTGGATCAGAGCACGAGGGGGACGGAGCGTTGACTTCATTAGACGACACCTTTCTAACTTAACATTTAGGTTCAGTGTGCCTCTAACCGTTCGGTGATCGCTACCAGTTTTCACCCTCGCGATCACTGAGACATCACTAAACAGTTGAAACTCACATACTCACATACTCACTAAACATTACTAAACATAAACATAATGAAGTCAATCTCATTTTTTGTCGAACTGTCGGGGCTTGACCAGGTCCTCTTCCTGTGGGACCGCTTCTGGAAGAAAGAGTTCATCATAAAGAGTCCCTCTATCTCCATGAAGTCGGCCAGCTGCTGGCCCCTTCTTCAGCAGCTTGCCGTTCTCTCTTGTGCCTAGTGTGCGTTGAAGTCTCCAATTAACACCGTATAGTGGGTTTTGAAGGAATACATGGCTTTAGAGATATCCTCATACATTTCCTCCACCTCCTCATCGGGATGTGCCGAGGTTGGTGTGTAAACCTGTATGACCTTCAACAAATACCGTTTAGTGATTCTGAGTATAAGGTAAGCAACCCTCGTCGACGCACTCACAAACTTTACTACGTTGTTAAGAAGAGACCCTCTTGTTAACATAACAACGTAGCCTTCCCGGTCATAGAACAAGTTGCCGGATTCGAGGATTACCGTGTCCTCCCCCTCTCTTCGGACCTCAGATAATCCTATAATATCCCAGTGCAACTTGTCTCTTCTCTTCTTCCAGCTCCAGGATTTTCTCGTATGTCCTCAGAGTGCGTGCGTTGTATGTTGCCAGGTCATCTTAGATGGCAACCGAACCTCCACTGGAGATTCTTAGCTACCCCTGCTCCGCCATTACCATGGTCACCACCGTAGCCAGGAACAGCGGGGCCGCCGGGGATTGGGGGCCGTCTTTTTGTACTTTTGTCATGGGGGGTATATTGCCATAGTTGCCACGCTTGGCGAGCGGGTTGGCAACCGCAGTTTTTTATTGTAATTTATTGTTATCAGAAAGATGCTGCTGACCATCCTCTTTCTCAGTTTCCCTCTGTCGGCTCTTACGACACCCACGGGAAGATATGGGGTAGTGGGTATTCTTACCCGCCACTACACGGGGCACCAAGTGTGAAACATAATGATTTATATCAATGATAGTTTATCTACAATTCTATTTGTAGAATAACAGTCAAGATGAAAAACATGTTATCGATTTTATTAATATAACGTTTGTATTATCATATACTCGAACGTTACTTTTGCATATCCACTTTGGAAAGTTTGCTAATGTATATCTTCATTGCGAGAATTGGAGTAAAGGAAATTTTGATTTATATAAAATATTTTAATATGAGTTGCCTAAATTTAATAGACTGATGTCAATAAGTGACTAATGATAATAGAGTGATGAAAAGTTCCATACTAAGCGAGGGTATTAGCTCTGCACTCATCAATCCGCCTGGACAGCGTGATGAATTCGACCAAACCATCTAAAAATGTAGCTGGCATTGCTGCCGTATTACATATATACAAGGTTTATTTCCATGGTGGACTTAAAAGATGGTGCTGATGTGATGAGATGAAACAATGTTATTGAAAGCCTTGAGAATTTACCTCATTTGTTGTTTAAGTTTTTGCTCGTTTATAAAGTTTTACGTATTTTAAATAACACGCAATACTACAGTCAAGCGAAGGAATATTTATTTATTTTATTTTATCTTATTTATTTATTATAATTTGCATTTCACAAGAAATATACCTATTATACATGAAGTGACGGCGCGTAGGGGCAATGCAATTTAAAACAGGGTAGTTTTATTCTAAATACTAAATTTTAACTACTACTAAATACCAACTAACATATTTTTTAGTATTACTAATTCTAACATTTTCTATAATTATTATACATACATTTATTATTTATTCACATCTTTAAACAATTCACTTAAATTATAATAACTTATTATCAGTTAATAATGATTTTAATTTCTTCATATTTTTGAGGTTATTTGGAACATTATTATATATTTTAATTTAATTATCATCGTATGGGGACCTGTTGTAAATATTTTTAATTTTGAGAATTGAATATTCTATTTATTTTGAGTTCGATTATTTTTTTAGACTGTGTTTACAGGATCATAATATCAATCATCAATAATTTATAAATATAATAAATAACAATAAAAACGAACCACATACGATTAAATAATTTGTAAAACAAACAAAAACTCATCGTATAAGCACATCTGAACCGAGCATTGGATAAATAATACTGACCTGCAACTGTCACGTCAAGTAGATAAGCCCTAGCGGGACTCTGACACGCATCGGCGTCGAAGTCTAAGAAGACCGTTCCGAGGACCGTGAAAAATACACCCCAAGGATGATGATTGGTTCCAGCAGTATCTAAAGCCGAACTTCTTGGCCCTAACACTGAAGGGACTTCAGTTCTGTTTCCAGTACCCTGGTCACCCAAAGCGTAACCAATTGCTTCCCCATTCGGCACTAAAATAAGACCTGAAACATTTAAATAATTTATTTCTTTATGTCACTGAATAAGAAAAACAATGACGTTAAAATATTTATACTTAATATTATAAAGGGAAAGTGCATATTTTGTGAGTTTGTGTATATGTGGATTGTAATCTTTGAAACCACTGCACCTATTTGAAAAATTATTTCAGATGGACATAGGCTATATATTATGTGTATATGTATATATTACGACTAAAAGTTATGATGATATTCGTCAAATAACTCGGAACAAATAGTGCCTCTTGAGAGCTGTAAAGTAAAGTATGGCCGAATTGTTCCCTTAAAAAAAGAAGTAAGTAAAAATCCGCGAAAATAAAATAACGGTAGCGGTTGGCATGGCGGTGGCATATTGGTCTCTCTAGGTCAGGAAATGCGAAGAATCAATTTATTTTAAAACGTCATAAAAACGGAACAAATAATTTGGTATACCATGAAGATTCAAATTGTATTGTAATGGCGTTTCACAAATTGTTCAACCAAAGTTTACCTATAGACGCTACTCAGAACAGAAATAGGTCAGTAGTTTTTCAATAAAGCGTTGTTGCCTTTCTTGAAGAGCAAGGCTACCGCACTTACTTAGCGGAAATGTGACACCATGCAGGAAGGACTTAAAGTACCGGTTTTCACCAGCTTTCAGAAGCTCTGCTGTAATTCTATCCTCACCCAGAGCTTTGACGTTAATAAGGTGCTTGAGAGTCTGCTGAGAGACTGACGTACGGAATATTACCAGAATAGTATCGAATGAGATTTACTCTTGGGTACACTCACACTCTAATAAATATGTAGGGCTACGTCAGCGGTGGACTTATGAAGGCCTGTAAGGGTAATGGATGTATGAATTTCAAATTAATTATTATTAAACAAAATTCGATCTTTGCCAAAATTTGTTGATATATAGCTATTTCCCGCGACTTTGTCCGCGTGGAAATAATTACAATTGGATTTCATGGGTTTAAATTTTTTGCGCGGAACCCCAATTTTTTTTCTAAAATAAAAGTAGCCTAAGTAACTCCTTATAACATCAACTATCTGCCAGTGAAATTGCCGTCAAACTCGTTGCAGCCATTTCGGAGATTAGCCGGAACAAACAGACAGACAGACCGACAGACAGACAGAAAAAAAATTAAAAATTGTTTTTTTGTTATAAGTACCGTATATACTTTCACATGCATTAAGTAAAAAGCTATTATTTTTACATTACAAACACACACTTCAATTTTATTTATTTGTACAGATACAGATAAAGTTTGCCTAAATTCCATGAATAAACTCAGTTATTCATTGTAAGACCTTGAGCAGTTACAGTGGTAAATATACTTATTCTAAAGCCTAAGCAAAGCCAGAAAACAGTCCCAAGCTAAACTAGTTACCTTAATGTAAAATAAAACATTATCATACCTAGCAAAACACCCATAGACATAAGCACAATGAAAGGTCTTCTTCTTCCAAACTTCGAGTTGCATCTGTCACTTAGAGAGCCGAGGAGTGGCGTCATGAAGAAACCGATCAAGGGTGATAATGCCCACACTAAAGTCATTTGCTGATGCGGTACTCCGATTTGTAGTAACGTTGGGGAGACGAAAGCTGTTTCTCCAGCATAAGAAAACTCAATGCCCATTACAGCTGCAGATATTCGCATTAACTCCATTCGGCTTTTTCGCCTAAATTTAAAAACATAATGTACATTATTTTAATATTTCGTTTATTTTCATCGTGTCTTTTTATTAAACTGAAGTGAAAAGCGAGCTGACAGCTCACGAGCTGACAGTTCATTTAATGTCAAGTTCCTGCTGCAGTACATGGACACCTGCAACCAACTTCAAATAAAGGAAGCTACTACTGCATTGTCACCTCTGAGGGTTGAGATGGAATGTCGCAGCCTGTAATTGTACTTGTTCTCTTTACTATTCAAACCGGTCTTTTAGACCATTTTGCGACAGAAATATGTTAGAGAGTGGTATCTACCCCGGCTGACTCCTCAGCAGAAAAGGAGCCTTGAAGGACTTCTTTTCTGCCTCTTTCTAAGATACATAAGTGGTACAACATACATATAATACTAAACATACTAGGACAATAATGTCCTCCATACCGAATTTCAGTCAAGGTGGCCAGTCTTATCGGAGACTAGTCATTTGCGTAGGACAAGATTATAGTGCCCAAATGTACGCGCAAACACAGGCGCACTCTCTATTCCCTCACTCTCATAATCCGATAGGACGGCAAAACGACACAACCGGAGAGAGATCAAGCACAGGACCAACGACTTGACTGCTCCAATTTTCTTACTCCGGGCTGCTACTGAGAACTTCTTGACATAGAAGCTCAGTAACTTATTTTTTTGCCCGACCAGGGTTTCGAACCCGGCACTTCATGATCAGCAGTAGCATTTCCTTTTTTTGCATTTACGACCACTAAACCCACGAGGCATACATGGCAGTCATATAGGACAAAATACATATTATAGTACATATACTAGGTTACCTATGTTATACTACATGTTATCTAACATTATAAAATTTATATTTAATCCTTTTATCATATTTTTATTTTAATTCAAATCTAGGCTAAAACGATCATAGTGCACTTAAAATAGTTTCCTATTCTCTCTGAAGTGTTTTCAAAGCCATGTAGGTGATGGATGTTGTAAGAGGCGACAGAGGGAAACTAAAACAGGAGATGAGGGCAGCATTTTTCTGAATAAAAAACTGCAGTTGCGAAACCGCCTGCAATCATGGCCAATTTCCATTCCTTCGAGGCAATCTATGGGGGAGGCCTATGTTCAGCAGTCAACTTTTGATACGCTGTAATGAATTAAAGAAAGTGCTCCTACATTACCCTCTTCAAAATTATCACCCCTGAAGACTAAGATGAAATGCCTGTAATCATACTGGTTGTTTTAAACCGAAATACAACAGTGAATGCACTACTGTGTGATAGCAGAAATAGGAAGGTGGTACCGGTCGCCGAATCATTTAGATAAATATTTAAAATACCAATAAGCACTTAAAATCTTTAGATACTACTACCATTCATTAAAACTATATATTAATATGATATATAGTTATGGATTATGTTATAAAAATGATAAATAATTAACCTGAACAGATCACTGTATTCGCCAGCATCGCCATCTTGCGTAACTCGCTCTGGCGCATCATCAGATGATGGGATACCAAATAGTGTTTCTCGAATAACTTCCTAATACCTCTAGGGTGTTCTTCTCTCCACTGCACCAATCGTTCCCTATACCGTTCTTTAGCGCAATGCAACCTGCCAGTTATGCCCTGATATTCTTGCAGTTTTTCCGCCATTTTTTTTAATAAAGCACTCGCGTTATTATGAATTATGTCCTGACCACAAAAACACTCCAACTAGAACGAAACATTTTCGTACATGAAAAGTTCTATAACATTTAACGATCAGAGTTTGCAGTTAGTTGTTTATAAGAAGAAATCGGTCAGAATGAAGCTTCGGCTACGGGAGACGGAAGTGGACTGTAGCGCGCGCGCCGCCCTCGCCTACGACCGCCGCCCGCCCTGCGCAGCTCATCACTTTGTCAGTTATTAAAACAACTGGAAGTGTCCTCGTAATCTTATTTACGAGTACCAATGCCAATGAATTAATTTTTAACGTTTCCTTATGTTACGTTTCCAAGTTTATGAACGTACTTATAAAACCTGATCATATTTAATACCTTACCAAGTTCAATACTTACATTTTTTTTATTATTGTATACCAACTCACCAACTAATCTAAAAGGAAATAGAATAGAATCATTATAGATTACATGTAATTTTTATTGAAATTCATTTTTAACTTTTACCACTGGTTCGGAAAAAACTCCTTTCCTGGGAAGAACCACCAACCTAGAAACCCAGTGGGACTTTTTTTAAATAAAATCAATAAAAATATACATTGGATATGCCTATTTATCGTATAATTATTTATATCTAAAAAAACTCGTTAATTGATTATAAAATTAATTTCTTGAAAAATTACCCAGCCCGAAAATGCCTAGTTCTACTGAACAGGTTTTCGAGACGTCTGGCACTGCAACTCCGACACACCATCTGTGCGGTGATTGCGAAACTTATTTATTAACTTATTAATTTAATTTAAGAGAGGTACATGTCCAACAGTTCTCTATACATATACTTTATAGTCTATCTGTTCTGCTGATGACGATGATGAACTATTCAGAACTCATAGTATAGATGATAAACTATTCAAAACTCATAAGTAGCGTATTCCAACTTGAAAGAGGCATAATATGGATCTTTAGTAATATTAAAAAAGTTGGACCTACTTGAAAGCTACTTTAATTTTAACTTTATTTCGTTCTTAAGAGTAGTTATACTACAAAAGCTAAATTAATTTGGTTTGCAAATTAAATATACACATTGTTATCTTTTCCACTCACACTTCATCCGCGTCATAGATTGTTGATGATGGATTCGGTCGGTTTTATCTACTATCATCTCACAGACATCCAAATTTACGATAATGTAACGCAATTTTTATGTACTGGTACAAGAAAAGCACTGGACATCTATAGATTAGATTTAAATTAACTTAATTAGGATATAATTTAAATTAATTAGGACACACGTAAGGTAATTCCGCAAAGCAGATTATCTCTAATAAATATTTTTTTAAGTTTCAATGTAATAATCATTCTATCACTCATTAATTAATTATAGCCTATCAAAGTCCGTACCATATAGTGGCGGTGTAAGAATACCCATTACTCCCGTCCCGTGAGTGTCATAAGAGGCAACAGAGGGAAATTTAAATAGGAGATGGGCAGTAGTATCTTCCTGATTACAACTCAAAATATTAAAAAACTGCGTTTGACAACCCGCTCGTCAAGCGTGTCAACTGTGGCAAAATCTCCGCTATGAGGCAATCTATGGGGGAGGCCTATGTTCAGCAATGGAGTTGTATAGGCTATTTTGGATGGATAGATGGATGGAAAGTCCACTGAACATAGGCGCCCATACCTTGCCTCATGTTGTAGTTGCCAAGCTCAGCAGTTTTCTATTATTTTGAAGTGTTACCAAGATAATTCTGCTGCCCATCCCTGTTTCATTTCCTCCGTTGCCTCTTCCAACACGCCCCAGATATGAGAGTTACTATTTTACATTACACGGCGTTAGACATTCAAAACTTTATTAAGGTGTAATTAATTTTTATACATAGATGGAGCCTGCTGCAGCAGTATATTTATGTTTAAACAGTATATATAGATTTTTGATAATGAAGGACCACACTCACACAGAATACACGTGTAAAATAACAGCTGCTGTATTTTGTATGGTAAGCAGAAACGAAGACCAACTATCCACTAACACGTCTATTTTTTTTCTGCACCGACTCTTTTAAAACATCAGCTCAGCTAAGACCTAAAAACCTGATGCTGAACCACATTTTTATATCAACTAACAACAAAAATTTTACGTGGTAGAGCCATGCTGCAGCTATATTAATAGTATAGTTGTAGCACGAATGGGTCGGCTCGACTGGGAAGGACCACGCCTCACAGAATACCAGGTAAAATAGCAGCTTAATGCTGTGTTTCATATGGTGAGTGTAGAGAACCGAAACCCTTTACTGGAAAAGAGGCATTCTATCTTAGTCCTCACGGCTGACAACGCATCTGCATTTAAATTCGCAAACGAAGATAGATGTAGATGTCTATGGCCACAGCAACCACTTACCATCAGGTGGACTGTGTGCTCGTTTGTCACCCTTATTCTATAAAAAAAAACATACGATAATATAGTGCTTATAAACATCGTTGTTTCTTAAAACTTTTATAACTTGAATGAACATATCGCAATTTTTTTTAGATAAGGGTCAAGTGTCTAAGAAATAAAATTCAGAAAACCTAATTGAAATCTATCTAGTAGTTTTTCCGTGATGGGCGCACAACTGCAAACGTCTATCATTTTATTTATATAGATATAAAAGTTCGCTTCAGACTAACAATGTTTCTCTGTCATCGCCTGAGGGATTAAGCTTATTGCACCCCAGGGGATCGCCAACTGATTCCTTCTTCCAATACGGCCCTAAATAAACAAGGCAATTGTCAGCTGGACTTATTGCTTTCTTTTCTTAGACAGTTTGCAACGATCAAATGTGGGCCTACACAGATTGAATTTACTGAATGAAACTGTTTGCGATACTCTTTATATAGTTTTTATCGCATTTACTTCCATTTACAGTCTTCTCAGTGTTAGATTTGAATTGAAGCAATAAATTCAGCGATTCGTTGTTGTCTTTATTTCAAAGATGTACTTTTAAAGATATTATGAACGTTGTTTATCCCGTATGCGTTGCTATATAAAGCATTTATCTAAATAATTAATATCTAAATAAACGGTGAGTGATTGGTAAGTTATTGTTGTGTGCGCGTCTGCTGAGCTTTCTGACAAAAAATTAAATTTATTTGTTTGTTTGATTGTTTTTATGCGTTCCTATACCATTCATCTGACTACGATGAAACTTTGACGATTACTTGTGCGCTCGACCGAGAATGTATCTGACAGCAAAAAAATTGCAACGTATGCATGGCACAGCTTGTTGCAGACTCGGGGCAATCACAAAGCAATCAGACCCGAATAACCAACAATATTTGTTTTTTCAGAAATACTGGCTACCTAAACCATGTATCACTCAAGAACGCAGGGTTTTTATTTTTTGCCGATTTAAAAAAAAATCAGTAGGTTCTCAATTAGGGTTTATGTTTTTTTTTTATATTACGCGATATATTCGTCAATTGTAAACCGATTTTAAGTCTCATTCAGGAATGGCCCTATCTACTTATCTAGAAAAATTTTCACTCCTCCACAAATTTTTGATAAATAGAGGTGAAGCTTACGGTAACTATTTAGTCAACATTCCGGCTTATAATATTCCTTAGTCCATTTAAAAGGGTCAAAAAATCAGGATTACATATTGGACGAGGCATTCACTATGAATCATTTAATTTAAAATATACCTGAATTGTAGGATTTATTATTTTATTTATTTTAATAGCTACAACATTTATAGAATATGTTTTATATTGAGGTCAAATATCGTTTTGAGGAGCAGCAATTATTACTAATCTTTTATATTAAGAAGTAAAAGTCGTCTTCAAAAAACTAAAAGGGATAAAATAATTTCTATATAATAGTTCTGAAGCCGTGGCTCTTACTTCTTAACACTATGTCGTAGCACCAACTTCAGAAACCATTACATGTCGGCTAACTACTATTAAAATGTTACTAAAAGTCTAATTTTAATATTTGATTGTCAAACTTTTTAAATTCACATTTAGAAAAAGTTATTTTTTGAATGAATCGCCCATACCAACTTACATGGTTTTAATGAATACAGATACTCCCACACTGAACCATACATCGCATCACCAGGCAGAGGCATTTAGTTTCGAAATTTTCTGATGAATTTTCTGCCATCAATTGGAAACTTATTCCGTCATTCAGTAGGTAGTACCGCGTTGAAATTTGAAGAAATGTTGTCATAGTTCCTTTATATAGCATTTTCATTCGTCCTCTTTATCCCGTACAAGGCTTCTCCCGTTGTAGTACAGTTTAGACTTTACAGTTGGGAAACGAATGTACTTGTGCAGAGCAACATTGGGGGTACTGCGGGGCAGGGGGCGGGCCGACCTTGTGCTAGCGCACCTCAATGAATCTGATAGACAATACATGCGGTTGGCGCGAGCGTGTTTTATAGTATTTATTTAACTAATTTTAAGTGCCGTTTTTGAAAAATATTATATCTATAATGGTGAATTACTGTTATAGTTATATAAGTTACTAAGTAAAACTTAATCCAAATGACGGCCATGCTTATGTTTGCCTAATTTTTTTTTTTTTTTTTTGATAAAATTGATTATCTGAATGGTAATACACTACATAATTAAATTTAACAATCGAAAACTGAAAAAATCTATAAAAGAAATGTATATCGAAAATATTTGGCGGTGCAACACTTGTAAATGTGTGTTTTCTTGTAGTAATAAAAATAATCTTGTTCACTAAATGTTATTAACTTATAAGTATGTACAGAATGTTAATAAATGATAATGAGTATTATAATATCCCAAATTATTTTATTTCCATTTTTGTGACAACCCCTAGCACCACACTGGCCGCGTAAATACCTACGCGGGTGGCGGTATCGCCTGACATCAAAGACGATTCACAACTGTAATGGCGGCTGTACACGCTCGTCGAGACACTACGATACAGGCCGAGTACGAGTGTGTACATGGTGCCCTCATCACGTCGCGTCGCGTCTCGCGGCCCATGTTTGCTCTCAGAAGCGTGTTGGCGGCTGTACACGCTCGTCTCGTTGCCTCGTGTACCTCTCGTCGTCGTTAATAAGCCATGACGAAGAAGAAGATGGTGAATGGTTTCTATTCACCGTAACAGAACCATGTAACTACCTATATTTTATTTAACAATAGTGAACCCTACAGTACATGTGTACAGACGCGCTCTCGTTTTCATAACGAGACCCAGGAAACCCTTTGACTCGAACGCAAAAAAACCGACACGCTTCCGAGAGCAAACGTGGGCCGCGAGACGCGACGCGACGCTATGAGGGCACCATGTGTGTACATGGTGCCCTCATCGGTGCCTCAACTTGTACTCGGCCTGTCTCGTGGTGTCTCGACGAGTTTGTACAGCCGCCATGTCGGTTTTTTGCGTTCGAGTCAAAGGGTCTCGTGGGTCTCGTGATGAAAACGAGAGCGCGTCTGTACACATGTACTGTAGGGTTCAATATTGTTAAATAAAATATAGGTAGTTACATGGTTCTGTTACGGTGAATAGAAACCATTCACCATCTTCTTCTTCGTCATGGCTTATTAATTTTCTTTTATGAAAAATGTGTAGAAATTATAATAACAAATAGCACAAAGGCAAAACGCAGCAACAGTTTCTTCTAGGTTCATCGCAGCGGGCATCCGTAGTTCAAGTGATACAACGAGTGTGTACATGGTGCGCTCTCGTGTCGAGCCTCTACGCGACGAGAGGCACGCGAGCCGACGAGACGAGCGTGTACAGCCGCCATAAGGTCTCTAAACTGTGGTTGTAGGGTTATTTTTCTTCTTTATCCCGTACAAGGCCTCTTCCGATATAGGGGGAATTTGTCTTATTTGCTATGCCTCGCATCTTTGACGCTACTGCACGTCACCGGTAGTATTATACGTCTACCGTAAACGAGATGGTATAACACCAAAAGAAGTTTTCTATGATCATAGTCGTCTCTTAACATACGCACGTGTCGAAATAGGGTGATGGATTTTCTAACGCTGCCATCACACAACACATTCATTTATCATTTACTAACATACAAGGTCGTTCACCATATGGTTGATTTTGTCAGAAAAACTATCAACCGATTTTGTCTTGTAGGTGTCGTAAGAAGCGACTTGGAGCTATACGGAATGCCAGAAAAAATTGTGGCTTTCAAAAATAGCGGTATCACTGTCTAGAGTAATCCAGATGTAAAATAGCCAGACCGTAGGCAGGGAGCAGCGTTAAAATTGAGAGAAATCGAACACAATTCTTTTAAGACAAAGCCCCTCGCAATTAAATATTACACAGAGTATATAATATAAATTTACATAAAGGCGTAGTAACGATAATCACTGAGTTTAATAGATATATTAACATCATTGATATCTAAATCCTCACAAAAGTTTTCATGTTTTTATAAAAATTTTACTGGATTACTTATTTTAATATAGAGCTTTAGATATAGTGAAAATTGTTGTAAAATTTGTGTTGGCGCAATAAATTACAGTATACATTACCTATTTTCACTTCAGTTTTCAAGTTCACACATCTTATCATGTTAAGATGTCAACAACAACGGTTTCGAAATCTTTGATAAATTTAAGAGATGCACTAAATTACAGACGAAGAATAAGTGAAATCATAATATTCTGCATTTGGAAAGTCTTTTATCAAGTTTATTATAAGACAAAACTTAATTTGCATAAAAAGTGATGAAACTCAATAAATAAAATAACACCCAATAACTCAATAATTAAAATAATAGTTAACATACTCTATAAAAAAGTAGCGAAAATTTTAAAAACAACGTACAATTTTTGTTCAATAATAATGTTTATTTTGTCGCCGACTAAGTTCCATTTGACGCATCACACATAGAACATTTTTCCAGATTTCAAAAAACTTATTATATAATATATTTATTGACTCTATTAACTAAGAACAGTATTAGTTTCGGAAACACAAGTCAGATAGGACGAAGTCAGAATACGACAGATGGTCGATAGTATTTATCGCAATTTAGGCCTTAAATTCAGTCACAATTGTCAGTTGCCACCACGTAAAATAGAATGAATACGTAACACAATAAATGTACCTATGTATTATAAAAAACTTATACATCCTTAGGTATTCAACTGTTCAAAGTGCCTTGTTCCGGTTTTCACCAGTTAATAAAGGCATTTTGTGTAGTCTTTAGTTTTTTTAAAGAATTTATTGTAAGATATTTCTGTGGAGAGTGAGTGTGATGAAGGTAATATAGAAAAGCGATATGAAACAGCCACCAGAAATAGAAACAGAAACAGAAACTTTTTTATTCAATATAGATTATAAATAATACTTTTCGAAAGTCACTCTTTTGTTTAATTACCACTGGTTCGAAAAAAAACCTCTGTCCTGGGACGAATCAGCAACAAACCCAGCGGGACTTTTTTTTTAAATAACACAATTAACCACACAAAACAAATTAGAAATAGCTTGGTAGCGATCACCTCATTCCCAGGGGTTATTATCATCCATAAATTCCTTAATATTATAATAACCCTTTTTATACAAACTTTATTTAATAAAGTTTTTGAACTTTGAGCAGGTCAAATTTTGTATATTTTCTGGGATTTTTTTGTAAAAGCGTATACATCGCCCCAAGAATTAATTACTGACTCAGTGGAGTCGAGTAACTGGTACTACTAGCTTGTGTCTGTTCCTAGTATTTACAAAATGAATATCACTTTTTTTGTATAACTACTTTTATTTTTGTGTACGTACATTACATTACATAAATGTATGGAGAGGCCAAAGTTAATATATTAATTTCCTTAATTTTCTGTCGGAGCGACTCTTTAGGTTTTAAATCATAGATTACTCTTATGGCCCTCTTCTGTAAAACAAATATAATTTCAGTGTCAGTCGCGTGCCCCCATAGCAAAATACCATACGATATTATGCTATGGAAATAGCTAAAGTAAACAAGTCTAGCTGTTTCCACACTGGTAAGATTTCTGATCTTTTTTACAGCATATGCTGCAGAACTAAGTCTGCTTGCTAATTTTGATATATGAGGGCTCCATTGAAGCTTCGCGTCTAGTGTTATTCCAAGAAAAATGGTGGTATCGACAAGACTCAGTTCCTCCCCATTTAAAATTACATTAGTATTTAATTGTTTGACATTTGGAGTCATGAATTTCATACATTTCGTTTTAGTGCCATTTAAATGCAAGTTATTAACATTAAAACAATTTACTAATTTAGATATAGCATTATTCACTTTGTCATTTATTTTAATAATTGTCGTTTTAATTTGAAAATTAATGAAGTGTCATCAGCAAATAATACTATGTTATGGTTATCCCCTACTATGTAAGGTAAGTCATTTCATACATAAGTCACACCATGCTTCATCATCGGTTATCATGCGTTTGATGAATGTGGGATCAGACCTGGCGCCATCTAGTATGCCTAAAGAGTACTTATAGTACAGTTAAGTAGAACGTTGTATGTAGAACCAATTTTGGGAACAAGCCAAACATCACATCGATGTTATAAACATAAATCGAAATCGTGAGAAATGATGATTATATAATATATAATAATGATTATCGAGCACAATTTCCTTCACATGTGATGTGATAAAATATATATAGTTTTGAATAGTTCAAGTAGTCAGAGTACTTGGCTACTTTAGCGTGGGTCCTGGATTTAAGTTCAAATCCCAACCGGAATCAACATTAGTACAAAAGTACTAATAGTTTCTAAGGTTTATGGTCTAGGGTCTAATTTTGTTTGTCACAACTACTAACGGGCATAGGTAGGATTGGATAGGTAGGAGTTATAGCACGATTCATGAATCTCCTGCGCATTGATAACCTCCGCCTATTGATTAAAAACGAAAAAAAAATGTAAATGAACGAATTATTTAATTGAATATAATTTAATTTAATTGAATTATAAAATGAACGAATTATTTAATTGAATTATTTAGTAAACGTGGTAGAGCCATGCTGCAGCTATATTAGTAGTATAGTTGTAGCACGAATGGGTTGGCTCGACCGGGGAAGGACCACGCTCTCACAGAATACCAACGTAAAATAGTAGCTTAACGCTGCTGTGTTTCGTGTGGTGAGTGTAGAGAACCGGAGACCCTTTTTACTGGAAACGAGGCATTCCATCTTAGTCCTCACGGGTGACAACGCATCTGCATTTTGATTCGTAATCGAGGATAGATGTAGATGTCTATGGGCCGCAGCAACCACTTACCATCAGGTGGACTGTGTGCTCGTTTGTCACCCTAATCCTATTAAAAAAAATTAAGTTTACGGTTTACGTTTATACATGTGAATTAATTTATAATATATATTATAAATACAATATTTTACATTATTACTTTGATGATTATGTTCGTGTAATCCTTTTTGGAGAATAAATAAAAAAGGCCACAAAAATAAAAGCTAAAGACGGTGTTGACAGGTTTTACTCATTTTTTAAACTTTACAATCAATTACATTTTTATAGTCAATAAAAATAAAATGTTTAATTTTTTTTAGTAATATCATTACGGTACGTATATGTGCGCCTTTCTGATCGCATAGGGTTTTCTTTACATTTTGTATATTATAACATATAAATATACATATATTACCAGGTGCCATATTATAGTATAATGAAAGATTCATTATATTTATGAATTTAATTAATTCTTAAGCTGTATTTTAATTGTAATTATTCATTTCATTACTTAAAAGTAATTTTAAATTAACTATAATATAGAAAGAAACTTGAAAATCAATAAGCGCATAATATCAACCTTCTCCGCATATTAACAATGCAAATTTATATAAATATTTACCGGTAGCAGTGAATAATTACTTTACACTATTTACATAGAAATTACCTATTAAAATGTAATTAGCAATGCATTGTTAAATCGTATATAGCGATGCGTGCAAAAGCAACAAGGCTGGCTCCCGCACGATCCTTTTGCCACCCCTTCATGACTAAAGAAGAAGTAATCTACGTAGAACGTACAATTTGCATCACACAACCAATTTGAATGTCTTTGTACGAGATAATGGAATAATGTACAGTATGTATATAGATGAAGGAAACATCTCAAAGAGCTACTGATTTATTGTAACACATAAAATTCTAATTCATAACTTGAAAAGACTTTTTGTTTAAATAACGTTCATTCATTTATTTTAATCCCATGCTTGTCTTACGTTGTTATAGCTGATATTTTTGATTGATATAGTGTAATTTTTTCTTATAAATTCAATAATATCAAAATCTTTAATCTTTATTTTCAAGACTTTCATCTTTTGTTAAAATGTATATTTTATCTTTTGTAAAAATTAATCACCAAAGACCAGCATTGAATTGCGAGCTTATTATATTTTTTCTTTAATATTAAATTTATAAAATATATTATCCTCCACAACAACAACAAAGAATTAAGATTTTTAGTTCCAGTTAGAGGGATTATCGTAAGCATTTTCGATAATCCCTCTAACTGGAACTAAAAATCTTACTGGTGTATTACAAAGACTGGATAAACCTGAAAACTTTGTTTCTTTAAAATATACTTTTTCGGCTATCTCATTCCCAGGCTAAACTTACAGGAGAAAGTGCAATTCAACTATTTGTGTCTTCTTATGTGTTCCCTGTATCATCTCATGTTTCAACAAGTTGAAGTTACTTATAAATGCGCTAATGAAATAATACTTTACTATAACTTAAATATTATTACAACACGTGCTCGGTAAGTTTTACCTTTGTATTTAAGTATAATCACTAACGTATTTATATGATATAATGTTTTGCATTTCGTAATAAATTATAAAATGCCAACATCATATAACAGTCTCTCATAAATTAAAATTTGTAATATGTAACCGTATTATAGATCTAAATGACTTATTTGGGAGCTATGTAAATAGATATTACTAACAACAGCTGTTTATTTAGTTGCGCAAAATTAACAAACAAAAACGCGTAATAACCAGGAAATAATGGTTTTACCTATTCTTTACTATAGCTTAAATTAAACTTAAACTTTCACAATTATGAAAAATCTGTCACCAAAGCCATACCAATGCCGTCATATATTTAAAATTTTGAAAGCTGAAGCTCGGGAAACTTCCTTGCCAACCGTACTCACCGAAACTCCCCAATGGATTGTACTTGCCCATTTTTTTTATAATTTATTTCCTTTTAAAAACATTATATGTATAATGGAAGCTCTCCAACAGAAGCATCATAGAGAAACATAGATACAATTGAATGCTGTTTCCCGTCACCATCCAGAATATCGGCTATCTGTCGGATCTCACATCTGAGAAAACATTCATGGTATTTTCCGCAAAAAAAAATTAACACCGATGGAAATAAAAGACGTTATACTGTTATAATACGACATATGTACAGAAAAAAATATAATACATACATATAGTGACTAGTAGAAAATGCGTATATGCATTAAGTCCGCCATTTGTCTGTGTGTAACCTTTCGAAATAAATATAAAAATACAATAAATAATTCTGAACACTAACGATAAAGCTGCTGGATTGTTTACCGTAGTAAGAATTATTTAATCAGAAATATGTATACAATAGTATATTGAGAGAGCGTATCTTAATATCATTACACAAATGATCAAGTTGATTTATGAAACATTTGTTTAAAATGATATACATTATTATTGTTATTAGTTTCCTGCCCTGAGAAATGTAAACACAAAGGGATATTAAACATTGATAAAGTAAGATGTTACTGACATTAATGTAGACAAAAAGTAACAATCTATACACGTCCCACCTGCTGTGTTGATTAGAAGTAGTGGTTAGGTTTGTGGGCAAGGGAGAATCTGCTACGCTACCCCAATGCGTACCTACTGTCAGAGTTCACGAATTTCGAAATTTTTTTATTTTTCAGACACGGAGGTTTCCTTTCAATGTATCCTTCGCTTTCACCACATGATAAAACAGCATTAAAATATGTAATTAATAATTTCATTGCTACCGTCAGGAATCGAACTGGATTTTCTTTTCGATTACTATGATATTTTAAGGCAACAATAAGCCAACAAAGTTTGTTACGTCATCGTCAACATTACAGCCTCTCATAAGTCCACTGCTGAACCATTGCCTCCACCATAACGTGTTATAGTAATGTGTAAATCTAAATTTAAATAGCTATTTTTTAATATATCACTTTTTTTTATATTCTTACAAAATTATCAAATCAAAATTTTAAGTCTCTAGCTGATCGGAAAGTTAGTTAAAAACAAATACTAAATTCGACCCGAACACGAAATTTAATGAACAAAAACGTGATAATAAAAATATTTTCTATAGAAATTCTGAAGTTCACGTTCATTACCGTCGAATATTCCATTGCTTAGGTTAGACGACCTCGCGAATCCATCAAGTTGGCGACAGGTGACAACTTATTAAAAAAACAAACTGATAGAGTGACAACAAAAAGAAAGATCCGCTTGAGAACACATTCTAACGTAATATTTTACGGCCTTACTCATAAAAATCGACTTCAACTAAAGATATCCTTAAAGTTGCACTCTCTCCCTCTCTCTCTCTCTTTTCACTAAATGACAATAGAACAAGAAAGCAAGCGATAATCAAGTATTACGAGAAAGACATAATGTTTTATTTTGCAAATTATAAAACAACAAAAAAGCGTTGTGCTAATGATTAGATGCTGAGAATTAGTTAAAATAGCTGTGTAGGTGTAGAGGCGGTGTAAGAATGTCAATTACCCAATATTATTGCGTGGCTGTCGTAGGAGGTGACAGAGGGAACCGAATGGGCAGCAGCTTCTTCAAGCGTGGCAACTATTGCACAATCTTGAGAAGGCAATTTATGGGGGAGGCCCATGTGTGTGCCCAATAAATGAAAAATAAATGATGTTAAAATAAAATTTCGACTCTCAAATCTTTCTTTAATTTGAAATATTTACAAAACTCTTTAAACTATATAAATTGAATTTATATACTGCGTAAAATATTAATTTATCTTATTTGCTGCATATTTATTGTGCATACAAAACAAAGCCTACATTTAGAACAATGAGACAGATATATTTATAAGTAGATTTACGGGTGATAAAACTTCCTGCTCTGCATATAAATCATCAGTCATAGATCTTGTTCAGATAGTAACATCTATAAGAGATATAAACTCAAACTTTATTCTTATCACAATCTATTTTGTGACTGATATTACCTTAAGTTTATATCTGGAAATTGGTACTACATTACTATAACAACATTTTGACTAAAACGACAACCAATTTTTATTTCAATATGACATTGAAATAAAAATACAGATTAAGATAATCATGATAATTTTTTGTATATACGAAAGAGCTGATTCATACTCAGTCGCGCCTTATGTCGCACATATAACCTGATTGTTCTTCATCTGCCTGTAAAAGTCCACAGCTGGACATGGACTAGGACTTTTTTTATTTTTTATTTATCACTTCAAAGTTGAATACAAAAGCATAAGTAAAATAAATTCTCATATTTTTTTCTCATATTTTTTTTTAAAAAAACGTTACCTCCACACTAGGAATTTCTCCTGTATCGTGGGAGCAGTTTACACACATAAATTTCACAAGGACAAACATCCAGACCCGGAACAATTATTTGTAGACCATGCAAATACTTGTTCCGTGCAGAATTCAAACCCGTGCTCCGTGGCGCAGTGGCTTAGCAACTCATTGTTAAGCCACTGCGCCACGGAGCCACCACATAGCACCTATAAACCACAAAGAATTGTAAATTATGCTATCATCTACATTCTACATAGATATTTCCATAAGGTTTGATAAAGAAAAATACGTAATATCACATTGTGTTGCAAATAGTTTTAAAATCGGGATAAATTTATTTAGGTAATGAAATAACTAGATGCTCGGTAAGTTCATTTCTAAGTGTCAAGATCAGTGTTAAGTAGGAAGTGAGATTTTAATTTTGTTTTAATATTTTCTCGTGTATTGTTGGTATTATTATTAATGTAATTACGCTTTGCAGGTGGATTGAAAATTGCAGTTCCAGACAGCGGAGGGTTTGAAGTGTTTTCCGCGTGGTGACGTCATAAGAAAAAATCTGAAAAACGGTTGACCCTGCAGGCCATCCCTGGAACTTCCCGCTTATTTTTGAGCTTTTAAATTTTTGTTTTTTTTGCTTCTTATTTTTGAAAATCTCTGAAACGGCGCGACCGATTGACTTCAAAATGTAATCAGCTTGAAGTCTCAATGAACACTTTCAAACGCTGTATCGCCCATCTTGATCGGTTGGTTCGTTCTAAAGATATCGTACGACAAAATTTTATTTATATCACGCACGCGCACGCACACGCCCACGCTCAAGCACACGCACCCGCTCACGAACACGCACACACACGCACACGCACACGCACACACACACACACACACACACACACACACACACAACGTGGAGATCTGAAGAAAACCCACATTCTCAAAATCGGACCGAAACCTATAACTTCTTACTTTTGAAAATTATTAATTTTCAAAGCGGGAAGTTAAAAATCATCACCACATTAAATTCTATGGTTGCCGTAAAATGCGACTGTGGGAAATGCCAGCAAAATCATATGGCTTCTGAAAGGTCATATCGTTTAATTCAATCGTAAAATACTCAGAACTGCGACGGGCAGCAGCGTCAAACGATATTACGTTGTTATAAAATAAAACTACGCTGCAGCTATATTATAGTTGCAGCGCGAATGGCTTGGCTCGACCGGGGAAAGACCACGCTCTCACGGAATTACCATCATCATTAAAATCATGATAATAATAATGATGATGATCGATCCTGTGAGAATACTGTGAGCCTATCAAAAGTCCACTGCTGAACATAGGCCTGCCCATAGATGGCTTCATAGTTGCCACGCTTGGCAGACTGTTTTTTATTTTCTAGATGTTATTAGGAAGACGCAGCTGCCAATCTCCTGATTTGTTTCTCTCTGTCGTCTCTTACAACTCCAACGTGACGACATGGGATAGTGGATATTTTTACATCCTTACACGGTTTCTCAGAACAGAGTTCAGTTTTCAGAACTGAATTCAGTTCTCACAAAATACCAGGGTAAAAGAAGTATAATGCTATGTTATTATTATAGAGATTATATAGACACAAAGACTATTTTTACCAGTAACGAAGCCATCTTAGTCCTCAGGGGTAGCAAAGCATCTGCATTTGAATAAATCAAGGATAAATGTAGTTGTTATGAGCTTACAGCATTCACTTTCCATCAGGTGGACTACTGTGCTCGTTTGTCACATTTACTCACTTACTTTTTTTTAAAGTGCGGGACTCATGGTATTGCGATCACCAGTCCATGGCGATTAAAGCAAATTTTCATTATTACTAGAGAGGCTCATGTTCTGCAGTGGACTTTTATGGGTTGACGACTGAGAGGTAAAACGTTTTTAGTATTATAATTAGTCCTATGTTTTGCATTTAACGAACAGGTATGTACGAGTGTTAAGTTTTCAACTACATTACTACAATTTTATTACTATTACTACATACAATTTTTATTAATAAAACACCAGTAGGCTAATATTGGAAACAAAATTCATTATTCGACTACTATCGTGAATCAATTCTAACATTAGTATTTTAAACTTACTAGACCTAGAAGTGGTTAACGGTAATATTAATAGCAATATTACTAAAATTATTTATTTTACTATATTTTATTTTATTTTAAAAGAGAAAGTAAAAATTAGAATCCACTAGATGGAGTGACGACCTGGTAAGACATGCAGGAAGTCAATGGATGCAGGTGGCTAAGGCCCGTGCTTTGTGGCATTCTTTGGGGGAGGCCTATGTTCAGCAGTGGACTTGTAAAGGGCTGTAATGTTGATGATGAGGATGATGACACTCAAAAACATACTACATACTTACCGTATTCTTATAATCATTATGTATACATATATTATATAATCGTTGGTTCGTCTGTTAGAAATCATGCAACCTCTGGACGGCTTGACAGATTGAGATCACATGATCACAAAGATGATATTCATAAGATCTTTTATTTATTTTGTCGAGACGATGATTTATAGGCCTGCTAGGATCAGATGAATGGGCGCTGTAATCAAGTTGTTTCTATATTTGTGGAAAAGGAATCGTATTCATAATATATGTTAGTTTAGTGTCAAACAAAAGAATATCACAAAATCTATGTGATATGTGGCAATGTAGTCGAATTATTTATTAATAATTTTTATTATTTACACCGTAAAAAGTCCAAAGTCGATTCTGAGAGAAACTACTTACCGAAAACTTGGAAACAATGTTCGCCAAGTCAGCTAGTTGGTAGTAGCTAAAATTCTAACGTGGATGTAATGCGTCTCAAAAGGCACGCAATATCAATTACGTATACGGACGCTACTAACGAGCGATCCGTGCGTTATTGGATCAGTCGCTTTTGTTCTAGAAATTTCGGCCTCACAAATAAAGTGGCCGCCTGAATAAGAATATTGATAATGACGAACTGAAGGCGATAGTCAGTTCTGAGTCTAGTGCCACAGTTACTGCTGACCATTATTGTTAAACAGGTAAATCCCTTACCATATCACTTGTCGAAATCCAACGGATTTACAGGCGGACAAAGAAAAAACATACATGCATAATACTAGCCTATGTAATTGCCCCTCATTTAGACTCCGCAGCTGTCGAGTAAAAAATAATCATACAAACCATTTTTTTAAAGTATTTCGTAGGACTAAATATAATTTTCACATAGTAAACGAACTTTTAATACACAAAACAATTTCTATAATTATCATAGATATGGATATATATACTGTATAGCTTAGTAACTTCTCATTGATGAGTTAATAGGATAGATCATTATTATGGCTTCATCAGACGTGGCTAAATACGGCTTGAATATCGTATACTTCGATACATTTAAACCTCACACTGACAACACGTGCAAGTTAGAGATAAATTTCATACAGTCAGTGGAAGTTTATTTAACAGAATATTGTTTGTTAGATAACTTACAGGATCAAATATGTTTTATATATAAATAATTGGCTATGTATATAAACAATATTATATTATATTGCGTTGATTTATTGTCTAGAATGCGACGAAGTCTGGTACCCGACTACTCGGTCTTTTAAGCTGGGGCCCAGTACATTGAAACATGTAACAAATTATTGACTTTACGATCTTAATATACTGGGTTCTGAGATACTATAAATATATTTACTATCAAATGAATTGGTGATTGAGAATTAGAATTGAATATTCTTTATCATGGTGTGGTTATTGGAAGGCTTACCAGGAAACTGTCGATTTGCATATAAAATTAACTATCACAGTTGAACTCTCTATTCCCTCATTCTCATAAACCGATGGGACGGTAATTTGCCACGACCGGAGAGATCAGGTGCAGGACCAACGGCTTTACGTGCTCTCCGAGGCAAGGGTGAAACACCGCCAACTTCCTAACTCAAGAATTTCTTGACAGAATAACCCTATATTAATAACTATATTTAATAACTGATTTTGGCCCGACCCAGGATTCGAAACCGGGACCTCGTAATCAGCAATCGCGTTTATGACCGCTAGGCCAACGAGGAAGTAAACACAGGCTATAATTAATGACAGGCTGTAATAGATACGACAGGCTGTAATTAATGAATGAATAACAATAATTTAAAATTATAAATAAAAAATATTAAAAAACTAAACAAGCCTTTCTTTATTTATGACATGATTTAAATGTAACTATAATTCATATCCGCACAAATAGGAAACGATATATTTACCCTAATAAGAACCTCGGGTATCAATACAGTAGTTCGTATATAGTTATTTTTCTATATTTATACTGCCTATAACCTACATAGGAAAGTAAGTACTATCACAGCATATGTATCATTGATCGCATTGTTGATATAACGTAAAATACCATTAAAGACGAGCGCAAACGCGAATCGTTTGTACTTTTGACCTACCTTTAGAAATTATATTATTAAAAGGCTTATTATCGGTGACAATTATCCCAGCTACAAAAAACTTGAAAATGTATATTTTTTTAATATTGTATTTTTTTTAAAGACAGAATTTTTGTAGATATTTCGTAAAACTGAGACACGTGTCCGTATGAAATAAAATTTGAAAATATAACACCGTACCGTAATATTTTGTGTAAGAGGCGACAGAGGTAAACTGAAACAGGTAACGGGCAGCAGCGTCTTCTTAAAATTAAAAAAAAATTCGGCTACCTACCCGCTTGCCAAGCTTGGCAACTATGGCAAATATCTTTGAGGCAATCTATGTTCAGCAGTGGATTTTTTTAAGCTGTAATGGATTGGATTATGTGCTTGAAGTGATTTCCAGGTGGTAAGACTTTTTCTCTATCTAGGAGACCGTCTGGGTAGGTTTCACTCTTCTACGTATTTCTGCCGCCAAATAGCAGTGCTTGCACTGCTGTGTTCAGACTAAAGTCTTAGTCCTCAGAGGTTGTCACATGACACAAAAAGTCAATGGACTGCAGTAGACACTTACCATCATTTGGATTGTAAGTTCGTTTATCACATCAGTTTTATATTTTTTTAATAGTAACAGAAGAAAATAGAAAGGGTGATAAAAAGAAGGGATCGTGCGTTCCGAGTGCGTGTTAGTGGCCTTCACATGATATCGAAATATATTTTATTTCTTCGGAAAACTTTGAACGGAGACCTTGGAGATTTCCTTATACAGAGTGATGCATTAATATGGGGTATTTTGAAAAAATCCGAACTATTAGAATGAGAGAAATTTGATCAAAGGACTTGTCGATTTTGGTAAAAAAAAAATTATAAAATCTTCGAACAGAATAGCCAAAAGATGCCATGTAACCTCCGAGAACGACCAAGATGCCTCACTGACTGTAGTTGTACTGACTCTCTTTACCCTTCAAACCGGTACACGTACTGCTGTTTGGTTACAGATATAGGTAAAGGGTAGTACCTATCTAGATGAACTACTAAAATCTTCCACATTTAAATTATTTACAAATCTGCTAAATTTTAATTATTTACGTCCTACTATACATGGGTATAAAACCCGCTCATTTTCGAAAAAAAATGTTGATATCTTGAATGATTGCATCAATCAATATTATTGTTAGTAAAGATCAAGTCTTGTAAAGAAACATTATGTCCCATTAAAAGGAAAAAATGTGTATTTTATTGTGATTTATACATTTTAGGTTCCGCTTTCATACAACACATAAGGAAGGAAGTGATCATTAGGTCAACCTTTTAAAAAATGTTTAAGATTGTCTGCACAGCAAAACTCATGACGCCTTTGTCATAGGTTACGAGTAATTAATTCCCAACAATAAATATTGTAGGTAAATATTGTATCATACGTCATGTATTGCGAAAATTGTATCTTACGCTACTGAAAAATAAAATGGCTTATTTGTAAAAAAACAGTCCGAACACCCGATTATATGGCAACTAAAAATAATCCCATATCATCTCTTGGATGTCGTAAGAGGCGACAGAGCATGGTCCTTCCTCAGACGAGCCGACTTATTCGTCCTACAACCACAAAGTAGGTGCAGTCTAGCATGCAGAGTACACCTTTCTGTATCTAGCGTAGTAGTTGAAATAATTTAAGTAAGTAGTGTCGAGAAAACTAAGGCACATAACACACTACCAATGAAAAAAATGTATTTTTGCACAAGATATTTTTGTTACCAAAACTCTGTAGACAGGCGTACTAAAACAGACAATCGTTTAAAAGGATTTAAGACAATATTAAAACCGAGTCTTGTTCTCGATTCAAAATCAGTAATCAGTAACCGCAATAAACTGTTTGATCGACATCAGTAGAAATTTTTGTGTCGTAACATGCAACGAGGTCGAGGTCCGCGCGTCGATTTGTTTGTTTCCTTTAAATGATTTTTATTATTCCCGTCGCCGATACAGCTGACCCTCCAGCTTATTACGTGGCTTGTATATTACCTTTTTTTTACACCTACGACTATGTACTTAATGGACATCTACAGTCTACCGTTCCCTTATGTGTAATTGTAAATAGCTATAAGAAATTAAATTATCAAACAAAAATGTTAAGGCGCACCAAAAATGATCATTTGATCATTTTATCCATCTGATATATTAAGTACATTTGCGCTATATGACCAAAAAAAGTAATAAAAAATTGTATCACGTTATTTTTTTAATTTATTTCATTAAAAGAACACACGTAATATTTAAGGGTTAAATTAATTTTATTCATAATATGTAAATAAAATACTTACATAACATTGTAGCAAGATGAAAACATGTAAAATTTCGAAATACTCCACGAGAAATACATCAATAGATTTATTGCAGTTTTGTCAACTTTAAGGACATTGATTAGTTATTCCATCGAATGTCGAAATGGTACTATAAGGACACGAGTAAAAATGTTTCGCATACAAATATAAGTCGTCATTAATGAAACAGTGAACAAAATAAATAGATATTTTGAAGTTAACATGGGAGTTTAAAAATAAAACCAAATTATGATTCACGAAACTAGTTAAATGATTACTATATATAGGAGAATAATACGCACAACAACACGGCTTTTAAATTAATAATTACTAACAATAATTATACCTATAGCAAAAGAAATAAAATAAAACTGACAATGTCTTTTCTGATTTGATATAAACTACTGTTGGTGAAATCAGGCGAATTGATCAAATTTTTTGGAGAATCTGACACGATTTGCGTAATTTCTGTTTCAGCTACGTTTAGCACTCAATATTATTAGCCAAATAAAATAAAAATACCTATTCGGTTCAAATGGACTAATCAACCATGGAAAGGACCTGTTTTATTAGAAATTAAGTTTTTAATCATTATAAAAAATCAATAAGCGGAAAACGATAAAAACAAATAAAACATAATTCAAACAATTCATTATGTAACTCTAAAATTTTAAATACTGTTTTCTATATTACCAATCTGGAAATTGTAATTCACGTATTTTTATAATAGTTATTTTGCCATCTCTCAAATGCCACCAAATCTTCAAAATGCTTTTAAAGAGTTGGTGGGTCCTCTAACAACAACACTATTGCAAAGCTACATTTACGCCATAATTAAAAGAATTCAGTCACATTATATTGACTGATAGAAACAATATTGACATTTCCGTATCCATTTCAATTATTAGTCGCAAGTCGTAACCCTAGCGCATTGGCTATACAAGGCATGCGGTCGCACTTGACCGCGCGACGCGGAGCCTTGTGCGGCCCTGAGCCGTGTCGAAAACAAGACATGTTTTTGATGATAGTACATTGACGGTGCGAATATACCAGTGGTCCATATGTTACCACCATCAATAAATCAAGTCAATGATAAAGTAAATTAACCACCAAAAATTTTTTTATTGAGTAACTTAAAAATGTTAACCTTAGATACGCTCAATACTGGATCACATATCAGAGCCACATAACTTTCAGCAGCATTACTTCCGTACAATCAGCTGTTTGGTGAATCTGATATGACGTAGGGATAGCGGGAATGAAAACTTACAGTTGTGCAATTACTAAAAGTTGAACATATATGAAACTCAAATATGGTATATAATAGTCTATTTAAGTCTAGTTTAATCCAACACAATGTGGCACTTATCTTCCTACAGGCTATCTCCTACAGGGATTTTGATAATTCTCTTCACAAATTCTTTGTTAATTGAAAATCACCCATATCCTCGTCCCTATATTCGTCTACTTATTTGAAAGATTACCGAGGACTTGCTAACCGTGATAGTGATAGATCAAGGGTAAAGTGCTTGCCTTAAATTTCATATTACACGAGCAAACCGAGTTCGATACGATTCTTACCACTAAAATTGCTATTTTAAGAGCTAATTTACCACGTACTAGGTGATAAAGGAAAATGTCGTGATGAAACCTGCAATTTTTCAAAAACCTTTTACAAGTGAACTCTCTGAATCTGCTTTCATGATTGGACACATCAGAGGAACATAAATAGATTTTTATAGATATATTTTATAGATAATGTCATGTGAGATATCTGGTACTGCAATCGCCAAGCCGCCTGTCAAGCGTGGTGCTTATGGCAAATGCTTTCCCTAAGATAAAGGCGGAGACGCCTTGGGGGCCCATGTTCAGCAGTAAACAAAAGACGGGCTAATGAGAAGAAGAAAATTGTCTTCACACAAATATAGCACATGACACTTTTGTAGTGTGAATTGGTTTTTCATCTAGGGAGGTTATGGAAGAGGCTCATGTCCAACCAGTTTCTTAGTCAGTCCGTATCATGGACTGCTACGGACTCATTAAGAAACCAATTTCTAATGCATCAAACCGTTTAAAAAGAAACGTTTAAACTAAATAATATTTAAGGGGATAATATTTTAAAGCGAATCATAAATTTATATTTCGCAACTCCGTTGTCATTATTTTTGACAAATAAGAGACGGAACAAATCGTCTTATCGTGCAGCTCATTAGCCGCAGTCTTCCAATTGTTCACTCTCCCAACAGGATTCTCAAATAAGAATAAGCTGGAAAACAATTTTCAAGATTAAAGTTATAAGCTTTTAGAAATTTGAAAATATAATTTATTAATATTATATTCTATAATACATTTTTTTTGAGATAACCTCTGAAAATTGTTTTGGAATCAAATTGCCTACAAATTTTATGCACCAATATTCTTCTTAAGGAGTGATAATAAATTCAACAGAACTGTATTTATAGTTATATTACTCCAAAAAAATTTGATAAATATGAAACTAATAAATGTAAATAAACATTAATGGTCGTACGAGTAGGTGCAATTTAATCAGCCTATAATTTTAACTTTCCTTTTGGTGACTATTTGCAAGTTCGATTTTTATTAATCGCTTATTCGCGATACAAATATGTACCCATTGAATGAAATTGTTATGGAATCGATATCATCATTTATTCTCGAGATACATATATTATCTCAGAAAAAACGTTCATTATCATACGAACGTACTAACGAAAATCTCGACTTCTGAAAATCGGATCCAATACAACAACTATCATACTGGATTTAGGAACAGTAAATACTTCCTTTAAGAGGATTGTGAAGTTGTAAATTTTCATACAAAAAGCGATAACGTTTTTCCCTCCGTAAAATCTGTCTAATTTTCATAATAATTGGAAACGTTGCAGATATAATGAAAAACTAAGCCCGTACGGTTTTATTTTTTATTTTAAAGAAATATTGCGTACGAAATAAGTTATTAGTATCTACATATCTCCATTTTTTACTTAAAAACTTCTTGGAGCTAAACTGAATTACCTAAAAAGAAAAACGTACAGAACTGGTAGGATAGCCCTGTGTCAAGTAATGGACCGTTACGGGATTATTAACTAAGTAAAGTTAATAACATTTTTACGATCACTACGACTGTGAGAGATTAATTAAGATTAAATAATTTGTCACGTGGTGATTACACTACTATACGAATCTTACCATCCCTTATCCTTCACCTCTTTGTCCACTAGCGCCAGCAGCGTAATGGCTTCCCGGACTCTAGAAGTAGATCTGGTTTATACCTCCGCCGCCAACTACATCTAACCCCAGATCGGGTAGAGTACGGAGAATGAAGTAATTTTAATACCAAAAATCCTCTCTCTGTGGAGATACAGCCCGCAGGAGTGCATCAACTTGCATTCATGAAAGATGGAAGCGGCCCTCAAGCTCAGCCACGAGGCCTTCTCACAGTGTGTTAACCTCACCACATAAAGCAAGGATCTTATATTATTTATATAGAATTAGGGTGAAAAACGAGTACACAGTCCACCTGATGGTAAGTGGATGCTGTGGCCCATAGACATCTACATTTATCCTCTAATAAGAATTTGAGGACTAATATGGAATGCCTCTTATCCAGTAAAAAGGGTCTCCGGCTCTTTACACCCAGCATACGAAACATCGCAGCATGAAGTTGCCATTTTACGCTGCTATTGTGTGAGAGCGTGGTCCTTCCCCGGTCGAGTCGACCCATTCGTCTTACAACCATAATATAACTGTAGAGTGGTTCTACCACATCTACCACCTGAAATAAGTGTATGCAGTGGCACATAGACATCTACCTACATCTGTCCTCGATTACGAATTAAAATGCAGATGCGTTATCGACCCTGATATTTAAAATGGAATTCCTCGTTTCTGCACTATATATTTATGCAGCACCTTCTTAATACAGACATAAAAAGCTAGAATCTTGTATTATTTATATAGAATTTGGGTGGCAAACAAATACACAGTCCACCTGATAGTAAGTGCATGCTGTTGTCCATAGACATCTACATCTGTCCTCTTTTAAGAATCAAAATTGTTGTTAGATGACAACTGAATTTGTGTAAAAGTATCCTATCACAGAATGGTTTGGTATAAAGAATCAAAATGCAAGTGAGTTGTGACTCCGGAGGGCTAAGATAGAACGCCTCGTTTCTATTAAAATGGGTATCGGCTTATATACACTTCCCCTACGAAAGACAGCAGCATTAGTCTGCGATTTCACGCTGGTAGTCGTGGTTCTGCTCCGGTCGAGCTGACCCATTTGTGCTACAACCATAATATAGCTGCAGCATGACTCTACCACGTATAGGAGTGTTTTGCTCCAAATATCAATCTCACCTGCACACGATGCTATGTAATTGATTTTATTAAATCAATGGTACATGTAAGACGTCTCTCCAAATGACGCCTGAATTTTTATCTAAGTCCAGCGCATCCGCGGCAATCTGCAATCTCTTCGGTGGTAATTGATGATCGCAGTGCCGGATATCCTGCCCTTACTACGCCGATCCCTGTCGCTAGTTTGGGTATTTACATTTGGTATTTACTAGATAGTGCATCACCGTCTAACCGAGGCCAGGAGTTCTTTCTGGCCTTTCCCCCAGTCGCCTCTCACGAAGCCGTACTGAATGAAATAGGGTGACTCTTATACTGTCCCCACAAGGCCAATTTTTTTTTTGCAGTAAGACGGGCATAATACTTCCATTAGCTATGAAATTGGCGTCTTGTTTGACTGGCCACTTTAAACTGTAATTCAGCTATGGTAACTTTTAATTCAAATAAATTTTACATTTAAGGCATGTTATTCATTTATTGCAAATATTTTTTTTCCTTAGTTTTGTTTTTCTCCAATATCGCTATATTTATAACCATGGACGCAAAATTCAAAACAAAATAAGATAATTTCCGGCAAATCGGTAAAATAAAGAAGCTAGACAAATAAGTACCTCACGAACTGACGCTCAGTGAGAGGCCCCCGTCCAAGCTTGCATCATATAGGCCAAATCGGCATCGAAAAGAGGGAATTTTGAGTCGTCACCTGCCAAGCCCGGCCACATACTATACAATAATGTAGGGACATTATTTCCTCAAAAATACACGAATTTAATAAGCCTTGAAAAGACCCACACAGTACAGACCTCCCCGCATTTTTGCCTCCAAAACCTTGACTTCTTCCACCTCGCTTACCAAGCGGACTTCATATGTCCTCGAAATATTTTGAATTTTTCAGACATACTTTCTCGTGCGATGTTTTCCTTCACCGTTCTTTTAAACTCAGGTAGTTGGTGTGGTGTGGCATTTCCTTTACATTAATAAACGAATCCCCTAATATGCTATCACACTATACATGAAGATATGCATTACACCCTTTTGTTCCTTTGATGGCGTACAGATCGCCAAATAAAAAAACAGAGTGGTGAAGAAAAACAGCAAGTAAAGTGCAAGGTACTGTGATAACGTAATTCATCATCCAATCTTGATAACTACAGTAAATATTCTTCAATAGTGGAAAATTTGAGTTCAGCTACTGGCTGATTACGACTGAGATAAAAATAGCTCTTTACATAAGGTTTTATAACAGACATGATTAGACATAAGAGCCTAATCAAAATACTAGGTCATCAAAATACTAATTAAAATATTAGGTCTTTACCTATGAAATTGCCGTTTTTAATGAAATAAGTTAACGTATTTTTTCTACATTTTTTATTTCTATTAATCAAAATAATCACCAAGTAATTGCCAACCATAGACTTAGAATATACTTACGCTAGTATATCCTAAGTCTATGTTGCCAACGCAGTGGCAGTTTATTGATGCCCTTCTTGAAGAAATCTCTCGAGTATTGAATTTTTTTCCCGCCTGAAAGTTATCCAAATTCTGGAAAAAGTAGAAGTCTGTAGGCGCAAGATCTGATGAGTACGGCGGATGACGGAGAGCTTCCAACCCCAGCTCTTGTAACCTGAAGACCGTCTGTTGTGCAGTATGAGGTCGCGCGTTGTCGTGCAGGAGCAGCGGGACGAGCGATTGACCAAAGCAAGTTGGAGACGTGCGAGCTTCTCTATCATTGTATTCAGTTCTTCACAGTACACATCTGCAGTACTACTCATCCCGTTTGGTAAGAAGCTGTGATGAATCACACCGGAGCTAGACCACCAAACAGTGACCATCACTTTTCTAGGGGTAAGTTTTCGTTTAAGGCATTTTTTAGGTGCTGAACCAGGATCCAACCAACTTGCTGAGTGCTTGCGATTGTCAAACAGAATCCATTTTTTGTCGCAGGTAACAATGCGGGTCAAAATTCATTCGTTTGTGTGCCTGTTGAGCAGTCCAAGGCACGCTTCAATGCGTACTTTGCGTTTTCGATCATTGAGTTCGTGGAGCACCCATTTGTTAAGTTTTTTTACCTTGCTAATTTCACGCAAATGGACCAATATTGTTTCGATGCTAACGTCGAAAGCTGCTGCTAATTCAGCCGTAGATTGAATATCATCAGCTTCCATAATCGACTTTAATTCGTCATTGTCGAATAAAGTTTTCGAACGAACACGGGGTTCATTTTTCAGGTTTTACGTGGTAGAGCCATGCTGCAGCTATATTAGTAGTATAGTTGTAGCAGAAATGAGTCGACTCGACCGGGGAAGGACCACGCTCTCACAGAATACCAGCGTAAAGTAGCAGCTAAACGCTGCTATGTTTCGTATGGTAAGTGTAGAGAACCGGAGACCCTTTTTACTGGAAATGAGGCATTCCATCTTAGTCCTCACGGGTGACAACGCATCTGCATTTTGATTTGTAATCAAGGATAGATGTAGATGTCTATGGGCCGCAGCAACCACTTACCATTAGGTGGACTGTGTGCTCGTTTGTCACCCTTATCCGATAAAAAGAAAAAAAAGGTCAAAATTTCCAGAACGGAAGGAGGCAAACCAATAACATGTGATGCGTTCGTTTTTAGTACTCGCTCCTTAAACGTCGTTGATATTGCGTGCCGCTTGTGCCACGTTGCTACCTCGACGGTACTCACATTCCATAATTACTCGAATTTCTCACATATCCATGATGACGAAAAATATTCAAATGCGATGAAAACATAACACTAAACAATAAACAAATGACTAATTTTGAAAAAAATAATTCCATGTTTTTATTTATTCTTGTTAATTTGAAATTAGAATTCTTAGCCAAAGAAAAATTATTTTGATTTGAAATGGCCAGTAGTGCAGAACGGCAATTTCATAGGTAAAGACCTATTACTAAGAGGCAGAGTCGATGACACTGCTTTCTTTAACCAGCTTGTAAAAATGTATTTTATTTTTATTGGTTATGCCGCCACCCGCCATTCGTATCATTTGAATCCCGCCATCTTCGTCGGTCATCAAGAGGTTGCTATGGGTAAACTGATTAGATTGAACATTGATGCACTTTCTATCTTCTTCTTCTTCTTTATTAACCATTTAAAGTCAACTGCTGAGAACAGGCCTCTGCCATTGTAGCATCAAGGATTTGCTATAATTGCCACGTTTGTCGTGTAGATTGGCGACTGCATTACCAAGTGTCTTGCACCTTTCATGCTGCTCACTGTCACCAGTCTTTGTGTTTTATATTTGACGTAAACGAGTTGTTTATATCGCCATATATTTTAAGCCATGACATCTTTCTACGATTTTCCGTCTCTTACTATAGCTGTTGGAAATTTCCAGATATTAAAGATGGTATTCGGATCAAAAATTATTTAAACACTATGCTTCAGGCACTGTAAGTGCCTGAAGCATAGTGATTAAATAATTTTTATTATCAGTACAAGAATTAGTACGGATAATAAAAAGATATACGACATTAACATTTGCGTTTAGTTCACTAACACTTCTAACAGTGCCGGATTAACCACGTAGCAGGAGTAGCAATTGCTACGGGCCCCGCGCAAAAGGGGGCGTATCCAAGCCCGCCCGTCACCGCCTAAGCGTAATTTTTTGAGTGAAACTTTGGACGTGGTGTATTGAATTTACTTGATGTCACAAAAACGTGAAACGTTACACTTTTTTATACTAAGACAATCCATGGGAGACGATCAGTAACCGATTATTTCTTTTTCAAAAATAAAACAGAATTTCATACGATAAACGCACAAGTTTCAACCACGACGAATGGCTCGGTTCTGTTTACGAATTTGCCTTGGCATATGGTCTGACACAACTGGTCACTTCGCCCACGCGGATATAAGATGTAGAGGATCATACACATTCTCTGTTGGACCTTTTGCTGACTTCTCATCCGGACGGATATCAAGTCTCCGTCGATGACCCTCTAGGCACTTCGGATCACTGCCTGATCACTTGCTCATTGCAGGCACGATTGATTAGGTCAGCGGATTGGGATTCGATGCGGGATTTTTTTGCATCCTACCCATGGGGGCGGATTTGCTTCTCGGTGAATGATTCAATATGGAAGACGGAAGTCCCTGGATGGCAACAAGTATAGGGGGCCTCTTGGAATCCCCCTAATTGTGCTGAAGACGTGTGCTTCAGAGTTGGCACCGTTTTTACGCGTCTTTTCCGGTTTTTTTACTTTTTAGGCGTCGTTCCAGGCTCATGTAAGACGGCCTTAGTGCACCTGATCCCTAAAAAAGGAGACCGCTCGAACCCGTCCAACTACAAGCCTCTCGCTATCATCTCCTTATTCACCAAAATAATGGAATCCATTATTAACTGCCAGCTCATGCAGTACCTGAAGTACCTTGAAGAGCATTAGCTGATTAGTGATTGTCAATACGGTTTCCGTCGAGGTCGTTCAGCTGGTGGTCTTCTTGTCTACCTGACTCACCGATGGGCGGAGACAGTCGAGACCAAGGCAGAGGCCCTGGCGGTTAGTTTGGACATCGCATAGGCCTTCGATCGGGTTTGGCACAAAGCACTTCTTTCGAAGCTTCCTTCCTATAGGCTTCCCGAGAAATTGTGCAATTGGGTCACCAGTTTTCTTACAGATCGAACTATTAAGGTCGTAGTCAACGGTGCATGCTCCGACTTCAAGCCTGTGAATGCTGGTGAATCACAGGGCTGCGTGCTATTACCTATCCTGTTCCTTCTGCATACTAGTAACATTCTTTGTTATGCAGACGACAGCACTGGCGATGCTTTATACTCTGGCCGTGCTAATATTTCTCAGGAATCCGTCGTAAAGTGCCGGAACAAACTTGTGTCCGAAAAGACTCGAATTTGTTCAACAAAGTCTCGGATTGGGGGCGACTAAATCTATTCTTTTTTTTTTTCGTGGGGAAATCCTCATGGATACCTTCCGCTGCGGGGGCAACGAAAAGGTTATGCCGGACTCCTACCGGCTAAAACCCCACGGTGGTCACCATCAGCGTATACGAGGGTCCTGGGATCTCCGTTCGGAACGCCACCGGGGCCCTCCATCGCTTTGCTACAAATAGCACGTCCCGGGGCAGTACATGCTACCCCCAGCACCCTCGCAGTGCTACCACGATGTCTCGAGACCACTTCCGAGTCATCGTCCTCCTCGGGGGTTACATAACTAGGCGCTCGAGGGCCCCACCCCGAGTGTCTGCAACCCCGAAGGCCCCGTTTCAGGTAGGGGAACACCGTTTTCAAGAGGAGGGCCGTGACGAACGCCTTGGTGACGTCGTCTCCACGCGGGATCCGCCCTCTGCCGATCCCGCTCAGAAGCCTCCTTCTGAATCATAACAGATTCACAGAAGGTGGCTACGGCCCTCCACGCCGAATCCCCGCTCAGCATCGCCGACACGACTGCTGGCAGGGAGAGGTTCTGTCCGATGCGGTTTACCAGGAACGTCCGCTCCCGTTCCCACGCTGGGCATACTGCGAGCGTGTGTGCGTGACCCGTCCACCACAGTGGAAGCAGTTCGCCGTCGCCTCGCGTCCGATCTTACACAGATAATCACCGAAGCACCCATGCCCGGTAATTATCTGTGTAAGTCTGTAGGTGAGTCTTCCTGCTCGTCGCTGCATTCAGGCTTCGAAGACCGGCAGGATTGCTCCAATGACGCGCCTGCGTTCATAGCGCTCCTCAAGTCGAGAACGCCACGATGCCAGAGCGTTTTGTCTCTCCTGCCGTTTAATTGATTCGAGCGCCTCTTCTGGCTCACTACCACCACCGCCCTGGCGGAGGGCACGGATTCGGAAGTACACCCTCGCGTCCATTTCCGCCAGTATATCTAGTGGCGGAAAGCGAGCCAGGATTGTCGCCGCCTCAAAGGATATAGTGTGGTATCTCGCACATGCGGCCATCCATCCTCCGCTGAACACTGTAGATTTTAGTTCTACAGCGTCGGATGGCCAGCCTTTTTGCCCATACAGGCGCTCCATACAGAGCTACGGATCGTATAACTCCCGCATAGAGGCGACGTACTTCCTCCGTCGGTCCCCCTAGATTGGGCAGCAGTCTATGCATAGCACCCGCTACCCTTTCGATTCGGGGACTAGGCGCTCGAAATGTTCTTCGAAGCCCCAGCGACTGTCCAGGTGGAGGCCTAGGTACTTCATGTACCTCCCACTCTGACATCAGACCCACCCACGCGGACACACGAGTCGGGTGGTTCCTGCCCTTGGTAATTTATGGAACCATAGGGCCTCGGTCTTGTGAGGCGCTATTTCTAATCCCAACTCGTGGATTTTGGCAACGACGACTTCCGCCCGAGTTCGGCGAGCTCCTTGCACTCGAAAGTTATCCCACTGGCGATCACCAAGGTGTCGTCGGCATAGCACACGACATTTACGCCAGCGGGAAGATCGATTCGCAGAACCGCATCATAGGCGAGGTTCCACAGTAGCGGCCCCAGCACCGAGCCCTGTGGAACCCCACGTTTAACTTCCCTCCGGATCTTCCTGCCATCTTGTCCCATGTACAGAATGTACCTGTCGCGCAAGTAGTCCCCGATAATACCTTGAATGTAAGGGGGCACCTGATGATGTGCCAGTGCCCTCCTGATTGCATCGTCAACGCCTTTAACTCCCTACAGTTAAAGGCGTTGACAATATCAAGACTTATCGCCAACGCCACGCCACCCTCGACTAAATCTAGTCTAGTTTAACCCTCAATAGACACAGGTTTGCGCGTTTACCGCAAAAAAGAACTCCTTTGTCGTATCTCCTCAATTTCAGGGCACTCCCCCAGTTGCCTTAGCCAGCATTGGAATCCTTGGCGTCGACATTTCGAGAGACGTACAATTCCGCAGTAATTTGGAAGGGAAGGCTAAACTGGTATCAAAAAAGCTTGGTGTGCTCAGAGGCGGTATTTCATGCCAGACCACCGCTTGCAGCTTTACCAACCGCAGAGTCGGCCACATATGGAATATTGTTCTCATCTCTGGACCGGGACAGCCCAGTATCAGCTCCTTCCACTTGACCGTATTCAACGGAGAGTGGCAAAAATCGTCGACGATCAAGTTCTTTCCGATCGGCTTGATCCACTGGCCTTGCGAAGAGACGTTGCATCTCTATGCATCTTCTACCGCATATACCACGGGGATTGCTGAGAGGAATTGTTCGGATTAGTTCCAACTGCTGAATTCTATCATCGTTCACTGCGACAGAACTCGAAATTCCATCCTCATCATCTCGATGGATGGCGGCCCACTACTGTGCGATTTACGTGAAATTTTTGCTTCGCACGACCATACTGTGGAATTTACTGTCGCCGGCAGTTTTTCCGGATCGATACGCTTATATCCATAAAGGAAAAGAACACGTTATATTTATCTAAAACAACATGTGAGGAGTTTATCAAATTAATAACATCAAGCAAGCAATGCATTAAATGCATGAAACGGAAATAATGACAATTACGTGGATTAGGATACTATAACATGTGCAAGCGACTAGAGCGTTGCTGCAATCGTCTAGTATAGACCTTAATACGGGATACACCAATTATGATTCATTATATGTTTGTTTACGATATACATTTTCAGATATAAAAGCAAAAGCCGAAAACCTGACAGGCTGTCATGAATATCAGCAACAGACTTCAAGACGACGCAAGTGAAACACAAAGTACGAACATTTTAGCGGTTCTAGTACACTTGACGAATTTGTTGAAAAAGAAACACCTGGTAAACAGTTTGAAATTGAGGTGTTTGTTGTGATTATTAATAACTTACTATATGCTTTAGATAAATGCATGAAAGCGTACCAAAATCTAACTAGTGTTTTTGGAATATTTCGACAGTTAAAATCTATTACAGCAGAAGAGATTTTGAAAGAAACTCCAATTAAGATCAGTGCTTATGCAAATGGTTTGGAAATCAGCATGGACGGCGAATTAGTGTAGTTTGCCGAGCTGCTGAAAACTTAATTATTATTTATTGACAGTACGAAAAACGAAACTCTGGAAATTCAATATTATAAATTCCTAATGGACACCTAATTCATTAGAATCATGTTTCCCTAATTTAGAAACTGCTTTGTGCATTTATTGTCTCTCATGATCAATAACTGCAGTGGTGAATGTTCATTTTCGAAATTGAACCGTATAAAAAATAAATTAAGGAACACTATGAGTCGAACGCCTGAATTATCTCTCTGATGAATATAGAATATGATTTGCTTAGAGAAATTGTTACGGATAGTATTATTTCTAAATTTGCCCAGATGAGATCTAGAAAAGTCACTTAGCAAAAGCACAATATAATATATTTAGTAATAAATAGAAATTTTGAAATATGTACTAAAAAAGATTTAATTGGATTTTTAATTGTGTGGTATCGTCACTTTTAAATTGTTGGTTTCCTATTAAAATCATTCTAAATTGCCAGGACAATCTCACCTCTGACGTTTTGTATTTGTCAGAGTATAACAGGGCCTGTAGTAATCTACTGTACTATGAAACACCAACAAAATTGTAACCTATACTATGGCAAATAAGCGCATTGAGTATTGAATTGTTTTTTACCACTTTATACTTAAGAATAGCAGCATAGCAGATCAAGGGCCCCTCGATAGAATTTGCTACGGGCCCCGCGCTTACATAATCCGGCACTGACTTCTAACACTATTCTTATACTAATAACTTATTATTAAAATAAATTTTACTAAATAACTTACTTATCAAAATAACATTCATTCATTCATTCATTGTTTAACTCTTTTCTCATACAACTGTATGACGTTCATGCTCCAGTAAAACCAATAAAGATGATGCACTTATCTGCGCCATGGCTGACCGATGATCTTAAATATCATATTATCAAAAAAGGCTTCGCGAGAAGCAAACTCAAGACCGATAGATCTGACAAAAATCTGCGAAACTACAAAAAAGTTCGGAATCGCTGCGATACATTGTGTAGTGATGCACAACGACGCCACATTCATAAATCAGTCGAAAACGGCGACACTGCCAAGGTTTGGAAATTTCTTCAATCACTTGGAGTTGGTGAAGCATCTTCTAGCTCATGGCATCATAATATTGATATTGAACTCCTTAACCAACATTTTACTTCATCTATTACAATAGACAGCTCAGACAAAGAACGCACTCTGAGTATTCTTTCTTCAATGCCAACTCCTAATTTCTCACCGTTTAAGTTCACTCCTTTTACTGACTGTGATGTTAAGAATATATTGTCCATCTCGTCTAAAGCCGTGGGTGATGACAGTGTTACTCGTAACATGATCTTACCTATGCTTGAATTTGTTGCTCCTCTCACCCATATCCTGAATAAATCTATCTCTAAGTCTAAATTCCCTGACGCTTGGAAAAGCGCACAAGTAATTCCTCTCCCTAAGAAACAAGAAACAAGCCTCACATTTTACCGACTTTCGCCCCATTTGCATTCTTCCGTTTCTATCTAAAGTCCTAGAGAAACTAGTTTTTCACCAATTAAGTCTATATCTAGATAGAAATTGCCTTTTGAATCCTGTTCAATCCGGTTTCCGGTCGGGTCATAGTACGATTACAGCTCCGTTCTGACGATATTCGACGAGGTATGGATAATAAACAGCTCACTGTGTTGGTATTATGAGATTTTAGCAATGCTTTCAATACCGTTGATTTTGATATCTTGTTGAGGCTGTTACGTTCCATTAACATATCTCCATCAGTGGTTGGCTGGTTTCATAGTTATCTTAGGGGCCGACGGCAGCGTATTCGCATTGAAGATACATTTTCATCTTGGTGTGAACTGCGAGCTGGAGTGCCTCAAGGTGGTGTCTTTACTCTTTGTTATCTTCATTAATTCGATCTGTCACAAAATTTCTTCTCTCTATTACATGTATGCAGACGATCTTCAAGTGTATACGCAGTCAACTCTTCAGAAACTGCCTACCTCTGTTTCTGCCATCAATGCTGACCTGGCGACTATTAGCGAATGAAGTAAGTGCCATGGGCTTAAGGTTAATCCTTGTAAGTCTCAGGCCATTATTTTTGCTGGCATTATTTCAAGAGTTGACTGGAATAACTTTCGCTCGGTGGTATTGAATGGTGTTGTAATACCTTACAGTAGCACCGTTAAAAATCTTGGTATCCACTTCGATACTACTTTCTCGTGGTCTCATCAATTGAAAGAAGTTAGCAGAAAGACTTTTGCTGCTACGGGTTTATTGCGGCGTTTACGTTCTTTCCTTCCCATTCCTACTAAGTTTCTCTTCTGTACTGTGTATTATTCAATCCAATGACTCCTAGCTATCTGAAGGAAAACTTTAAGTTACTTGGTCATGACACACCGGATAGAGTTCTACGGTCAGCCGGAGACCTTATTTATACTCGCGCCACATTCTTATCGAACTAAATACTATAAGAATTCCTTCACAGTCAAGGCCATCTGCTTATGGAATGATGTTTCTCCGCAAAATCGTCGTGCGATAACACTAGAAAAGTTTAAGACTGAAGTCAAAAGTCACTACCTAACAGTACAATAACCACTGATCATCATTTGCGACATTTTTTTATCCTGTCTGTATTTATTTATGTAATTTTTATGTATATTTGCCTATTTAATCTTATGTATGCCTATCATATTTTTAATGTATATATTATTGTATTAAATATTTTGTTATTATGTATCTGTTTAGTTTATTTAGGTATTAGTGTGCAAGTTTACTATAACATACACCACCTCCCACTGTCCAATAATTTTCTCCTAATCTTAAGGTTATCTGGAAGAGATCGCTTTTTAGCGATAAGACCGCCTTATTGTACCTCCTGCCTCTTAAGTTTTACTCCTTGTAATTTGTTTTTTTATCGTTTTTGTGGTGTACAATAAAGTATATATAATAATAATAATAATAATTCATTATTAAATTAACCGTGTAATGGAGTATATCGTCGCGTGGGTGGCCACAGAGGAAACAAACATCAGGTGGGCAGCAGCGTCTTAATGACAACTTAAAAAATAATAATCTACGGTTGCCAACTGTAAAAGCGGGCTTTAATTGTTCTTTGCACCATTCAGAATGTGAAATTATTTTATAGTTGATGAATTATTTTATAATTTTAAGCGTATGGTGACGGTATTAGAATATCCACTTTCCCATATAGTACTGTGGGTGCCATAAGAGGCGACAGAGGGAAATTGTCGTGCAAGGGAAACTGTGTGGCAATCTATGGGGTGGTCTATATTCAGCAGTAGACTTTTGTAGGTTGTAATGCATGGATAGTTCTTTGACGGCGGCTTTTACTTTTCTTTTTTAATTTGATTTTTAACAAAACCTATTAGGCAAAGATTTGAGATGAGAGAGATGAGATTTTGATTTAGAAAAGGCAAGCATTTAATCACTTCAAATATATGATGATTATACAATTATAGTGCAATGCTGTTTTGTACAACCAAACAGATTTTACTAGTTTTAGGAGGAAAGACACTTTTTCTGTCTAGGAGTCAATCTGGTTACCTATTCCTGCCGCCAAGCAGCAGTGTGTGCATTTCGGTGTTCAGGTCTGAATGGTTTAGAGAACCTGTTGACTTTTCTTTTTTTACTTATTATAAACCAGTGCTTGACCACAATCTCACCTGGTTTAGCATAAGTGGTGATGTAGCCCTAGATGCTAAATCGCACTATCTTCTTAGCCTATTCACTCTTGCTTGAAGACACCCAGATTGGATTCGGACAGAAAAATAGACGCAGGCAAATTATTCCACTGCTTTGCTGTACGATCCCTCAACAAACACACGTTACTTAACTGTAACGTGTGTTTGTTTAGGGTTGGTTGCAGGTGTCCATTGGCTGCTTACCATCAGGTGGACTGTAAGTTCGTTTGCGACTACATTTTATTTTTTTAAACAGCATTACAAGTAATGATTACACCTAGTGGGTGCGTTTCAGTTAGAAGGTTTAAAAGGTAGTATGTTTAGAGCTACTTCATTTTAGTCAACTGGGGGTACAAAGCATCTCTGGACTTCTTTATTTAAAGTTGGTTGGAGTCGTCCATGAGCTTCGGTAGCCAATTAAGATCAGGTGTACTGTTTGTCACTGTAACATTGTAAAAGAAATCTTTACATCACTGGTATTTAAAATAACATTTAATTAAAGAACAATTTATTTATTGAGTTTTCTTTTTACTATTCTAACCCAACGCTTGACTACTATACCACCTGATGGTAAGTGGTGATTCAGCCGAAGATGGTGAAGCGCACTGACCTAACAAAAGCCTATTGACAAATGTGGCAAAAATATTTCTTAATTTAAAATAATCTACTATTTTATTATTTATTTCAACATATGTAATTATTACGCTAAAAAGAATAGGTAAGGGTCTTAAAGACGAATGCCAAATAGTCCGAATCCGTCATTCGACTACTGTCGTAAACCACACCTATGAAAAGGAATTGATACATTGCTATTATTTATATAAAAAAGAACCTAAGCCATTAACATTTTTTTATAGCCAGACTATCTTACTAGCTGCTATCCGGTACGTTGCTGCCGCAGAAGAAATAATTGTGAAAATGTAGTTTTAAATTTGGAATAGTTATATTGTTTCATTAGGAATGATAATACATCACTGACCTCTATATATACAAGGTCAATGTAATACATTCATTAAGTATATATCTTTCAAATAAATTTGTCGGTACGACACGCGCGCCACCTACTGTAAGTTAATTGTACTATTCCTATAACCTTCGCGAAAGTGCAATCAATAAGCTTATAAAGTTTTAGCAAACAAACAAAAATTAATTTTTATATATTAAGATTAAAAAATAAAACAAAGAACTCAATCCTAAAATGGAAATGATCCGTCGATGCCCCGCTAGTTAAAATCCGAGAAGCCGTTCTGGATACTGGAGGTCACGAAGAAACAAACCAATATAATATATATGTTCCCGAAAAGAACTATTTACCCTCCCTTATAATTTCACACTACCTGGATAAACTTCTAATGCTCTCTTATCAGACAATTAACAGTATCCGTCAGATAACAATTCTACAAGTGATACTTGCAACGTAATTAGCAATCAATCAATTCAAACTAAACAATAAAACAGTGCACACATATACGTCAGCTTTACAAGCATCAGCCAAATCAAAAGTCTTGAGTTCGAATCCCACATTCGTCTATTCACGTGAATTTCTAACCTAAAACAAGCATTTTAGGCTTACTAAGAGTTATTTTTTAGTTATTATAAGCCTGTACTTGACTTCATTCCCACCTGATGGTAAGTGATGTTGAAGCCCTAGATGGTAAATCGTACTGGACTCATTGAATCTCAGGAAATGAGAAACTGGACAAAGTTGACGCTTAAAGAAATCACAACCCCTAACAACTGAAGGCGGTCGGTGTACTCCAAAGATACATCCCGAAAAGTAGAAACCAGGAAGAGCGAGCACCTTTTTGCGGTGAAGAGATTTGTGTTTTTAAGACGTTGAATCTTGCACTCGCGCGTTTGTGATTTGAAGACGTTGAATCTCACAAGATTGGCACCACCCGTACGGAGAATGCCCGCAGTGAGGTATACACACCTAGCCATAGCTTCTTTTTTGGACTGGATTTGATCTCGATTTAATATGCAGCAGGAAGAGAGTTGCGGAGAGAACGGAAGAACTCTCTTTATTCTCTGAAGAACTCTGGCATTAGTCGTGATAGGGTCGAAAAAGTAGCTAACGGAAATATTACTAATAATAAGAGCATCGCTAATATTTTTATATAAATTAAATATATAAAAATGTATCTAAAGTATTAACTTTTCCTTTCTAGTCAGATATTTAGTTTTAATAAATAAAAATTATTATTAAAAAGCCTTGTAGAGATAGGGTAAGAACATCCACTACCCCATATCGTCCAGTGGGTGCCGTAAGAGGCTACAGAAGGTAATAAACCGGGAGATGGGCAGCAGCGTTTTCCTGATAACAACTAAAAATAAAAAAGCTGCCAACCCGCCTGCCAAGCATGGCAACTATGGCAAATTTCCCCCTATGAGACAATCTATGGGGGAGTCCTATGTTCAGCAGTGGACTTTGATAAGCTGTAAGGGTAATTATTAAAAGACAAAAAACCTACTCCAGAGATAAACATAAAAGATCTTATGACACCTTGCACTTCAAAATCCGTCAAGCCATTCAGACTACTAGATACAAAGTAACGAACCAACATGTAAATATGTAACATACGAACACACATTCACACTCCCAAAAGACGTTACCCTCTCATACAATTTGAAATTACCTGGTAAAACTTATAATTAACGGAAACTTATAAACAATTAATGGAATCCATCAGATAACAATTCCACAAGTGATACTTGTAGCGTAATGAGCAATCAATCAATTAAAACTAAACAATGAAACATTGCGCACACATACGTCAGCCTTACATAATAATTATAAGAAGCAGACAGACGTTGGCTTCAGCATCGACCTAAAGTGAAATCGAGCTAAGATCGATTGTGGTCACCGAGTGTCTAGATAAGGCGAGATGAGCGATCGTGTTGTGTTATCGTTATCTGGCATGGAAGGAATCTTCATCGTTTGCCGGTAGCGAGGCGGCATTCGCACAGAAGCCTCTGTAGGCACCACGCGCTATCCTTGGGGCGACGACGGCGACTCGTGCGCCGCTACAATCGCGATCTTGCCCGCGCATCTCTCCAGTGTCGCACGCAGGGTGACGATGCTACACCGATAGCAAGCACATATAACCAACGTGTTGATCTCAAACTGGACCTTATATTTATTAGTGAAAGAGTGAATTCTTTGTAATCAACATGGGTGAGTTCTTTTTTAAATTTTTAATTGTTACGCAATAAATGAACGCGATTAACACAGATTTAAAATCAGGCTAATTCGTGTACATCCCCCATATTCGATTAGTAAACAAATAATAAATTTTAAACGATCATAATGTGCAAAGTAATCTACTTTACAAAAAAAAGTATTATTATCTGAACTGTTTTATATAATTTCTGTATTTTAATTAAAAACTGCGTCTTGTGACTTTGAAAAATGTGTCAATTTTGCTTCTATACAAGAGTTGTAAGTTAACAATGATCACGTACGATTTATTTGGTTTGATAATCGGAAGCCGCACGGTTGTCACTCATGGCGAACGTCGATTGTCCCTGGCGTTATTTCAGTAATATTGAAAGCAAGCCTTGCTGTCAAAATGAAGATAAAAGCCAGCAATTGATTCAAGCAAACCGAATGGTAATGAAGAATTGGCGTGAAATTTGAATCTTTGAGAATTTTTAAGTTGTCACTAACTTAAATCTAGAAACTGAAATTTCAAAAACCATTTTGAAATGATTACACGATAACAACAAGAAACAGAAACAGAAACTTTTTTATTCAATATAGATTATAAATAATACTTATTGAAAGTCACTCTTTTGTTTAACTACCACTGGTTTGAAAAAAACCTCTGTCCTGGGAAGAACCAGCAAGAAACCCAGCGGGACTTTTTTTTTAAATAACAGCTTACAATTATGTATGTTACACAATTAACAACACAATAAATTAGAAATAGCTTGGTAGCGATCACCTCATTCCCAGGGGTTATTCATCATCCATAAATTCCTTAATATTATAATAACCCTTTTTATACTAATATTTTAAATATCTCTAGTCTTATAAAAAATAAAGTATTAATTAGATTTAATTTTGTAAGTAGTAAAATTAATGTATAAAAATTATTAGCCGTTTAAGCAATAAAAAATTAATAGCAGTCTACATAGATATTGGCCCTGAAGTATTTTAATCAATGAGATGCGGTACTAAATTTTAGTGTAAAACATAATTTAAAAAGGTAAATTGTTTTGTGAATAAAAGTAATTTACGGGTTTTATAGCGTCAATTTTTACTTTAACAATTCCCGACGTTTCTGGCATTTTACAGCACCCATGGGAACGAAAGGAGGACGTCGCAAAGTCATAGTTAATGAAGGTTACCTTCAACTTTTAAAATATTTAAAAATACTAAATGTGTCTTAAACACATTAAAATATACTAGAACTACGCTATGACGCGACGCCGCAGTTTCTTACAACGCTTAATAATAAAAATGTAATTTTTGGATTTAGTTGTGTTATAATTGTTTCCGGGTATTGCACACTGCCTTTCTCTGATTTTTTACAAATACATTGGGCACTATAATATAACCTGCGCAGTTGATACCTACTTCCTACACTATTAGGAAGTTGTCGCATTAGCCGCAATTGGCTAAACTGATGGACATCAATGCCTAATCTTAGAAGAAAAGTAAGTACTTTTTTTCTAAGATTCCCTCTAGGTTCCGTCCTGGGCACAGGCCTCCTCTCATTTCTGAGAGGGTTTAGGGCAAGGGAATCTCAACACGTTGCCTAATTGCGTGTTGGCAGACTTTACACCATTTCTTCTAAAAAAAAATGTCTGAATTTCTCAGATATTCGTCACAATGCTTTCCTTCAGCGCTGAGTACGTAGTAAATCACTGCAAATATGCCGGGGGGGGATCAAATCCAGCTGCTTGCGTACTATGTAACATTTACGGCGAGCACTTAGCCCTGAAATGGCATGTATACTCTGTACAGTCCCCTAGCATCCATTATTAGTCGAGTGCTAATAATTTTACTTTCAAAAGTTTTGATATATTTTACAGATGTACGTGATAGAGCCACGCTGCAGCTATATTAGTGGTAAAGTTGTAGCACGAATTTGTCGGCTCGACTGGGGAAGGACCACGCTCTCACAATACCAGCGTAAAATAGCAGCTTATCACTGCTGTGTTTCGTATGGTGAGTGTGGAGAAACGGATACCCTTTTTACTGGAAACGAGGCATTCCATCTTAGTCCTCAAGGGTGACAATGCATGTATATTTTGATTCTTAATTGAGGATAGATGTAGATGTCTATGGGCCACAGCAACCACTTACCAACAGGTGTAATGTGTGCTCGTTTATCACCCTTATCCTATTAAAAAAAATTGTACTAAAATTGTAGGCCTGACTATATTTTCTCCCAATATAAATATTATGGTTTATTAACATATTATATTTATTGGCATTATTTGGTCTTCTGTCATAAAGTAAATGTAAGGTGTAATCTATGTGTTTGTAATATGACTGTTTGTTATCAAAAAAAAATGAAAAAAAAAATAACTAAAAAAACGAACAGCGTTAATAAATCATGACCTCAGATTTATAGTAATGAAAATTGTATTAAAATAGCGGTGTTGTATTTTTAGAACATTAAAGGTAATGGCCGATTTAATTTGTACACTGATAATAGTTCAACGAATTATTTTATAATTGCTCTTATTAATTAGGGCAAATTTGTAAACCAATTGTAAAGATTTACAGTTCGTTTAACATTACTGGAAACGAGTAATGTTAAACGAACGACGATCCATCTTAGTCTTCGGGAGGGACAACACATCTGCGTTTTTGATTCTTAATATACTCGTATGATAAATGTTGTAGATGTTTATGGGCTACAGCATCCACTTACCATCAGGTGGACTGTGTGCTCGTTTGTCATCCTTATTCTATAAAAAAAATGCCTGTTTTGTTAATAACTATCATTTATCTATTAAATAGGAGGCTTATTTAAATTTCAAAAATGTCTTACTTCCATTATTTTATGTATTTGACAAAGCAACCTCTTTTATTTGCTTACACCAGCCGCGTAAATGAATCATTGTTGTTTATTAAAAAAAACTTTACCCCCCACACTAGGAAATTCACTTGTTCTCGAAGGCGTTTCACATAGATACATAAATTGCACGTAGCTAGCACTCAGTACTGAACAATAAATTAGTAGATGATGCAAGTACTCTTTCCATGTGGGAATCGAACCCACTATCCGCAGCATCGCAGATAAACTCTACCTAGGCATCAGAATCTCAGTGGATGTACCTCTTAAATGTGCAGACTTGAAGATCTAAGTTCAAAAATTAAAGCACCAATCTAAGGAATATAGGTTTTTGGGTATGAAAGTATTAATATACAAGTATATACTCTCAACTTCAACTTCAACTTTGCAACAATATGGGTAAGGTTCTCCGTTAGCTAGTATTTAAATATCGAGAAAAATAAATAAATTTTTAATCCATTTTAAAATAATACGATTCAACACTTATTTTCAGTGTTATGGCCGGAAATATACATGTTTTCTCATGACACTCGAGCGAATATAAGGTCTTAGGACAAGGAAACTGTGTAGTTAATTAGCCCTTTATAGAAACCAGCGCGGCGGCTGCATCACATGATAAAATACAACAACTATTAATCACTTCAATTCAGGTCATTAATGTTGTGTCCGTGTATCGTATCTAATATATCCGTCTCAATTATTTTATACATTTGTTTACACGAAAAACAAGAGCATTAACAAGCCTATAAACTCTGACGGCAGCACACTATAAAAGAATTCACATTATATGCAGGTTGTCCCAAAGCTCATTGTCAAGCGGGTACCGACGGAAAGGCCAGGTTATACCAGTTCTGACAAAAATAAAAAATAAAAATCATGTTACTTACTTAAGTAATGTTATGCATATTTTTAAAATGTTGAAAATCGTTTTTTTTTTCGGTAGTTTTTGTCTAATAACGAACAATCTGCAAGACTGTAGGATGGAGCGCCGAATATTTGGCTGCTCTATATTTGGTCCTTCATTTATTTTTTATTATTATAATAACGAATACATTGGCAGCGCAGTAGGACAAAGCGTTGGCACTGCAAGTGATGAGTTCGATTTTCGCAGAAAACAATAATGGCGTACAAATAATCGTTCTATATCATCAAAAAATATAAATAAAAATATATACGTAACGACGTAGGACGTAATCGAATGGTCACAAATAATAAACAAGAAATGACAAAAACTGATATCAACAAATACTTAACAAAGAAATCCCAAATCAACCATTAAAGACAATTTCTAAGATATCTAGAACCATACATAGAATAAGTGCAAATTGCAGGTGACTTCACCCAAAAGCTACAAAAAATTAAAAATCCTAAGCCGTTACGAAAACATTTATGACAGGATCTTTGCAGAGGATGAAGTAAGTAGGCATACAAAAGTAATTCTCATAAAAGTTTATACATATTATATACCGAAATCAGCACCCGCGTGAATTATTGGGCCATCGAGCCGACATCAAATACATTAAAAATATAGAATTGTATACTCAAACATCATACTTTTTAAAAAACTCATGACCCAATCTCACTTCATTTTTTTTCTAAGCTACAAGTATAACGTCCATTGTTTGATAAGTGTTTACTTAGGATTACGTTATGGAAAAAAACACTACATAATTGAAAAATTTGTAATCACTAATCAAATTAGGTATCTAAAGATGTGTGGAATCTAGGGTGACGGTATTCAAAATTTTCAAAATATATTAATATTTTCCATATTTTTATTGAACTAAGTGGCATTGATTTTTATTTTCGTATTTTGCGAGAACTGGTATAAACAGGCCTCTAACCTGGCTTAACGTTGAATTTTGGTACATACCAAATAATCACTAAATTTTTGAACGTATTCGTCAATATAGTAATATAAACGAACACTATTATTATACCAAACATAAATCTCAATAATTCACTTCTATGAAAAATCTAAATTTTCAAAATTATCTCAAATATTGTTAAATGTATCTAAATGTAATGATTAATGGTTTCGATAGAGAAGTATATTCAATGTACAAAATTAATTTTAATGAAAAGTAAAAGGCAGTCATGAAACTAAAAAGAATAAAGTAATTTCACATTCCAAAGTCGGTGCGAAGGCATAGTAATCAATTCAATTCAATGTCGTCTAAACAATGACATTAAAAAATGTACCCTATTGTGCCACCTTTTATGTAGTACACTACAGATTTTTTTAAACTCTGATGTATAAACTACTTAATAAAAAAAAGAATTATCAAAATCGGTTCACAATAATTGTCAAAGATCACATACAGTATACAAAAGAATACAGTCGAATTCAATACCTCCTCATTTTTTTAAGTCGGCTAAAAATGGTGTAATAGGGTAATATATCATACTGATTTATATTATTACACATTATATCATGTAATATACGTCCTTTTTAAACGACTTCAAAAAAGGAGGAGGTACTCAATTAGTCTATATTTTTTATGCGTGTTACCTCAGAACTGTTTTGTCTAGGTAAAGCGATTTTAATAATTATTTTTTTATTTGAAAACTGGTGCTTCTCATGTAGTCCTTTATAAATTTGATCAAGATCTGACTTCGACTACATAGATGATGTTCTTATTTTTTATTTATATTGAAGTCTGTTGTACAAAATTTTTAATTTTACCACTTGTATAAATTAAAGTATGTCAAAATACTATTATTACTTTTTGCAATCATTACAATATTGAACAAAATATTTAGAATAATAAAGAATTCGAACACTTATAAAACTTCTAAAATTTGCCTATAAGTAAAAAAATACCCATTTATATCATTTATGTTTATTTTTTGGTCTAAATCTCTAGCAAACTAAAAAAGTTGGTGACTCTATATGTAATGGATAATTTCTAATTAAAGCAAGATTACGAAGTAACAAATCAGAATGCTTTTGTCAATAAAATGAATTTGTACAGTTCTTAGTATAAACAAAAAACGTGATTTCATTATACTTTTACTCAAAATATTTTGTAATTATTTATACCGTAAAAAATACAATCCTTACTGATGGTTAGGTTATTTTTACATTATTATTATAGTACATATTTATCATATTCCACACGGACGAAGTCACAGTTACAGCTAGATATATGTAAAAACACTTCAAAACACTCGATAATATATTCATGATTAGCGGTGGACTTATAAATACAAAGCTATCCTATCAGCGCTTCCTGGATCAATTCAGAATTATCTTTTATTTTTCAAGCGAGACAATGATTAAGTAAATGTAAACACTTATGGATATTTGTCGTCAAGGTGCTCTCTTGTAAATGATTGTCGTTTAAATAAAAAAATCTTCTCATTATTAATAATAAATATATTTTTATCTTTCTTAATATTGTGAGTTCTTCCTTAATTCAATAAATATATACATAAGACCCATTGCATAGAACTAATTTTACGGATTTCCATAGACTTTACCTGACCATAGGCATGCTTAGAATCCTATAGTTCATCATCATCATCATTACAGCACTTCCCAAGTCCACTGTTGAACACAGGCCTCCACCAAGGAATGCCACAAAACATGATCCTGAGCCACCTGCATTCATCAACTTCCTGCATGTCTCAATTGTCTTACCAGTCATCGCCTTCTACTATTGTAGATGGAGTCATTTACAATAGTAGGGGGCGTAACTTCGTAAAATTGGTTTTAGTCCATGTGTGTGTTTGCGTAAAAATAAGAAATCATCGTCATGAATTTCTCATATTGTAGGTTTTTAAAAGAAATAATAAAAGGAAATGTACAGAGATTTCATTCTCTGTCAGCTAGCCTAGATTAGTGACATATTTCCGTCACTTGAATTGTATTGGCTCTTTAATAAAATAATTGAATTTCTATAACTTCGAGTCTTTTTGCAGTATACATATATTTAAAAAAAATCCTATGTGGTACCTAGGGCTTCTTATCTGCTTTGGGGTTCATCTGCTTATCTACCAACTTTCGCCCCATGTATACTCCTAATCAGCATTGCAACCACTGTTTTTTACCACTTTTTTTTTTCGTACGATAAAAATATTAAGACTGTTAGCGATTTTATAGTTTATGTCCGTCTTTTGCAGACATTTAAATATTACTCTTCTGTTCATTAAACCATTAAGATATCAGAATTAACGTCTTTACTTATTATCGTAATTAAATATCAATATTCTACCAATACGAGACGACGCACAATACATTTTTATGCTTACGTGGCGTTTTGGGGTTCCGTAGTTACACAACAAGGAACCCTTATAGTTTCTCCATGTCCGTCCGTCCGTCCGTCCGTCCGTCCGTCCGCCGCGGGTTTGCTCAGAGTGCCTAGTACTATTAATAGTACCCTAGGTGCTATTAATCTGTAATATGGCATAGTTATATAGAATAATCACGCCTCGAAAACTGTGAAATAAAATCTCAAAAACATTTTTATTTTAGTTACTTCCCATACAAGTAAATGGAGGATGATTTTTTTACCCGTCTATTCCATCATGTGGGTATCGTTGGATAGTTCTTTCATAAACACTGTGGGTGTGGAACAACATCTTTTCGATTCAGGGGTCCGTTTGCAAAATATTTAGCTTTAAAGTGGTATTTTTCATTAGAGTAATTTGTCTTCCCCCCCTCCACCAACTAAATTGCTGTTTTTGGAAATGTGAGAGTATACAAGATAGTAGAATATATAATGAAGTTAAAAGGAAAACTATCACAACTAAGGAGAATTAACAGGTTAGCGAGTAATAGTCGACCAACTTATAAAATGCACTTGGATTAGTAAAAATTTCGTTACGACTCCATAGAAAATGACCTAAAACTAGCTGCATTATAACTTTGTAATGTTATTGTAAACTGTTAAAAATAAACATTTTATATGAAGAAAACGACTTATATGCATTACTTTTTCACTTGCAGGATAGGTAGGGAGGATCTTTCTTACTTACTTACTTACTTTCATTTCGTTGTCATCTGCAAATCTCCGGCCCGGTAAGTCCTTTTTCAAATTGGAAAACAGAAAAAACTTGCTAGGTGCTAGGTCTTGGCTATACGAAGGGTGGTCAATCTCTGAGAATCCCGTGTCTTTCAGGGCTTGCCTCGCAACATGTGCGGTGTGAACGGGCGCGTTGTCTTGCAGAAAGACCACTCCGCGCGTCACTTTCCCACGTCGTTTCTGTACAATAGCCTCGCGAACCCGAGTCAATAAATTGGCGTAATAATGACCATTCATCGTAGTTCTCCTGGGAAGGTAGTCGATAAGCAAAATTCCCTCACTATCCCAGAAAACAGTCGCCATTAGCTTGGACTCCGACTTTTCCAGCTTGAATTTCTTCGGCAGCCTTTCTCCTTTTTTTATCCATTGCATGGACTCTTGTTTGGACTCCGTATCATATTAGCAAATTCATGTTTCATCTACGGTGACTATCCGTTGCCAAATGTCTTCCTTGTTATCGCCGACTAGCTCCAAAAAATCTCGACGTTGCTTGTTGAGCGGTGTGAGGCACCCAGCGCGCGCTAATTTTTCTCATATTCAAATTGTTCATGTAAAATTTCTCCAACTTATTTTTTGCTAATCTGCAGTTCTTCAGCAATTTGCCACAATTTAATTCTTTGGTCAGCCTGAACGATTTTTTCGACTTTTCGGACGTTTTCTTCGGTCAGTACCGTGGCAATGCGGCCCGGGCGAGGGTCGTCTTCACAGCTCTCTCGTCCTTGTTGAAATATGCGGTCCCATTTTTTCCCCATCGTATATGAAGGCGCAGAATCCTGAAGATCTGATGACATCTCTTCAAAAAGTCTTTTGGTGTATTTCCCTTCTTTACGAGGAATTTTATCACGGCGCGGTGTTCAAATTTCCGAGAGTTTCCAGATTCGGCTGACATGGTGCTGTCTGTTGTTCAATAAATAATTGAACTATGAGTGCAAACTTAATTAGAGTAACAAGCTAATTACTCATCGTTAAGTACCCTAGGCCGCGAACTTTTCAGCCGCCCTGGCATGTATATCTTAGGGTTGCACTGCCGGAATATATAGATAGATAATCAACTATGATCATCTTTGTACCTTGGCATGTGAATGATTTGATGTAAATTGTATTATTTTCAAAATCTGAACTTAAAATATTATATACACATATATATATACACGAGGCAATCTACCTTAAATAAAATTAATTTTACAGATTTTTACGAAAACAAAGTCCTATAAAAAATTCAAAATTAAACGCGATAAAATCCATGAAATTAGTTTTATTTAAAGATCAAAATATTTATAATCTGCTTATGACGAATAAAAAGCTCAACTCTATTTTACGGTATGTGTTAAAATGACTTCTATTTTATAGCTCAGTTTACACCTTGCGATTCACATTATTTTATTGTACTTCAAAAAGGTCATTCTTAGAATAGAATATTTTTATTCAACATAGCTTATTACGGAGAGCCGAAGCGCTCGCTGTTAATTTCACAGTACGCGAGCCACCCGGATTCGATCCCCGCCTGCACCAATAAAATTAATTTAATTGCAATTTTAAGTGCTGATTTACCACGTGCTCAGCGATTAAGGAAAACGTCATGAGGAAACCTGCATGTATCTGAATAAAAAAAAACATTTTAGAGCCATATGAAGTCCGCCAAACACAGTGAGCAACCGCTCCATAACCTTCTCAGAAATGGAAGGAGGCCTGTGCACAGGCGTGGGAGAAATACAGGCATTAACTTTATAGTTTTAGTCTTTAGTTTCCAAAATTATCTCCAATATTGTTAAATGTACCTAATTGAGGGCCCTAGGACCACCCCAGCCGCACTTTAACGTACTGTCACTGATATATTTTTTTTATAGAATAAGAGTGACAAACGAGCACACAGTGCACCTGATGGTAAATGGATGCTGTGGCTCATAGACATCTACGTTTATCCTCGATTCAAAATGCAGATGCGTTGTCACCCCTGTGGACTAAGATGGAATGCCTCGTTTCCTGTAAAAAGGGTCTCCGGTTCTTTACACTCACCATACGAAACACAGCAGCATTAAGCGGCTATTTTGCGTATGCTGGTATTCTATAATACTTGATATTATGTGCATTCGTATTATAGATAAACTTAAAGTGTACAAAAAAATCAGTGACACAGATTACAATGTTCAATGTAATGTGCAGATATCACATCCTTTTCTTAGGCACAAAAAACGTGGTAATGATTTTATTAACAAAATTATAACTTAAAACTATACACTTATACATTTTCACACGATGAAGGCTATTAAGGAGGTAATTTGCCGGCCAACCCTTCCTTCTCCTCCCCCCACCCCCCTCATCAAATCTCTACGAAGATAAAGTAGTACAGTAAAACCTAAACTAAATTACGTTTGGTCTAGTGTGAAACAACATAAAAAATTGTCGGTTTCTTACCCAGCGGAATTATTTTTTAATTATGTAAATGAATTATAAGTATATTAAATTAAAAATATTGTACAATTACAACAGCTTAGCTTTTCATTTCCAGTACCCAGCAATATTGAATGAAATTTTTCAATAATTTTTTTTTCAATTTTTTTTTCATAAATTCCAAAACACCCCAAAAAAAACCCCCAAAATTTCAAAAATTCTAGGGTTTTGTTGTAAAAGCGTATACATACATTAGAGTAGAATAGAATTGAATTTTTATTCAGTATAGATTATTACATAATACTTATTGAAAATAAGTTTTTTATTTACCACTGATACCGAAAATACCTCTGTCGTTGGATGAACCAGCAAGAAACCCAGCGAGATTTTTTTTAACATATTTCACTTTACAATAATGTACAATTTTTAAAATGAATTTTAATTAAACCAGCATGATGGCGATCACCTCATTCCCAGGGGTTATTTTCATTTATGTATAATAACCCTTTTTCTACAATTTTTCTTTAATAAAACATTTAAACTTGTTTATTAACAAATTTTGTACATTTTCTGGGATTTTGTTGTAAAAGCGTATTCATTGCCCCATAAAGGAATTAATAATTCTGTGAAGTCTAGTAACTGGTATTACAAGCTTATGTTTGTTCCTAGTGTTTAAAGTATGATTGCCTATAAATGGACTACTGGCACTGTGGAGTTAAGTAGGTAACTTGTTATGTACTTTTTATATTGTGTAATACCAAATGTATCGCTTTCTATAAATATTCACTAAATACTTGTTCTTCCTAGCATAAGGTTAGCACGTACAGCAGTTTTTCAATTAACCCAAGGTTGACTCTTAGAAAATACCTACCTAGTTTGTATATATATTAAAATATAATGAAATAAAAAAACTAGTATGGGAATCTGTGCTATTCAATCAACTTAACAAGTAGGTACCTTAAAAATAAATTTTAAACGAGATATTAAGTATATTTAAATTGATAGAGCTGGTAATTTACTAAGTAAACATTGAATTAACTTAAACAACATAATATATAAGAGGAGGAAAATTAAAAGCGGGCGGGCAACCTAAACAATTCGCACATGACCGCCATCAAAGGACACGGTGCGTCAAGGGCCGTGGGTAAAAGCGTGCGATACGAATAACGTTTTAAAATATTAATAGGTTAAGTGATACATTTATTGTTCGCTAGTAAACCGTATACGGGCAGAACAACCTTCAACGAAGTTGTTATTTGCATGAAAATTTACTCTAAACTTGCCATACGCATTGCCGCGAATACTTTTAATGTAAGTATTTTTATTTTTTATGGGATTCTTTATACCCTCGAAGCATCCCAACGGCTGGATGGATTTTAATCAATAAGTTGTTCATTGATTCATCTAAGCCGTGCTATGGTTATAGGCTTTTGTTTTTATTAAAACAAAATTGCGTACCATATTGAGTGGCAAATCACTGAAAAGGTCTTTCAAAACCAAGATAATTTTTTCTAGACTATTTTACAGCAATAAGCTCGTTTAAGAATTACACTACCTGAAAGTTGTGTAGGTAAGTTCTCTACATAATTATTGTCAGTTATGCAGTTGGATGTATTTTTAATAATAATTTACTTGTTTTCAATGCAAACATGTACAAAGCGTAACAAACTAACCTTTTCCCGTTCATAGGAAATATTTAAATTATATTATTTAGCAAAATATAAAGAAAGATACAATTCAACAAAAATTTTGTTCTTCAGCTACACATCAAACCCACAAATCAAAACGAAGGTACTATAACCGTTGTGTCGCTTGCAGTTCGTGGGTGACCATGACCCAGGATTCTGGGATTTACCTTAACAAAATGTATGAACAAATAACTATTACAATAAAAATACATAAATCTCATTTTATCAAAGGATTGATAAGATAAATTCCATGCTACTAATTTCGTCACCTGTCTACAGTGATTTCGAAAGGCTAATTTCGACCACAGTGACATCTATAGACCGAAATATCGGTGTCAAATTAGCATTAGAAATTATCAGCATATTGCGTTAATTATTAGTCAGACACATCCATTCCATCCATCCATTACAACCTATAAAAGTCCACTGCTGAACATACGCCTCCCCTATAGATTGCCTCATAGGGGGGATTTTGACATAGTTGCCACGCTTAGCCTGCGGGTTGGCAACCGCAGTTTTTTATCATTTTGACTTGTTATCAGGAAGATGCTGCTGCCCATCTCCTGTTTCAGTTTCCCTTTGTCGCCTCTTACGACACCCACTGGACAATATGGGGTAATGGATCTTCTTAGACCGCTACTACACGGATTAATATTATAAGTCAGACAAATCTCGAGATTAAACTCAAGCTCCGCAATACCACAATTTGAGTCTAGACCACAGAACACCAATCCCGGTTTGACCTATAGGTATGGAGGAATTCGGATTTATAATTTTTGATTAAAATTGTTCTAGTTTGTAGTCATTAAGATTGATCGCAAATATTTCATTAATTTACTGTAAAACTATATACATAATATATTTCCCAAAATATATCAAATATTGCACGCCTGCATACGGTTTTAGGTAATCAAACTTTAAAACAATCCGTTACAATTTCTCAATGGGCCTTGACGTACATACAATGCCATAAAATGACCGTGTCACTGTCTCATTTATTTGTCTCCCTAAAGCGATGAGCACACAATATTCTGATAAAACGCGTACCGATGTTTAGTTATGTCGCCGTGTTATATTTATGATGGTAAAACCCTTCTTCAAAATTGATTAATCATGCCACAATTCCAGCAAATAACGCTACTGCTCTATTGTTAAAGATAAGGTGATACTTAAATGTACACACTATGCCACCTGTATACTTCAGTTTATAAATAAATGAAGAAAAAATTTTCAGCGTTCTATTTTTGAAAGTTTAAGTATTTTGTTTCACTTTTGTAATTAAGACTTTTTTTACAATACATTCGTTACCCCAGAATACTCGTACAGTACACTCGTTACCCCAGAAAAGTACGGAACAAAAAAAAGTGTTAAGCTCAGATTAAAAATATAACGTTAGTAAAATGGTCTTAAATTAATTACACCCTTTATTTTGTGCACTTGTAAAAATACATCGAAATCGCAAAAAAAAAAGGAAACCTAATTCGGCCTCCTAAAAACGCTTCGTGCTTTGGTTTGGCGCGATGTGGCCAAAAATTTTGTTCTCTTCTCAACGTCTTTGTTTTAATTGTAGTAAACATCATTGCCCACCTGACCATGCTTATGCTCAATAAAGCTCCTGTAAGTATAGAATTTCATAAATAGCGAAATACGCTAAGCGTAATTAATTAATTTCTAATTTCCGGCGATGCATTATTTTATCAATTACGCCTATTTATTTTCCAATTACCATCTTTAAATGCATAAGTGAAAACATAACATTCATCTTATCATGAAATGTAAAAGCCGACTTTGTTTTATATAATCAATCTAACCACTTAATAATCCTTATAGCTTGAATTGACGTTATCAAATCACACGTTTAAAAATAACTCTAGTGGAATCGCTTAGTTTAAGGAAATAAACTAAGCGATTCTAATTTTAGGTATAAATTTTTAGTATAAATTCATACGACATTAAGCTCGCATAGAAGAAGAGTGGGTTAAAAACAAAAATAATTTGTAATTATTTATCCTTACTATTTATTTGTAGTTATACACAAATGAGGGTAGTTAATCCTTCAACAACATTAACCTGTCATTATTTTGCCGCTTTAATAATTACCTATGCCCACATGATAAGAATTAAAACTTTATAGAAATTTGACTCTTAGAGCTTTGTTTTTATTGATCAAATTGCCGAAACTCCATTTCATTAACTCAGTAATTCCCAGAATATCAAAATAGTGGCAATCAAATTAAGAATATTCACTTATTAATGAAGTAACGTAGTAGGTACAACAGTTAATAGTGTAAGCAATTGTTTTATAGACAATGACTAATCTTAATACTGGAATAGAGCAATCTCATTTTCGTTTCAAGTGTTGATCAACAATTTGTGATAATATGAGTTTGAGTTTACACAATGGAGTGACTTGGACTGTTAATAGGCCAGTTTTAGTAGTTAAGTAGTTTTAATATGAGATATTTGTTAACATATTTTATATCTAAATAATGTATGATTGCAGGATGTGTTAACATAAATCTATTTTATCACAGGTTTGGATTTCTTGGAACATGGAGCAGATTTTGAAGCTGCAATTTCAGCTACTGGTAAGTGTTTATTGGCTTTAATATTTCAATTACGAGTAACTTCATAAACAAAAACAATTTTATCTTAAATACTTTATTCATGAATGTTACTTTGGCATATAAATAACATTACAGTCTAATGAAACCACAAAAGCTTACAACTGTGTTATTAATTATTATATTTATGTATCTATTTAATATCTATGATAGATACGTGACATGATACAGCCTCTGCGTTTACGTGTATCAGCCATTTTTAATTGATGTTCTTACAGGGTTTGGGCGTTTCCACTTTTGCCTTCTCGCAGTCACCGGTCTAATATACGCGAACACTGCCATCGGCATCACCATAGTGTCGTTCGTGTTGCCAGCAGCAACATGTGACTTCCGGATGACGTCTTCCGATAAAGGATGGCTTACAGCAGCTCCCATGTTAGGTGAGATTGAATTATTTAAGAAATATTAAATTACATATAATACATTATTTATTAACAGCTCATGAACTCATAAACAACATGAATCATGCATCAATCACTGAGACAATCACTTTGTTACTTTTATTTAAATGTATACTATACATATTACTATTAAAAGGCAATCTTATTAATCAGTGCAACATATTCTTTAGCTTATGGTTTAGTCATATAGTTAGATACTGTAATGATAGCAGTTAAGGTATTTTCCGATTAGGATTCCATCCTCACAGATGTATTTATTGTTAATCGATTTTAAAAAGTTTTATAAATATAAAATCTTTAACGAACTTTCTACTCCAAATAGTCAAAATTCGTTGTGAAAATCATCTAAGAGCTATTAAATCCTTTATTATATGAAAAAAAACTGATAATTATTTTCATACACATAATTCAGTTCTTATGAGTCAAATACCAGAACATACACGTGTCGCCCCACCTACCCCATTTTCCGTGCCATTAGAAGCTTAAGTATGTATTATGAACTGACAGTATTTGTGAGCTAAATCAATAACATAATAACACTAACATAACCTTTATGAACCAAATCACAATTGAATACATTTAGTGGTCGACGATCAGCAATTGCATCGCCTTTTGAGAACCAGATGTTGCGACTAAACCTTACTCCGTATATTTGATCGTTAATCTACTATTGTTTTAGAAGCCGAATCCAGCCACTAAACGCTTTACACTGCAGACACATTATCGCGTCAGAAGTAACAATACTTATTTAGTATTAGGTACACACACTATTAATATTATTATTTATTGCATACGGGCCACGTTTTATTGTTTTATATTTTTCACTAACCATAGAGGTTGTAAATCTGTATCGGGCTAATAGAAATAATTTTACTTACGAGGCAAGGGTATTTTACATTAGGGGACTAAAAAGCCCTTTTTAAAAACGTGATATTATTTTCTGCGTTTTGTCTGTCATCCAGTGCTGAGCATATCTTAATCGGGAAGTAAGCTTTAAATCGATTGCAAAATTTGTACCGAACAGACAGACAAGGAAGCTAATTAATGAAAACTTTTAAAAACACAAGATTTTGCTGCGACCGAACGCTTAAAGTCGCCGTGTAGCGTTGATGAAGTCGTAAAACCTCTGATCGCCGATGCTAGAACAATCGACTGTGCTTTGGTTCTTCACGGAAAACTAAGATAGCTAAAAGTAATATGTAAGAATATAAACTGAAATAATTGATAATAAAATCAACAAAACATTTAACAGTTTTTTATTCCATGCAAGTATTTCTATTATAAAGAGAAAACTTACGTGTAAACTATGCTTCGGAAAAACCTCAACAATTTTACTCTTTTACTGTTAGAAAAGGATAGATAGATAGAAAACACTTTATTGTATTACACACCAAAATTTAAACATGAACAAAATCTGCTACCAAGTTGTACTTTCTTAAAAAAATAGTTCCATTTTCATACGTTTTTAACCTTTTAAAATATTTTTTTTATTTAAAAGAAAAGAAGACTATTCATGCTATTAAACTAAACTCCCACTAACCTCTTCAAATAAAGTTAAACTTAAAATGCTTGAGTAAAAGTCCTTCACGACAATAGTCGAATAGCAGGTTCGAACCCACGACTTTCCGATTAGGCTACTGTCTGTTTGAATTTTTTGTAACTTAATATTTTGGAATTAAATTTTCCTTATTAATTTTTTTTTTTTTCATTTAGGAATGGTCCTCGGGTCATATTTCTGGGGTTGCCTGGCTGATACCAAAGGTCGTAAAGTGGTATTAGTATCAACACTCCTGATTGATGGCTTCGTTGGTATCCTCTCCTCATTCGTTCAGATTTTACCAGTCTTCATGGCATGCAGATTTATTAACGGATTTTCGTAAGTATAACAAAGAACTATTTTTATGATGATGAATGTCCTTCTGACCGGTTCGAATTATGTATTTACATGAAACGTTTAAGTGCTTTAAATTTTAGATCAGAAACATAGACACACACTAGCCCTCATCTTTCCTTTTTATATATGACTAGCGATCCGCCCCAGCTTCGCACGAGTGATTTCTGGATCTCGACAACAGCGCCACCTACCGGGTCCAATTGTGAATCTAAACCATTATCGAATCAACTTAATCACACACACAAAATTTCATCAAAATCGGTCCAACCATTTAGAATTATATTAGAATTATATAATATTTAATATGCATGTATTATACATATGAACCTTCCTCTTGAATCATTCTGTCCTTTGCGTAGTTTAAAAGATCTAAGCGTACAGACAGCGGGTAGCGACTTTGTTTTATACTATAGAGAAGTTTTCTAGGTTGCCACTCTATCTAGCTACTTGACAACTTTTCTTTCCTATGAGTTGTCGGTTCTTAAAGTTATAGGTATGCCTGGTCCATTGTACTTCAGCTTACTCGATGGATGCAGGTGACTCAGGACCGAGCCTCGTGGTATTCCTTGGGTGAGGTTTATCTACAACAGTGGACTTGTGAAAGGGCTGTAATGTTGATGATGACATAAAGTTAAGTTCAATCCTAAAAATAAATGATAAAAGAGGTGGTTACAGCATATTTTCGAAATTTGAGAGAGACTTGCGTCCAGAAGTGAACTCTTTACAGTGTAAAATCTGCCGTACATTGTCGGTTTAAAACTTGCAAACTATTAAAATTTATAAATAAAATTTATTATAAAAAAGTAATAGTAGATATCAAACAACTAAAACGAACAATACAATTTAACATCCTGAAGTCGGAGCTAAGACATATTGTATAGAAAAGTTATAGCCCTGACTTCAGATTGCTTTTACTGTTACTTAAAACTATCACAAGCTCAAGATAACTAGAATGTTGTCTAAATAGAAACATTAAAAACTTCGTACCCTATTTGGTCAACGTTAGTTGGTAGTATTTTGCCCTAAATTTATATGGGAACAGCCTTGAAGTATAACCTATTCAATATTTTTTTTTATTTGTACTAAAAAAATATACCACGTTTTTTTTCATATTCCTACATTGTCATCCGATTCTGAACTATGTTCAAAATTTAAAGTCTACATCATCGGAAAGTGCTCAAAATTTGAGTTGCATGTTTTCCACCTGGAACGACAGACAAACAAGAAAGTGACTTAACAAAAACGTGGTAAAATTGACGAAGATATCGCGTAACATACATATACAATAAATAAAAAATAAAATATTATATTATATTCATTGATGTTAGTGATTGTGTAACTTCAGAACGTTTCGACAGATTGAAAACATATTTACAACATATATTTTTGTTTTGGCGAGATGATGGTTCTTATCTATGCTAGAATCCGATTTGTGACTCGTATTTAAAATATGTGTTGTTTTTGGTTGGTTTAGTGCCAAAAGAACAGTGTAGTTGCGATAAGAATATACACTACCCCATATCGTCCCATGTGTATCGTAAGAGGCTACAGAGGGAAAACTATATCAGATGGGCAGCAGCATCTTCCTGATAAAAATTCAAATTAATAAAAAGTATGGTTGCCAAAATAGACTTTAATGGATGCTAATGGAGTGCCAAAAAAGAAAATCACAAAATCTTGACGCGATCGGTGGCGATGTGGTCGAGTTATTAATACATTTTATATTTACACTGTAAAAAAAACAGAGTGAGCGTATTATTATCAAGAAGAATTTATTTACATTATTATTATATAGAAGAATGTTTGTGACAGACAGACAAACACACTGATAGACAACGAGGTCATAATTTAAAAGAAGAAGAATACAACGAGGTCGCGAATTTTGACATAGAACACTAATTGGACGGCTTCGTGGCGCATCGGCTTAGCTTTGAGTTGCGGCACTGAGGGCCGCGGATTCGTATTTGTTTGGCCTGCAAATAATTGTTCTCGGTTCGGATGTTTAATTTATGCATGTAAAATGCCTTCGCGATACAGGAGAAAATCCTAGTGTGGAGGTAACGTTTTTTAAAAAGAGAGGAAAAATTAAAAATTTGTACACCGACTTCAATATTAATACGCATTATTAAGGATAACTCCAAAACTACTGGTCAGATCTAGATCAAATTTATATGTGATATAAGCAACAGCTTTCAAATAAAAAAAATATGTTGGTAAAGCGAAGCACGCGAGCAAATTCGCGGGAGAAAGCTAGTATTATATATAAATATTGCTTTACTTTATCATATAAATTTACCTAGTAATATCACTAATACTACTTGGTCCATGTCACGCATCTGACATGTACAGATAACGTTTAACATGCTACTTAAGGCTGTCAACCAGTGACAACTGTATCTAAAAGAAAAAAATCACTTTTAACACTACGGCAAACAATCGCATCGCACCATGAAAAATTTATTGTTTCATAGTCAATCATTTAAATTGAACAACTTTTTACATAATTAAAGAGTAAAGACTAGTTTAAGAGCTGGCCACGACTTTAAACAACGTGTTATATACAATCGTTAATATCTTTTATTTATTTAATCTTTATTGCAAGACACCTTAAACAAAGGCTTGCAATCGGCGGACTTAATGCCTAATGGCATTCTCTACCAGTCACCTCCGCCAACCCTGTATATTGTTCATTTAATATTAGTTAATTTAAAAAAAAACTACGAGTCATTGACCAGATCCACTGCTGAGGTCGTTGCACTAGTAAAATTAGAGGCCGTGTAGGAAAGCGCAACTTATATTCCGGCGCTCCTTACATGAGAAGGATATGGGGGAGGAGTTGTGTTTTTCCGAAGAGGAACAAATATAGTACCTAAGCAATACTAAGGAAAGAAGTTAGCAACTGTCTAAATCGCCTGGCTGTCAATATATTTTCACCATTGAGTACTGCGTACTAGAGAAGCTATTCCAAACAAAAAATGTGCACTACTCTGTTTTCGCGCATGCGCGGGAGATAGTAGATTTTAGTCTATAATTGTAGATATCGTGGCATATAAATGAAGAAATTTATTTTTTCTATTGTAATATTATTACCTATTTATTCACTTGAACAACAAATAATTTTACTTATTTGACTACTGAATTATTAATTACATTCAGGTTTAAACTTTAATTTGAAATCTCGTATTATTAGCGCAGCTCCACACTCTATGAATATTGAAGCCACAATAAATGACACTAAAGGTGTACGGATTGCAGTACAGTTCATTTGAACATAGTGAATGTTCGGAATGCCAAAATTAGTACGTAGTACGTATATATCGATGATTTTCACAGTATAATTCAAAGTAGTTTAGGTTAACCGTGTAGTTGCGGTGTAACAATATTATCCACTACCCCATTATCATACCGTAGGTGTCGTAAGAAGTGACAGAGGGAAACTGAAGTAGGACATGGGCAGCAGCATCTTCCTGATAACAACTTAAAAATATTAAAAAACTGTGGTTGCCAACCAGCTTGCCAAGCGTGGCAACTATGGCAAAAGCCCCCAAAAGACAATATGAGGGAGGCCTATGTCCAGCAGTTTACTTTTATAGACTGTAACGGAATGGATAGTATTCCACTATCCATATAGATATTTCAAAGAACATTTGTTTATATTGCTTTATTAAAGTATTGTATGAAATACTACTTATCATTCCTGACAACTTGAGGCTCACCTGAAAAATGTTTGTAACCAACGGAATCCCACGGCAGAGCACAGGTCTACTCTCACGGTTTTTGGAACAGTTAGTCAACCACGCTTTTTCAGCGGTCTTGGCGAACTCCACATGCCCTCTAAATATTTTATTCATTAGATATGCTGGTTAGACAACTATCCATTTTATTATTGCCGGTGGAGATCGTACTAAGGTTGTCCTAATTAATGTCGGGTTGTTAATTTAGAGTCAGCGCTTAGCATATGAGCTAACACCGACCGCTCGTAAACGCCCAAAAAGCAATTTTATTACCATATTTTACATAAATATACACTAGAAATATGTACATTTCAAACATGGAACACTGGATATAATGCTACATTTTTATTTAAGTACAATATTTTTTCTTTCAGTGTTGCCGGCGCTATGGGTATCTGCTTCCCATACTTGGGAGAATTTCAGCAAACCAAATACAGAGAGAAGATTCTCTGCTGGATGGAAATGTTCTGGACATTGGGTGTCATCTTACTTCCACGTTAGTATTATTAAAAATTAAATGCCATTACACTTGCTTACACCAATGGTGTAATAAACTTATAAAATATTCCAATCCTCTATCTAAAGGTACACTTTTTAAGTGTTTGAAAGATTTTTGATGTAGAAGAGCCATGCTGCAGCTGTAACACGAATGGATAGGCATACCAGCCGTAAATCGCAGCATAATGTATTAATAATAATTCTGTTTTGTTACGAGGCATGCCACCTATTGCATCTGCAATTTGATTCTTAATCAATTCCCCATTCCGTAAACGTAATCCAAATTTGATTAGCCACCATCGAATATCTTCAAAAACTTTTTCACTTTTTTTCTTTTGAACTGAAGTGACAAACGTACTTTTAGTCCACCTGATGGTAAATGGCCCATGGACACCTGGAACCAGCTGATGACAGGCTAGATGCTTTGTCACCTCTGGAATGTTTCACAGCCTATAATTATACCGGCTCTCTATACCACGCATTTCTACCGCTGAGCAGCAGTGCAAGCGGTAGTAAGTAAGAGGGTACCCAGTACCTACCCAGATGGGCTACTAAGCAGGAATGTATTTCTATTATCTAGTAATATAGGACTTAAGTGTAGATTAATTTTATTTTAATCGATTTTGCTTTAATCGCCAAATCTCGTAATTTTTCTTTTTTTTTTTTATATAGAATAAGGGTGACAAACGAGCACACGGTCAACCTGATGGTAAGTGGATACTGTGACTCATAGACATCTACGTTTATCTTCAATTAGGAATCAAAATGCAGATGCGTTGTCACCCTTGAGAACTGAGATGGAATGCCTCGTTTCCAGTAAAAAGGGTCTCCGATTTTCTACACCATACGAAACACAGCAGCATTAAGCTGCTATTTTACGCTGGTATTCTGTGAGAGCGTGGTCCTACCCCGGACGAGCTGACCCATTCGTGCTGCAACCACAATACAGCTTCAGCATGCCTCTACCACGTAAAGCCATGCTGAATTTCTTGTGGTTGCTTATATATTTTATTATTTTTTGCATTTTTCCCGTAGTGATCGCTTGGGGCATTATCCCGATCCAAGGCATTCGCATTGAAAACGGCAGCTTTTCTTACGACTCATGGAACTGGTTCGTCGCTGCCTGCGCAGTCCCATCTCTCCTGTTGGGCTTCTGGCTGTTCTCGTTCCCTGAAAGTCCCAAGTTCATGATGGAATGTGGAGACTACGACGATGCACTCGCTTGCCTTAAGAACATCTACCGACAAAACACTGGCGATGACCCCGATAATTACCCGGTAAACATATTCAATATTTATCTACACCTGAAACTTAACGTAGCCAAATAACTTTATGTTGAGATTGTTGAAATATATAGCGGCTACATGAAGGAATCTATTATAATCATTGTCGCTTGAAATGCATAATCTTTAATTTTATGGAATAAACAAAAGTTTGTAAAAGGTCTAATTCTAATCTTAATTAATATGTAAAATTTAAGTATGTGTTACATATTTACTACAATAATATTAATATTTTCATACCGTATTTACAAAAATGTTACTATAATTAACAAATAAATAGGCGTTAGTTACTAAAATGACATTAGGTGCTCAAGGTATAAATTGTTTTATAACGGGATATCACATTATTTTCCCGTTCGTAGTGATTACATCTGCTGTTACGATACTATCGTTATGCAGTACAGAACCTAACGTATTACTTATTGATGATGCAAGTGCAAATCACGGAATTTAAAAAAAAATTGCTTCAATAAAAAGTATTCTTCGAGCAGACTTCTAAGAACTAAAAAGACTACATAATTTCCATATAACAACGTCAGGAGCTGTTAAATGAATTTACTCTTTTTAGTTGTTTGATGTTGGCCTTTACTTTTTATTAAAAATTAAATTTTTGACCCTTTAGAGCGAACTAAGGAATAGTTACATTAAAACCTCATTCCCTATTTTCCCACCCTTACCTGTAGAATTTTTTCTCCAAGTTTATATGAGACCCCTGAAGTATAACCTATTTTTTATAAAACAATCCTTGAAACCGGTTCACAATTGACGAAGACATTGCTTAACATACATACAAAAAAAAGAACAAACATTCGCATTGATAACCTCCTTTTATTAAGTAAGCTTATTTTTTTTTTATATAGAATAAGGGTGACAAACGAGCACACAGTCCACCTGGTGGTAAGTGGTTGCTGTGGCCCATAGACATCTACATCTATCTTCATTTGCGAATTAAAATGCAGATGCGTTGTCAGCCGTGAGGGCTAAGATAGAATGCTTCCTTTCCAGTAAAAAGGGTCTCCGGTTCTCTACACTCACCATACGAAACACAGCAGCATTAAGCTGCTATTTTACGCTGGTATTCTGTGAGAGCGTGGTCCTTCCCCGGTCGAGCCGACCCATTCGTGCTACAACTATACTATTAATATAGCTGCAGCATGGCTCTACCACGTAAAAAAATTATAAGTGTAAATCGCGTTCTAAACAACTTTATGCAACCGTAACATAAATATATAATACTGGCCAGGCAGACTTTGTTCTGACCGTTCCGACGACCCTTTTTCCTTTATAAAATCTTTAAATTCGCAATAAAAAATATTGAGGGTCACTTATCGGGATAAAAACCATCCTATCTCTCAAGTTGGAGACAATTACAAAATTTCATTAAAATCGGTTAAGTGGTTTCGGAGTTCATCGCGGACAAACAATGACACGTAATTTCTATATATAAACATTTGCGAGCCTTTTTCCTACTTTTATTGAATTAAACTGAATTTTATATGAATAACGTTTTTTTACTTTAGTAATTGAAATCTCTGTAATTCATTAATATACTACATCTAGCTATGATGCCCACTCATGTTATTTTTCTTTTTTTAATAGATCAAGAGCCTCAAGGAAAAAGTGCGAACAATATCGGTGGCGTCGCAAAGCTCTCAGAAATCTGTGCGAAGCCTGAGCATGCGTAAACCTAAAGACCTGAAAAGGTTATTTAGCGAGATCTGGGTTCAAACCAAAGCTTTATGCCGACCTCCCTACCTCAAATACACGATCCTTACCTGCGTCATCCAGTTCGGCTTAACTACTAGGTAAGAAAAATAATTAGTTACACAAAGTAGTAGTAAGTAGGTAAGAACTTTGAAATTTGAAATAGTGGACACTCAACTATGGAAATATGTATTTTATATTCTATCTAACAATTACGGGAAATGCGAGAGAACTTTTGGCCTTCCACACATAGAGAAATAATACCTTAGAAAAAGCAAAATTGGAGGTGTAAGAAGTCTGTAACTGAATATGCTTTTATTTGTAACAACAGCGAAGTTCTTATATCGTTTAAATATATACAATAATATTGTAGCAAAAGATTTTAAAGCACTAATAAATCGAATATTGAAGCGTAATAAATGCAATTTTTTTCCTGAATCTCAATTCTTGGCTTTGTAATATTAGAACGCACAAAATTTTATAGAGCAATACCAAAACATGTCAGCTTAATTTTATTATGTTCTGTTGCTCAGAGGCAGGAGTCGTTTTGAATTTTAAAGTACATTCTTATTCATTCATCACATCACATTTGATTCCTATCAAAGCTGAACATAGCCTTCTCATAGATTTTCCTAAAAGAGAGATATTTCTATAGTTGCCACACTTGGCAGACGGGTTGGCAACCGCAGTTATTTTTTAGTTGTTATTAGGAAGACGCTGCCGCCCTTCTCCTGATTTATTACCCTCTGTCGCCTCTTACGACACCCACGGAACGATAAGATGGAGTAGTGAATTTTCTTACACCGCCACTAGGTACTCGGTGAAAGTACAAATAGTAAAGCAACCACCTACATACGTCTCACTGCCGAATACTGAGCTCGTCTCATTTCAAAGAATTTTGAAAAAGGAAAACACCATCACTGCCAAGCACACCGCACATCAGACTCAGATTGCCGCATATTAATGAAAATTAAGACGAGAGCTAAGAGAGTCTTATGAAAACTTCTTGTAATAGCCACTGTCGCATAAATATTGCAATCTGTGTAACGAGTTATCGCCGCAAACACAGAGTTTTGTTGTACGCGGCTCGCAGGAAATTTAAATGTCACAACGTGCGAGCAGTGAAGGAAAACGCATTATAGGAATCCGGCATATCTAAGGAATAAAATATATACAAATTATATATCGAGACAATAATGACGCTCACTAGGTCTTACTCGGGCAGACTCACAAAACAATTATATTATTTTTCTTTATTATTGGTGTAAGGTTGAATAAACATAATTACCTAAAATGTTACCCTCATTTCACCTGTAAATCGCGCACCCTGCTATCAGAAAAAGTAAAACCATCCAAAATATTGTCACAACCAAATATCTCTTTACTTTGTATAGCCGTTGTATATTAGATCAACTTACACTCTTCTTCCAGCTACTACACCCTCATGATCTGGTTCCCCGAGTTGTTCAACCGCTACGAGGAGTTCGAGCACCGTTTCCCCAACACTTCAGCGTCGGTATGCGACGTGTCCGGCATCGTGGTGAGCGATGAAGCGGTCGCCGACCCCTTCGACTGCGAAAAGATCATCGACCAAAGCGTGTATATGCACACGCTTATCGTTGGTCTCGCTTGCATACCGACCTCCCTGTGGCTTCCACTTTGCGTTCACAAACTTGGCGCTAAGTTCTTCCTTAGTAAGTATTTCTCTACCAATTGACCTAATTAAATAACAGCCTACATTGCAACGTGGTTGATCAGAACTACTATGAAATGACAAGCAAGTCACAATATTAAAAGTCTCGGCCCGCAAAAAAAACAATGGTTAACAATCGAATTGTTCATATATGACTCACTAAGCTCACATGAAAAATCTTTCGACGCTTAATAAAACCGTTTATTTATACTGTTACACACATAATTTATGTTCTAGAATTTAAAAAAAATTACAATTATCTAGTTGGTTTTTTACAACAGTTTCCGCTTCTTGTAATATCTACATTTCTAATACAAACAATAACCTATTTATCTCTACCAAACCTTTACAAAAATGTTCTTACCTAAATAAATAAAAAAATAAGTCATTCTTATAATCCGTAGTAACTTTTAAAACTAGCATCTCCATTTGCTCCTGCTGTGGTTGTCGTAAGAGGCGACTATGGAAAAATGCTAGCAAGATCTCATGGCTTCCAATGGATGACGTTACCCTGACGATTGGGAACAGCGTCACATGTGCTAGAGAGAGAGAGATATAGAGGTCTGATACTGCGAACGTAAATTAGCCTGCGAAGAGTGGAAATTAAAGCAAATCTTCCCTACAACGTAGAAACGATGTAAAGTCCTGTTCAGCAGCAGACTTGCAAACTACAGAAGAAGAATATAACCAATAATTGTCAATTTATTTCAGTCTTCAGTTTGGGTGTTGCCGGTTTAGTGACGGTCGGTTTGTACTACGTGCAAAACTCCACTCAGAACTTGGTCCTCTCATGCATCTTTGAAGCCCTCACCTCGCTCGCCATCAGTCTTGTGTTCTGTGTGCTTGTCGACTTGTTCCCTACGAATCTTAGGTAAGTTGTTGAGAAATTAAGAAAATTTTATTTTCTATTTTTTACAAAAGTACAGTTTCTGGAGCTGGATTTGTATGTAACTATGGCATAGCCTAAACGACAATTCTGCAATTTTGGTAAATTTTAAATTTATAGAATTATTTTATTACTATAAATATTATTATACTCTTATAATAATTAATAACCGTACTGATACATTAAACACATCAGACACTGATATCATTTTGTCAATGGCATCTTGTAAGAGCTTAGAGACCTACCTTTTTAGGACTTGATGTGCTCATGACGTGTGCCTTGCTCTTGAACAATGAAAGGTCATAGAGCAAAACCCCACTTAAAAGTAAACGTAAACGCAACGTGGGACGCCCCCTGACTAGATGGAGCGACGACCTGCTTAAGGCGGCTGGCACCAACTGGACGAGTGAAGCCGAAGATCGGGTTAACTGGAGCGTCTTGGGAGGGGCCTAAGTCTAGCACAGAACTGCCGTGAATTGCTAATGATGATAGACCATGAGCCATGTGACATGCCATGTCTTAAATTCTGGCTTCTAAGCTGCGGTTCTTGGTTCAATTTCACATAAGCCGTAGCCAACATAATATAATTGTTACAAAAAAGCAACCAACTGATTGTATTTCTTATGTATATATTTTGTAAAAGTCTATGCCTTTCACACTGCTTCTTAGCTACAGATAATATCTAATATATAAAAATTAATTTTTGTTTGTTCGTATTTTATTCGCTGCCATACTGTTCACCTGATTGCGGTAAAACTTTGTCAACTTAATGCTTGCACTATCGCCTAGCGCGAAGCTTATAGACATAGTAATGAGGGCTAATAATTTTCCACTCACCAGATATCGCTAGTTGACACTGAGGAAAAGTTTTTTGTTACTCAATGCCATTTAATTGAGAAGTAAGTTTTAAATAAAAGTTTATTAGTTTCTAGACTACAGTATTACACAAAACAATACCTCAGTGAAATGCTCTTTAATTTTTTGCACATTTTAAACTCTTTTTTTAATTTTTCTACTTTTATGAATATATGTGGCTTGGTTAATTCATTTTTAATCTAATTAGTCTATACAAATAAATAAAATTGAAGTGTCGGTTTGTAATGTCAAAATAACAGCTTTTTACTAAATGCATATGAAATTATATACGGTACTAATAACAAAAAAACAAATTTTTAAAATTGTTGTCTGTCTGTCTGTTTGTTCCGGCTAATCTCCGAAACGGCTGGACCGATTTTGACGGGATTTTCACTGGCAGATAGCTAAAGTTATAAGGAGTAACTAAGGCTACTTGTATTTTAGAAAAATAATTAGGGTTCCGCGCAAAACAATTAAAACCCATAAATAATATCGTAATAAATTCCACGCGGGCGAAGTCGCGGGGACCAGCTAGTATAAAATATAAGAAATAATACAGAAAGAAACATTAACCTTTACATTTTTCGAACAAATTAACTTCCCCGCTATGAAATCTGTCAAATATTAGACCTCATTTTTAAGTTCAATGAATGTAAACAATATAACTCCTCCAAATTTAAAACAATATTTCCACAATTATTTCTTCTGCGGCAGCAACGCGCCGGGTACCAGCTAGTATACTATATACTCGTAATATAGTCTTGAACCTACCCTCGTTTTTAATCTATACAAATAAATAAAATTGAAGTGTCTGTTTGTAATGTTAAAAACAGCTTTTTACTAAATGCATATGAAATTATATACGGTACTAATAACAAAATTCTTTTTTTAAATTTTTGTCTGTCTGTCTGTTTGTTCCGGCTGATCTCCGAAACGGCTAGACCGATTTTGACGGGACTTTCACTGGCAGATAGCTGATGTTATAAGGAGTAACTTAGATACTTTTATTTTAGAAAAAGAATTAGGGTTCCGCGCAAAAAAAAAAACTCATGAAATCGTAGTAAATTTCACGCGGGCGAAGCCACGAGGGACAGCTAGTATCACACAAAATTGAAAAAGTTCGGATACGGATGTGCGATTGTGCGTACACTTGTGGCTCCATATACATTGCGTAATTGATTGCTTCCGAAAATAATCGGAAATTGTAATTGATCGTCAAAGTCGAAAATGGGCTGGTAACTATATCGTTACAGTTATTATATTTTTACAAACTTGTTCCAGGGTAATGGCGGCTGCACTCTCCCTAACGGCGGGTCGAGGCGGTGGTCTCATTGGAAACCTGTCATTTGGCTACCTCATAGACATCAACTGCATTGTGCCTATTGTTGTCTTCTCAGCATTCCTGTTTAGTAAGTGCTAATTCTTTCTCATTTCAGTTTTACGTATAATAAATTATATTTTGTACAATTTTATTATCTCTGCATAGTATATAACAAGTCGCTTCCCTCCGTCTGTACGCTTAGATCGTTTAAACTACGTAACTGATTTTGATGCGGTTTTCATCAATAGACAGAATGTTTCAAGAGGTTTATATGTATAATACATGCATATTATATAATATATTACATAATTCTTCTGTCCGTGTGTATGTGACTGAACTCCTAAACGGCTGAACCGATTTTGATGAAATTTTGTCTGTGATTAAGTTGATTAGAGAATGGTTTAGATTCACAATTGGACCCGGTAGGTGGCGTTATTGTCAAGATCCAGAAATCAACCGTGCGAAGCCGTGGCGATTCGCTAGTTTATATATAATCAATTTAATTATGCTGTGGGATGGCGACGTAAGAGAATCCATCAACCGATTTCGTCCCGCGGGAATGATAAGAGGCAACTATGATGGCGGCTGTACTCGCTCCTCGAGACACCACGAGACAGGCCGAGTACGAGTGTGTACATGGTGCCCTCGTCGCGTCGCGTCGCGTCTCGCTGCTCTCGTTCGCTCTCGGAAGCGTGTCGGTTTTTTGCGCTCGAGTCAAAGGGTCTCGTGAGTCTCGCGATGAAAACGAGAGCGCGCCTGTACACACTCGTTTGTTTTCTGATAATTATAAAAATTCTCAAAAAATGGTTCAATATTGTTAAATACAATATAGGAACTTACATAGTTCTATTACAGTGAATAGAAACCATCCACCATGGCTTATTAACTTTCTTTTTATTGGAAATATGTAAAAAATTATAATAAAAAATAGCAAAGGCAAAACATAGCAACAGTTTCTCCTACGTCCATCGCAGTGGGCATCCGGAGTTCAAGTGATACAACGAGTATGTACATGGTGTGCTCTCGTGTCGAGCCTCTACGCGACGAGAGGCACGCGAGGCGACGAGACGAGCATGTACAGCCGCCATAAGATATGCCAGAAATATCTCATGGCTGCAGATAGATAGTAGAATAACCATCTTGTTTACGCCAGACGTAAAATGCCCGGACCGGCGACGGGAATTAGCGTCAAAGATGGAAGACGTTTGGATCGTATTGAAGTACTCGACCAGAAGTCAAAACCAGTTCTAATGATGAAAGAACTATGTGTCATGCGACCATGACCATATCTTAAATTATGTATTTTAATACGCGGTTCTTGGTTCAAATATTAAAAGTTACAGCCTATGTACGTTCCACAGCTGGGCACCGGCCTCCTCTCACGTCTGAGAGGGTTTTAAAGCGAGGAAGTGTCCGCCGCCCTGCTGCCCCAATGCGTCTTGGCGCACTTCACGTGTTCGAAATATTTTTAATTAATTTCTCAGACATGCAGATTTCCTCACTTAATAGTAATATAAACTTCAGTAAATCAGCACTTAAAATTGTAATTAACAATTTCGTTGGTGCCGGCTGGGATCAAACCCGGGTTGCTCGCGTACTGTGAAATTTACAGCGAGCGCTAAGCCCCTGAGCTACTACGACTCTCCTAAAATATTAATTAAATATTGGTAATATACAATTTCGTTATATTAAAAACACATTTATTTTCCAGTTGCTGCTATACTCTGCTTCTTCTTGCCAAAGACAGGTCAAGAAGCCCTGGATTAAAGAACTAAGTGTACATTAAAACTAGATAGTGCAATTAGACATTCAGCAACGCGAAACGATCACAGTTCCAAGTGGTTGTATATATTGTTTAGGATGTAAATATTGAAGACTTAAGTATACTTATTTATTGTTCAAGTTGCCTAGTTATTATACAGTGCTGCGATGAGGCTCGATAAAGTAAGGATCGCGCATCACGACCGCAGGAGTTACCGATTTACTGTGATTCAGAACGCACAATGTCTTATTAAATATAAGATTGAACAACAGTATTTTAGAGTTGACTGTGTAATATAATGCCCTTAAATTATTGTAATTAATATTAAAGGTTTTTCGCCTTCCATTTTATTGTTTTATTTTCTGATGTAACCATTATAACAACCCTGTACATTTGTTTTCATTAAACAAAACAAACTTTTTTTATATGATTGGGCACCGGCTCACCTGATGGTAAGTGACTACCGCCGCCGATGAAGAACTGCAGCACCAGGGGAATTGCAGATACGTTTTCTTGAAGGTCCCTAAGATGTATCGGTCCGGAAAAATTGCTGGTGGTATTCGATTCCACAAGGAAGTTGTGCAGGAACGAAAACTTCTTCTAAATCGCACAGTAGTGGACGCCAATCATCCCGATGGTATGGGTGGTATTTCGAGTTCTGTCGCGATATGCGATGGTGAAATTGAGCGGCTGGAATTAGTCCGAACAATTCCTCTGAGCACTCCCCGTGGTAGATACGATAGAATACGCAAAGAACTTGGTCGTCGACGATTCGAACCGCTCTGCGCTAGGTGCGATTAAATGGAAGGAGTCTCGCTCTGCTGAGCACGCCAAGCTTTTTAGAGGCCAATTTGGCCTTCTCTTCCAAGTGACCACGAAACTGCACGTCATTCGATATGTCGACGCGGAGGATTCCGATACTGGCTGAGGCAACAAGGGGGTGCCCTGAAACTGAGGAGACACGACAAAAGGGTTCTTTTTAGCGGTAAACGCGCAAACTTGTGTCTTCTGGGGATTGAACTGGACTAGATTTAGTCGCCCCCAATCCGAGACTTTATTCAACAATTTCTCGACTTCAGACACAAGTTTGTTCCGTTACTCGACGAAGTTTTACCGATAAATATTTGCACGGCCGGTGTATAAAGCATCACCAGTGCTGTCGTCCGCATAGCAATGAATGTTTCCGGTTTGCAACATATCATTGATATGCAGAAGAAACAGCGTTGGTGATAGCACGCAGCCTTGTGGAACACCAGCGTTAATAGGCTTGTAATCGTAGCATGCACCGTCTACTACGACCTTGATGCTCCGATCAGCCAGAAAACTGGTGATCCAATTGCACAATTTCTCGGGAAGCCCATAGGAAGGAAGCTTCGGAAGAAGCGCTTTGTGCAAAATCCGATCGAAGGCCTTCGCTATGTCTAAACTAATAGCCAAAGCCTCCCCCTTGGACTTGAACGCCTGAGCCCATCTGTGTGTTAGGTATACAAGAAGATCACCAGCTAAGTGACCCCGACGGAAACCGTACTGTCGGTCACTAATCAGCAGGTGTTCCTCAAGGCACCGCATGAGCTGGCAGTTAATAATAGACTCCATTATTTTCGAGAACAAGGTGATAGCGATAGGCCTGTAGTTGGACGGATCAGAGTGGTTATCTTTTTTAGAATCGGGTGCACAAAAGTACCGGAAAATACGCGTTAGAACCGGTGCCAACTCTGGAGCGCACGTCCCACTCAACTTGTGGATGTCCAGGGAGAGGAATGCTTTGCGTACTGAGCACTGTGTGAATCGCACATCAGGCATAGAGCCTGATGTGCGACATAGGGATGATCGGCGGTGTTCCCTCCGTCATCGAGTAGAGATGGACGCAAAAAGGGAGCCTAAAAGGTCGGCTATCTCTTTTGTGTTGGCCAGTGAGTCGTCCTCCCTGTGCGGAGATGGTAAACTAGTGTTTAACAACGATACTACCTGATAAGACAAAAACCGAAAGAGGAGTAACTCTTAAAATCACCCACATCCGGTGTATCCGGACAGAGGTTGATAATGGAAACATTCTAATCCTTTGCTAAATGCATGATAAAAGACGAAGTAAAATGCTTCGTCTTAAGGTTTATTACATCATAATCAAATGATAGAAACACTTCGGGTGTCCTCTCACTCTGTCAACTCCTGTGCACAGCCTCCAAAATTATATCCCGTAGATCACCGAAATATACATATCTTGGAGAACAAGAGACTGGCTAGTTTTGGCCTGTGTTTGAAGATAAGATATTATAAGCAAATCAGTCAGCAATAAACGTCTTAACTTCTCAGATTCATTACCTGACACTGAGTTCAAAGCTAGTATTGACAACCTTAACTAAAAACAAATGTCATTATTTTTAGTGTTGAGTGCTTTCAATAACGCCAATAAATTCAATAACATGTTAGATTTTAGAACATAAAAACTACCATACAGCTCGAAGAACTGAAAACCGTTAAAGGGTTCTTTAGTGGCAGCCTCGTACTAGCAAACGTAGTTTCGGGCGACATGCCACAATTCCAAATTGACAAGATGGAGTATCGACTTGCTCAAACATACGGGGAGTCAATGTACGCAGAATCTCATGACCGTTTATTGTGGAAATCTGTGGGTGAGGCTTATGATCAGCAGTGATTATGATGGGCTGTAATTATGATGACTAAGAACGTCCGAATTATGATGATTATAAGAGCGCTGTAGTCGCGCCACTAGCTTAAACAAACCGAAGCCTAAATCACGTTATCGAAGTTTCTGAACGCCTTTATATATTAGGTCCTTACATATGAAATTAGCGTTTTGTCGTCCTGACCATTTGGATCTGAAATATCTCCTCTTTGGTTAAGAATTCCAAATTCAAATTTATAAATTCATTTAGCTGGTACATTTGAGTTTTGAAAACAGTCATTCATTTGTGTTTTCCTCATTATTTTTTTCTTTGGCGTCGCTTATAACCGCACAACGGAAACATGAAATATCGGTATATTTACGAGTACGAGTTCTACCGTGGCACCAGTGCTGCAGAAACAGCTCGAAGGATTAATAATCTGTACGGCGCTGGTGTCGCAAAAGAAAGCACGGTACGTTTATGGTTTCAACGTTTTCATTCTGGAAATTTCAACCTTCAGAACCAACCCCGTAGACGGCCGGAGACCAAAGTGGAAAATGAAGAATTAAAGGCTATTGTGGAAGCGGATCCATCACAAAGCACTTCAGAGATAGCTGCAGGCTTCGGGGTACGTGATAAAACTGTATTAATCCACTTGAAGCAAATCGGGAAAGTAAAAAAACTTGAACGATGGGTACCTCATGAATTGAGTGAATCGAACTTGCAAACACGCATCGACTGCTGTGTTACTTTGCTCACCCGACACAATAATGAAGGGATTTTAAATCGAATCATTATTTGTGATGAAAAGTGGATACTGTACGATAATCGGAAGCGCTCGTCGCAATGGCTGAACCCTGGAGACCCAGCCAAATGCTGCCCTAAATGAAAATTGACTCAGAAAAATTACTTGTGAGTGTTTGGTGGACTAGCGCCGGTGTCGTTCACTACAGCTTTCTAAAATCTGGCCAAACGATTACGGCAGATATCTATTGTCAGCAACTGCAAACCATGAAGGAAGAACTACCTGCTAAACATCCGAGATTGGTCAATCGCTCTAGGCCACTGCTGCTTCACGACAACGCAAGACCACACACTGCACAACAAACAACCACTAAGTTAGATGAGCTACAATTGGAATGTCTGCGACATCCACCGTGCTCCCCGGACTTTGCTCCAACAGATTACCATTTTTTCCGGAATTTGGACAACTTCTTACAAGGAAAAAAATTCAACTCCGATGCGGCAGTCCAAACCGCCTTCAAAGAATTTATTGATTCTCGCCCCCAAGGTTTTTTAGTAAAGGGATCAACGAACTACCTATGAGATGGCAAAAGTGCATAGTTAACAACGGTGCATACTTTGATTAATTAAATATATTTTACAAAAAAAAAATTGACTTTATATTCCTTCCGTACAAAACGCTAATTTCATATGGAAGGACCTAATATATATATATATATATAGAACAAACTCCATACTGACAAACAAAGTACTGGCCGCTCCACGGGCTGAACACCTTGCCCGGCGGGAGATCACCCTTTTCTTTCCAAGGCCAAAGTTGATGTGGCGGCGGCGCTGTTATGGCGCCAACAAATAGAAATAGACAAAAAGACGATGAATAACTTTAGTAACTAAACTTTATTAAAAAAAAACATTAAAATAATATTAAATTTACATTTACATATAATAAAACATTTAAAGCAATATTTTTGTAAAGCGATAATTTTTAACAGATACTTTTCCTTTATACTATAATTAATTTGGAGAAGAATCTCAGTGTATGTGATATTTAAACGAAAATTTAAAGTACATATTTGTTGTTATATATAATATGTGCACTACATAGTAATTAGTAATTGTGTAAATGTTTCATCTGTAACACTTGAGAATCTCAAGATCTGTAATATTAGACAACTTATATAGACTATCTCTTACATTAGCTTTAAGCTCTAGCGTTTATGTAAGTATAACTTTATTTTGATGCAGGTATATAATTTAAACTTAGCATTATTCATTGAATATGTTACAGTTAGATCTGTTTCCCGGTCGAAACTACTTTTGACGGCAGTCAAAAGCACTTTGTTACTAGCCAAATCCGAACCTGAACCAAGACAAACCATAGTTTTTCTTAATGGCAATATTACACGGTTCACTTTTGATTTTAATTTGGATGAAAAAAATTGATCCATGTAAACATAAACTGAATCATTCAAATGTTGTTGAATGTTGTTGTTCACTGGCGAAGAATTTAAAATGGTGAATATTTTAACTACATGTCATTCACTGTTCAACGTATTTTAACGAGAAATGGATGAAAATCTCCCAAACGCACGATTTGATTTGCCTTGTAGTTTAAGCTTTTATTTCTGCACCTCGCAAACAAAGTGATACAGAATTCACTACATACATGCCATAAGGCCGTAAGGATCAACTCCTTTCACACCAAACGCAGCTCCACTTACATTCACTGATAGTTAAAAAAGCAATATCGTCGACAGAAGGAGGAGGTGAGACTGGGGTGAGCAAAAACTAGTTTAGACTAGGAAAAAATTTCTCCTAAAATCGATTAGTAATAAATGTTTTGTATTTTACTCTTGGTAAAATTAATTTTAATCAATATTTTTAGCCAAAGCTAGTTTTGACCAAACTCTAGTCAAAAATACTGACTATTTTAGTCGGTCACAAATAGTTTTGATCAGAAAAGAGTTTTGACTGTAACAAATACATCTAATTTTGTTAAGGTAAGTGTAATCGGAATAATTCGAAAATGAATCGAAATAAACAAAACTCATAACAGCACATTCATAAATAATATTGTAACATCGAAATTAGCTGTATAAATGTGTAAATTAAGCAACAACCTGTATCAAAACAAAGCTAAACCCTTTTAACAGATTATCAGCGGATTGTCTGGGCAGCACTTGGAACCTGAGGCAGACCAAACTCATCTACAGGCACTCCATCTTTGTTACGAACACTATCCGCTCCAGGCTCCCTGTCTGGTGCAGCTGGAGCTTTGACAACGTCATCCAAATACGAAGTGTCATCGTCCAGCGCAATTTCTTCACCTGTAAAAACGCCATCAGGAAATTAATACAATTTTACTTTGTCGTCCAAACCCACTTGCTGCTGATGTAAGAAAATATCCGAAAAATAACATGCTCTTCCTTTTATTAAAGCTTTACCACTGGTTTGGAAAAAACTTCTGTCCTGGGAAGAATCAGCAAGAAACCCAGCGGGACTTTTGAAAAAATAATTTACATATAATTGCATTAGGAATTTTATGTAAATTATTAAAAATATTAAAGATGCCGTTAAGTCCTGTGCTGTCTTTATCACTTTACGTCAAATGACTGTGTGAATTGAGTAGCCTTTGAATATTTGGGCATATTGCAACTTTCATGCTGCTCTCCATAGCCACTAAACTTACGTGACGTTACGTATTAAAAAATTATTTATAAAGAAAAAGGCGGATTCTCATTACATGCATACAACTCAAAACTAATGTCTCTGATTTTATCACATTTTATTTTTATTAAATTAAATTACCCCTGTGACCAGGTACTGTAAAGTACTCGAAAAGTCGGGGGCAGGATTTTTTACAGCTTACTTTATATGCTGCTATGAGAGTCAATTAAAGCAATTTCCCTCTCTAATCTATAGAAATAATTCTTTTTCGTCAGCCCACAGCGGGTTAAGGCCTTCGCCAATTGGTGGGGGTGGGGGTTGTGGTCTAAGGCCGGCCACATACATACGGAATTCCGTTTCGGGATTCCGTTTCGATATTCCGATTCGAGATTCCGAACGCAGCAAGTCCATATAAAATCTATGACCCGCCACACACGTACGGTATTTTTCCGTACGGAATTTTCTCCGATTCGAGATTCCGTATGACAGCCTGTGCGTTCGGAATCCCGAACGGAAAAAAGCCGCTCCGAACGCAAGTCTTCCATAGATTTTGTACGAGTCGCAACACACATACGTAAATTCCGTACGGAATGCGCTCAGTGTTCGTCGCACGACCGAAGCGAGTAGGTGTGTTTATGTATGTTTTTACATTTAATCTTATAGCTTTTCGTAACCTTTCATCTTATTTTATTTAATAATTCGTGGAAAGAGTTTACAGACATCCATATTTAAAACATATCTCTGGATAGATAGATCTTTTTACATAATATTGACTATATTGCAAGCTTAGGGTGATAAGGGGATGCACCCAGTAAGAATGATACAGCAACAATGGAATCGCAATTAAAAAATCGTCGTCATATTTCGCTGGCAGAATGTCTAGACTCAATGGCTAACGTCTCACAACTGACCCTTGTTATACCGAACGGAAAAAAAACGTATGTGTGTGATGTATTCACGGAATCCCGATTCGGGATTCCGAAACGGAATCACGAAACGGAATTCCGTATGTATGTGGCCGACCTAAATCGTTAGCCGACAGATTGAAAACTTGAAGGTCACAGATCCAAATGTCTCACATCCTTGATGCTACGCCCCATCACCAGTCGGAGTATTTTACTTCTGGCGTTAACGAGATGGTTATAGCGCCATCTGTCATAAGCCATAATATCAACCATATGTGTGCGTGGTGGTGGTATCAGTCGGTTGTTCTATCTAACAAACGACTGATGGAAAATCTTTATTTTTATTTATTTCTTTCTACTTGTTTTAAAAACGTAACCCCCACACTAGGATTTTCTCCTGTATCATGGAGGCAGTTTACAAACATAAATTGCACAAGGACAAATATCCAGACCCACAACAATTATTTTTAGGCCATAGAAATACTAGTTCCGTGCGGGATTCGAACCCGCGGCTCTCAGCGCTGCAACTCATTGCTAAGCCACTGCGCCACGGAGCCGTCAATATATATTGTGACATAAGAGAATTCAGCACCCCATCTCATCGCATGGGCACAGATTAAATAATGGCATGGGTATCGTAAACGGCGATTTAGGAAAATTCCCGTTACATTATGTAGCTTCCGATAGTTGGCAGTATAACCAGTTAAATTAAGAGTACATGAGGCATGAACCCAGGACCTCAGTCTAAGATACCTTTATATGTATACATAATTGCAGTGCACAATTCGCCGTGTAATCTACAAGAGAATCCACTACCCTATACCATCCCATTGGTGTCGTAAGAGGCGATAGAGGAAAGCTGAAACAGAAGAAGAGCAGCAGCATCTTCCTAATAACAACTCAAAATAATTAAAAATTGCGTTTGCCAACCCAACTGCCAAGCGTGGCAACTATGGCAAATATGAATGAGAAAATCTATGGCAGAGCTCTCTAATGAAGCCTCCAACCTTTGGGTACCGTAGGCCCCTCTTGTATTTATACTGGAAAGATGTAAAATACTCCAACTGGCGATAGGAAGCAAAGCTGTAAGACATCTGGTACTATGATTTTGTACCCACCTACATAGCGTAGCAAGAGTCCAGCAGTTGATTATTTATGGACTGATGAAGAATGAAGTTGCATCATTAAATAACCTAAGATGCACAACATATCTTAAACATACTTTAATATCTGTGAAGTTTTACAATCGGTTAACTTTTGAAAAAAAAAACATGTAAAATAGTTTAAATAAATTAAAATATATAGGTAGAGAAACACATACCCAATGCATCTAGTTCTGCTGCAAGTTCATCATCATCTATATCAGGTACACCATATTGACGACCCAATGCCTCCTGCACCTCATCAGCTTGTTCCATCATATCAGCCAGGTCATCATTCACATCCTATAAAATAGACATATTACATCCTATAAATAATGAAAACTGCATATTTTGAACTGCAACTTTAAGTGACGGTTAATTCAACAACTCCCTTGCAAAAAAAAAGTTTAGTCATTTAATGTAATGTTAACATTATTTACCAGAATTATTTAAATAAACTGAATCTTTTATTTTCTGATTATTAATATTGAATTTATTTCAAATATTGATAAAACATCCCGTGTAGTGGCGGGTTAGAATACCCACTACCCCATATCTTCCCGTGGGTGTCGTAAGAGGCGACAGAGGGAAACTGAGGCAGAAGATGGGCAGCAGCATCTTTCTGATAACAGCAAATAACAATAAAAAAACTGCGGTTGCCAACCCGCTCGCCAAGCGTGGCAACTACGGCAATATACCCCCCAATGAAGAAAGTTACGAAGAGACGGCCCCCAGTCCCCGGCGGCCCCGCTATTCCTGGCTACGGTGGCGACCATGGTAACGGCGGGGCAGGGGGTGCTAAGAATCTCCGGTGGAGGTTCGGTTGTCACCTACGACGACTTGACCTGGCAACTTATAACGCATGCACTCTGAGGACTGACGAGAAGATCCTGGAGCTGGAAGAAGAGATAGACAAGTTGCGCTGGAATATTATAGGATTATCCGAGATCCGAAGAGAGGGGGAGGACACGGTAATCCTCGAATCCGGCAACTTGTTCTATCACCGGGAGGGCGACCATCTGTCCCAAGGAGGTGTCGGATTTATCGTCCACAAGTCACTCGTTAACAACGTTGTAAAGAGTGTGTCGACGAGGGTTGCGTACCTTATACTCAGAATCACCAAACGGTATTCGCTGAAGGTCATACAGGTTTACGCACCAACCTCGGCACACCCTGATGAGGAGGTGGAGGAAATATATGAGGATATTTCTAGAGCCATGCATTCCTCCGAAACCCACTATACGGTGTTAATGGGAGACTTCAACGCAAAGCTAGGCACAAGAGAGAACGGTGAGCTGAAAGTAGGGAAATTCGGATTAGGGCAACGGAACCCAAGGGGCCAGCAGCTGGCCGACTTCATGGAGAAAGAGAGACTCTTTATGACGAACTCTTTCTTCTAGAAGCGGCCCCACAGGAAGTGGACCTGGTCGAGCCCCGACGGTTCGACAAAAATGAGATTAACTTCATTATGACGACTAGACGGCAACTGTTCAGTGATGTCTCAGTGATCGCGAGGGTGAAAACTGGCAGCGATCACCGAATGGTTAGAGGCACACTGAATCTAAACGTTAAGTTGGAGAGGTCTCGTCTAATGAAGTCAACGCTCCGTCCCCTCGTGCTCTAATCCAAAGTCCCGAAACCTTTCAGCTCGAGTTACAAAACCGTTTTCAGTGCCTAGAAGATTGCAATGCAGTGGATGATATGAATGACAAGCTCGTGGAAACTGTCCATGCGGTTGGAGCTAAGTTTTGTAAGACCCGCCGCAGAAAAACACAAAAACTCTCCGATCACACTCTTTATCTCATGGCTGTTAGACGGGAAATGAAGCTGCAATCTTCAGTAGATTTGATAGCATACAGGCAACTGAACAGACAGATCTCCAAATGCATGCGGCGGGACTTACGCAACTTTAATACTGCTCGTATTGAAGAAGCGATCGAGCGGAACCAGGGCTCCAAAGTCTTTGCTAGAGATCTGTCTGCCAGAAAGAGCCAACTGTCGAAGCTGAAAACCGAGTGTGGCAGCGTCGTTTCCGGGACACCTGAGATTTTGAGTGAGATTGAGAGGTTCTACTCCAACGATGATGTGATAAGCTATACACATCATCGTTGGAGCCACACGCAAGTGTGAGTAAAGATCCAAGAGCAAGTCTTATCCGACACTATTCCGATGATATTCCGGACGTCAATCTGAGCGAGATTAGAATGGCTCTCCAGCACCTTAAAAACGGCAAGGCCCCAGGCGAGGCTGGAATTACAGCGGAGCTTCTGAAAGCGGGTGGAAAACCGGTACTTGTAGTCCTTCAGAAGCTCTTTAATTCCGTCCTCCATGGTGGCACTACACCGGAGGCGTGGAGCAGAAGTGCGGTGGTCTTGTTCTTTAAGAAAGGCAACAACGCTCTCTTGAAGAACTACAGACCGATTTCCCTTCTGAGCCGCGTCTACGTGCTGTTTTCGAGAGTCATTACGAATCGTCTCGCATGCAGAATCGATGACTCCCAGCCTCCCGAACAAGCCGGTTTCCGAAAAGGCGTTTTCAAGCTACTGGACTGGAAAGGATACGGTATTAACGTCAATGGCGAGTACATCACTCACCTTCGATTTGCTGACAATATAGTCCTTATGGCAGAATCGCTGGAGGACCTAAGCACTATGCTCAATGACCTCAATAGTGTCTCCCAACGGATAGGTCTCAAGATGAACATGGACAAAACAAAAATCATGTTTAATGTCCATGTAACACCTATGCCGGTAGTTGTTGGGAGCACTAAGCTCGAAGTTGTTGACGAATATGTTTACCTGGGACAAATAGTCCGACTAGGTAAGTCCAACTTCGACCGAGAGGTCAATCGACGGATTCAACTCGGCTGGGCAGCGTCGGGAGATTACGACCAATCTTCTTGTCAGGCATACCTCAAAACTAAATTGTACAACCAGTGCGTGTTGCCAGTGATGACATATGGAACTGAGACGTGGTCCTTCACTGCTGGCCGTATGAGGAAGCTCAAGGTCGCTCAGCGAGCTATGGAGAGGCTATGCTCGTGATAAACTTAGAAATGAGGATATCCGCAGTAGAACCAGAGTAACCGACATAGCCCAAAGGATTAGTAAGCTGAAGTGGCAATGGGCCGGCCATATAGCTCGAAGAACCGACAACCGATGGGGAAGAAAGATTCTCGAGTGGCAGACTCGTACCGGCGGGCGAAGTGTAGGCCGTCCCCCCACTAAATGGAGTGATGACCTGGTAAGACATGCAGGAAGTCGATGGATGCAGGTGGCTCGGGACCGTTCTTTGTGGCATTCCGTGGGGGAGGCCTATGTTCAGCAGTGGACTTGTGAAGGGCTGTGATGATGATGATGATTGATAAAACAGGTTCCACAATCCGCTCATAATTATTATTTTTAAAGAGGAAATAGGCCATAACCAGAAAAGATTTTTTTACAACTGAAGTGACAAACGAACTTATAATCTACGCGACTGTAAGTAGCTACTTCAGTCCATGAACACGAGCAGCCAACTTTAAACAAAGAAGCGAAACAAAGAACACAGATGCGATACCTCTCTGGACTAAAATGAAATGTCTGTTAATGTAATTAAACTGGTTCTTTACATCTTACAAAAATTCATCCCCTTCCCACCTTTAAGGGAGGAATCTTTTCTCAAAATTTATATGGGAGTGCCCCTGAAGTATAACCTATTTAATAAAAAAAGAATAATAAAATTGATTCACATTTGACAAAGATATCACATAACATACATAAACAGAATATACAGTCAAATTGAGTGTCCTGTCTTTTTGAAGTCAGGTAAAAAGAAAACAAACCTCAATAGAATCAATGTTTATCTTCTTAAATTCTTTCTTCATTTGTGTGACACCATCTTTCATTGCAGCTATTGTAGTGTGGGTGTCCTTTATAGTTTGTGTAGCATAATTTGCTTGCTCCATATTAAATGCTTGGTTTCTGAGACCTTCCAATTGTTGCTCATACCTGCAAGCAATCACAAATTATACATTAAGAAATAATATAATGCAGTAATTTTTCCTTTAGTGCGCATAGCCCACACCTGGATGTAGGCAACACCCTTGGTAGAATTTCACAGTCTCAGAAATAAGAGAAGGCCTGTGCCTAGGTGTGGGATGTAGTTATAAGGCTGTAACTTTACTCTGATGGTTTGATGGGTATCTCTTTCTATTGCAGTTGATGCATTCTTGAAAATGCGAATTTCTAGCATCTGTTTAAATACACTCACCGGCACGGAAACTTGGCCACTCGTGAATTTGCTGATTATTTGCACTGAAACGTTTTTTTAACAGTAAATTAAGGGTAGATGCATTCAATAAGTGTCTCTAATGGTTTTAGAACGTAGAAATTTAATGTTTACTTCACCGAAATTTTTCTTTTCAAGATAACATGTTTTCACTAAAATTAACATCTTTCCATTGTCACTTTAATAATACTACAAAGTTAAAAATTAAGTCTGTTTCTTTATTGTCTATCAGTTTTAATATCGGGTGTTTCCTCCTCTAGCCCTGATAACCGCTTGCATTCGATCTGGCATGCTTTGAATGATGTTTCTGACATCAACTTGCGGTATGCTGTCCCAAGCGGCCAGCGCTGCATTTGGGAGCTCATTTAGAGTTTGTGGCGGTTTGGAGCTGGACTTTATCTTTCTTTTGAGCATACCCCATACATGCTCAATTGGATTTAAGTCCGGCTACGAGCTGGCCACTGTAATTTTGTATTCAACCTCTTCCAGATATTCCTCTACACAATGTGCGACGTGCGGGCGTGCATTATCGTGCATGAGGAGGAATTGGTCGTGTCAATGAATCCCGAATAAGGCATTACGTGCTCCTGAAAAACTTCCTCGATGTATCGGTAGCTGTAAGCCGATTATCGACGATGACCAACTCTGTCGTGCGTCGGAACTTACACCTCCCATACCATTATTGAGCCTCCATGAAACTCACAGTTTGGGTGGTGGTAATGGGTGAAACCTCTCTCCTCTTTTCTCCACACTCGTTCTCGACCGTCTGGAGCACGTAAAGCTATTCGACACTCATCTGTGAACAACACTCTAGCCCATTGCTCGTGGGTCCAATTGACATGTTCTCTGCGAACTGAAGTCGGGCTACTCGGTGCTGTCTGAGAAGTTCTGGACCTCGTGCTGGTCTACGAGCTTTTAAATTCACTTCCTCCATTCGTCTTCTCACCGTACGCTCACTAACATTAACGCCTCTTGCGATTTGGAGCCGCTGGCGTATCTCAACAGCGGTCAGGTAGCGGTTTCTCAAAATCTCCATAACAATAAAGCGATCGTCCGGGCGATGTGCACCTTACGCCCCACTGCCTGGCCTGCGGGTGTGGCGGCCTGTCTCCTGGTATCGTTTCAGTGAATACTGCATTGAGGACCGTGGTGCGTTAAGCTCAATAGCAACTTCACGCTGTGTCAGCCCTTGGTCAATTAATGCTACTGCTTGTGCAACTTGTGCTGGTGTTAATGGCATTTTTATTGGCTTTAAAGCACCTTTAGTTATTGAATTAAGACACAAGATCACAATAATTGAATAACCTTACAGTAAACTTTTCACAACACACAAATTTAAAATGTGAACTTAGTCGCTCAAATGACCCGATTCAACTAAAAATTAAAGAATTCGTCATGGTGCACTTAAACATATTGAATTACCCTCTTGAACATGAGGGTAAACATTTTTTGACATACTTGCATAACAAACATTCATCAGAAACACTTAAAGCTTTTGCTATCGCGAGATAACCGCTTGGCCAAGATTCCGTGCCGCTGAGTGTATAAGCTAGAAATATATCAACCTTATTATTATTGAATAAGCAGGACAAAACCAGTTTCACATCAAACAATCAGTAGCATTTTAGTAACTGAATATACTACATCTTATAACAAATTTATAAAATCATAAATCAAATCACAGTGTGTGTGGTAGTGCAATTCCCTTTTTCAAATAAAAACTGGATAAGGCTCCCTTATCAATTAGACTAATAACTTTAGGAAAAGTAGTGTTTCAAGATTATCTTAGTAAGAAATTTATGTCTCTTCCACCTTTTTGTTTCATAAAACCAAAACCTACAGAACGATTGGTTCAGATGAATAAATAGGCAGAATCATTGATTAAAAAAGTTAAAATAAATTCAGGATGTTTCAATGCTATAAAGAATCTCTCCAACATACATACCCAGCTATGCATGAAAAGTATAACCTTACCTTTTCTGTCGCCCAGTTGGGTAATAACAATAAACTGGCTGCTTACAAATTTAAAATATGCAACACACTCAAAAACACACAGTGGCACAAGAGGGAGATAACTAAGTAGTAGTATATTTCTTGTAACTAAACATAGACATTGTAATTATATACTCTGGACTACACTTGAAATACTACTTGTTGCAAGTCTACTAAATATATAGCATTGCATTTCAGATCTTTGTTACCAATAACACTGATATTTCATAGATTGGTATACCGAGAGGTTGAGGCACTTCAACCAGAATTGCCTCTACGTTATTATACTGGCTCTCTATGCACTTCAGACCAGAACACAAGAGGGTGGTGCTTACCTAGACAGAATCCTAGGTAGAAAAAGAGAGGATTATATTTATTTTACTTCCCGAAGTTCGAAAGATCTTTCAGTTGGTGGTAGATGCAGAAATGACAAGTTATAGTAATTTGTCTTAGACCTATACTTACATTTTTTTCTGCTTTAAGACTCTCATTGCCTTTTGTTTTACTGAGTTTTTCGCAGGTCCTTCTCTCATTTTTGCCATTTGATCTTTGTATTTTCTTAGTTCTGACTCTAATTTTTGAACCTTTTGCTCAATACTATCAGCTCTACTATCAACCTAAAACATTAATTTTATCCAAAATAAAACGATGATGAATCATTTCATATGTTTCAAAACATTATTTCTAGTTACCTACATTGCTAATGCATTCAGTAATGCTGGGACCTGGAGTTTTTGGTTTTCCTCTTCCAAATATTCTATTCATTTTCGATTAGAGTAATTTTAAGGACAATTGACCAAAAACAGAAAGAAATTCAGAAAATCACAGCACTAAACACTAGAGTACCAATAAAATAACACAATAGAGTAACAAACAATTTTTTTTGGAGCTTATGGCCTGGTATCTAGACCTTTAGGCCAAGGATAACACACAACCACAGAATACAATTACTCTTTTTTTTTTCTGGAGTTTATGGCCTGGTATCTAGACCTCTAGGCAACTTGGTCAGCAGACAGCTGACAGTTGGCGATGGTATCTCAAGGCGCCTAAGCAGATAGACACCTTATCTTGAGAATCACATTACCATCAGAGCACTTGTTTCACCGTTTCCACTAATAATTCACATGCGCAGACACTTAATACAAAAAATCGCACCACTTTTACATGTCAAAATCCACTTCAAACCATTATTCAAACAATAATACAGGAGCAGCAAACCGCCGCCGATCAAGTTCCCGCCAAAACTCCACAATTACTCTCTGTCCCAGTCAGTGTTACCAGATCAGATTTTCGAAAATACCGTGTTGTCCTCATTAATATACGATGTTTGCGAGAAAAATACAGTGTTTGCTGAAAAAAACGGTGTATTTTACAGTGCAATTAAATGATGTATAAAAAAGCAAATAATTACTTTATTATAAAAAATATATTTATTTTAAACATAAAATCCTCAAAGTAACTAAACATCTTAATATTTTTATGCACAAAATAGTTTAATCACTGTTACTGTCGATTGCCACCCCTCTTTTATAAATTTCTGAGTGAAAAAATTTCAACATCTTGTCAGTTGGTAGAAAATTTACACTGTTGACGTGAGTTACATGACGACAAATGGCCTGTTTGGCCAACATATTTTCCTTATACTTGTTTCGGTAATTAATCTGTTCCTCTTCTTAGTTTTTGTGTCATTTAATTGGCTGAACATTTTTTCACACTCGGCATTAGAATTTGGAAGAATCAAGATGTTCAGCATACACTGGGTATCCGAACTTAACTCTTCAAATTGCTTCACCTAAAATGCAAATATATTACAAATAGAAAAAAAAATGTATAGAAAGTTCTGAACTTGTAATTATTGATAAAAATGATTTTTACCTTGTGCCAAAATACATCGGGTTGTTGGCTTGTATCTAAATCTTTTTTTAGTATCGGCTATTTGTTGTTGCTCAGCTAAAGAAGTTGGTGTCAATCTAATCCGATACGAGCACTGACCTCTATATATACATGTACAATACGGCCGACGTATCTTGGCAGTCTGAATATAGGCTCTGCAGTTTGGCATGAACACTCGTAGAAACTGTTATTGTCATTTTTATATATACCAATGTACAAATAAAATTTCCTAATACAGTGACCAAAAATATCAAAACACTTTGGAACATTATAAATTAAAGATTCAATTTGATACCTCACCTTTCGATAGGGGCAGATTTTATCACAAACACATACAATATTATTTACATTTAATACTTTTTTTTTTCACTTATTATATAAGTGCTAACTGACCTTGCAATAAAACAAATAAAACAAATAAAACAAACAAAACAAACAAAACAAACTTAACACTATTAATAAAACAAACAACAATAACAACGAAAACTTTTGTAACCGACTGTGCTCAAGACAGAGATAGCGACACGAACACGACACCAATGCTAACGTGACTGAAATATTACCGTGTACCGAGCATTGCCGAATAAGCACGAAGCTTTACAGAAGTAACCAGAAAGGATGTCCAACACGCGTGCCTGAGGGTGTTGTTTAATCGATTTTATTCAAATCGATTAAAATTAAGACATAAAATATATTTATTTGCAATTTATAAGGAGGTTCTAAATTTTCTCAAATAGTCGTTACTCAAGAAGACGTTAATAGATAATTGATATTTAAGTATTATGTCTTTCAGCTGAGAAAATAATATGTTTTAGTTTTTTTTATTTAAGTCGAAATCTTGTTTATTATCAACAAAATTCACTATATTTGTAAATCTATTTCGTTTAATATCTTATATAAACAAAATCAATAACTTCTAAATAAAACTAATCGATTGCGATATTTTATGACTAAAGGTCGATTGTGTTTACTTATGGTCAATCTCTAGCCTAGACCACCGCCCGTACGTCGCCTCATGCCACCATTTTGTTCCTTAAAAGCTGTACGCAACTTCTGCGCGAAGGTCGGACTCGCCAAGATACGTCGGCCGTATTGTACACTGTACTGGCTATACCAAACAAAATGCTTATGCCGATTTGAAGCGCCCTCATTGTCCGTACCTGGAACTAAAATTGACATAATATGCAAAAGTCTGTTGTGTTATTTAAATCGTATCTCTGTATTTTGAACTTTTAAACTAAAAAATAATAGTATTTTATGTGGTTTGATTATGTTTGATTTCAGTTACAAAATAAGAATTATTTTTAGTAATAATGAGTGTGCTTAATATGTAAAACTCATTACCAAAAGGAAAGTGGGATAACATTCCACAATTAAGTGAATTTACAGCTAATATTAAGCAAGTTAAAACTATTTGATAATATAGGTACTTAAAAATTTGTTACTAACTTTAATATTTCAATTACCAACATGTTTGGCTTTATATTACTGAGTTTTGATAAACAATGAAATTCAATAGGGTTGTCGGGTTCCTTGTCTATAATACTTATCGATGTTCTTTTCTACCCATATCTGTTAACACCCAAAGTTGCCGACAACAGATAATTATCAAATGTTTATTAATTAACAGGTTTCCAACTTAACCTAGACTAAAATTATGGCTAAAAAGCACAAAAATTGGGAATTGGCGTCCGAATCAAAATGATTATCTTTGTTCTAAACACTTCACATACGACTGTTTTATTGGCCATGAGAAAGGTCAGTTCTGGTAGTACCAATACCAGTAAGTATAAAAATATTAGATTATTATTTCAAATGTTTTTTATTTCTTCTCTCCTTGTTTTCTCCAGACTCGAGGGCCATAGCCAAGTTAAGAAAGGTCGCCTGATAATGAATTTGTGTTTACAAGACGTAAATTTGTTAAATCTGTTTAAATGTGCAATGGCAAACTTTCTTACATAAAATTAGTTGAGAAAGAATGGTAGCGTCTATATATCAAAAATATCTTAAAATGATAAGCGTCAGTCCCTGAATAACTTTGTCACAGAATTTTGTTCTGAGAAGGCGTCAAAAAAAAAGATTTGAACCTTTTTAGGTTATGTCTTATATCACTTGGAAAAAGTCCTGCGTACTGTGATTGTTTGATGTTAGCTTAATACGTTCTCAACATAATGTACCTACCTACATAATTGAGAATTTTTAGATTATTGTATCTCTATTTTATATTTAAATACTATAAATGTATACAGGGTATTTTTGAAACGCTCCCGAAAACGAAGACAGACGAGAGTACTAACTATATCTTTGATGATGGGTGAAATATAAAATCGATCCTGATGAAAAAAATCATCTTTTCACAACGTTTTATTAGATTTATTCACGCTCCATCGTGTTAGTATAGTTAAATAAAACGTTAATTTCATTAAAAAAAGACATGAAAATACTTAAACATGAAATCAGCAGTGGAATTACTGAATTACAATCAGCTGACTAGGGGTCAATGTACGCGCGAACGCCGAATTCGCGCGGCCCGCAACTAGCGATGGTACCACAATACCTAATAATTTACAACACTTGTCTAAATACCTAACTTATCTACTTAACCTACTATTTTGCCACTGTGCTTGTCTCCACGTAGCCACTTTAATTCAAATTCACAGGTTAAATAAACCAAATAACTGGTTCGATTCCCCGCTAATGAAAAAACTACTTAAATGAAATGTTAACAAGATTAGAGTCATGCGTTTTTATTCATCGTGTAGGTATGTTTATTATTCTGATGTATTCAGTTATGTACCTATTCAGATCATTTCAGTACTAAGTTATTTAAAAAAAAATAGGTATGAAACAGCTTACCGCTCTAAATCCTCCGTGGTCTTATGAGATGCGGCACAAATTGTGCTCCATTCATTTCGAGGCAGATGTGGGCTCGGTGTTGCGTCTCCTCATGCAAGCGGGGTATCATCGTGTGGTCTTCGACACAGTCCGCACGTAGTTTGTCGAAAACATCCACGATCCTTTGGCGCATTTCGTCAGCATTATCACACTCACTATTAAAAACCTTTTCTTTCACATACCCCCACAGAAAGAAGTCTAACGGGGTCAGATCTGGTGAGCGAGGTGGCCAAGCGTGTGATCCTAGTCTGCCAATCCAGCGATCATCAAATAATTCGGTAAGGCGCTCACGGACGAACCTCACGACATGTGGAGGTGCACCATCATGCTAGAACCATGTGCGGCAATATTCATCCAACGATAGGTCGTCTAAAATGTCAACCAACTGTTCATTTATAAAGTTTAGGTATCGCTGTCCGTTAAGTCGCTGTGGCAGAAACACTGGTCCCAGTATGCGATCCTTAAATAAACCTGCCCGTACGTTAACCGACCATCGGGTTCGGTGCCCGGTTTGTCGAACAGCGTGCGGGTTAACCTCTGAATACACGTGTGTATTTCTTCGGTTCCACAGGCCGTTTCTGGTAAATGTCGACTCGTCCGTCCAGATAACGTGCTCAATGGAACCAGGCACACGTTGTTGTTGGTCTAATAACCAACGACAGAAAACTCGTCGGCGGTCGTGATCGCCGGGAACTAAAGCTTGCACTTTGTGCACTTTGTGCCATACAAAGTGCACAAAGTGCAAGCTTTCGGTTTTGTTTTCGGCATTCGGTTACGCTTTAACACTTTGTGAACTGAACAGTATAACACACTTGTTCCATCCCGACGTCTTAACAATTTAGCGATACTTCGTGTACCTGGGTTCGGATACCGGCGAACGACATCTAAAGTGCGCACCTCGGAGTGAACAGTCACTTGACTTCCACCTCCTGCCGCTACCGGAGCAATGGGCCGATTTTCCAACACTCGCTGAAATGCTGCTGTTATCAAAGGAGAGTCAGCTGGGTGTCGTGCGGTCGGGAATTTCCATCGGTAAATTCCTAATGCACGCTAAGCATTCCCACAAGCTTCTCCAAGGCACATTAACATGTTGCCGTATTCACGAGCACTATAAACGTACGCGTTAGGCATTATTAAAACAAAAATGAAACACAAAACGTAACAACAAGAATAACACGTAATAACAAGTAGGTAATACCAAGTAATAACAATAAGAATTTAATAAACAAAACAAATGAACTGTTGCTCGCGCATGCATGTCCAAAATCAACACGGAACTGTCTCAAAACTAAAATTAATAATGAATCCCATAAAACTGAAGCCTACTGCATCCTAACGTCCTTGCGGTAAACACTTTGAACATTCCACAGACCGTCAAATGTTATGACATTGCCAACTTTTATTTTATAGTTTAGTTTCCATGTGATCCCTAAGACTAGTCTTTCACATGGAATTTAGAAGTTATAGTTGTAATTTTTAATACAATGAGACAATCAATTGTACCCTGACGAAACAAGCAGTTCATTACTACAAAAATGATATTGAAATTAATAAACGTACTTACTTGGGTACTCACTTACACAATTATAAACACTATTTCATCGTTATCTTTGATTTTGTACAAGAAAATAGAAATAAAATGGTATTGAATAATTTAATAGTTAAAATCAATTGCAATTATGATCGACAGTTAATTAATCTAAAAAATAATTATTTTACTTTACTTTTATTGACTTTCCGTTTTTAATCCATCCAATACTTTGATTTGAAAAGAGGTACGTCAAAACTATTAAAAATTACTTGCAACTTTTATTGTAATTGCCGCCTCTAATTCTTATGTCGCTTGCAAACAAATCTTAGTAGGTAAATTTGGGGAATTCCCCATATGTTGGCAACGCTGACGCGAGGTGACACACAGTCGGCCGGGCGGCGGCAGCGCGTGGTACGAAGGGTGCGCGACGGGGGAATGCTCGCCAGTATTACTGTGTGCGCACGCTATTGGTTCCTCATTCTTCCCGCGCTTTGAAAAAGCGATGTTTCCCAATATACAGTCGCACACACAGCTTTCTTTGCACGATGCGCGACGATGGTTTTAAAAAGGAAGGAAAGAAATAAAAACAGAATACCAGCGTAAAATAGCAGCTTAATGCTACTGTGTTTCGTATGGTGAGTGTAGAGAACCGGGGACACTTTTTACTGGAAAGAGGCATTCCATCTTATTCCTCAAGGCTGACAACGCATCTGCATTTTGATTCGTTATCGAGGATAGATGTAGATGTCTATGGACCACAGCAACCACTTACCATCAGGTGGACTGTGTGCTCTTTTGTCACCCTATATCTATAAAAAAAATTATTTATATCTATTGTTTTATGACTGAACTAGTGAACGAAAAGGTAAATAGAAGGTGAATGGGGAAAATTGTGCAGTAAAGCTAAATGTATTGAGGAAGAATACCGAAAAATTACCATGTCAACCTGATGACGGAAACATTTATCATTCGCATTGATGATGATGATTCTGATGAGTGATGATGAAGTAGCATCCAGTAACACCAACACACCATCGACATCTGGCTTCCATGTTCCATGTTCCAACGGTATAATGGATGGCGTGTAACCCTTAGCTTAAGTTTTCTTGTTACAAACTACTTTATTTTACGATAGAAATAAAAAATAATGCTCAAGTAAAAATTGTCCATTTTTAATTTCAACCTCTTCCAAAGTTCTAAGTAGCTAGTAAAGTACCTATTTTCTACAATAAAACCATTAATTACTATTATAATATTATAAAACAATAGCCTAGTACCATGTAGTACTTTAGAACGCGACTGTACCCATGCGCAGACACACCCCCTCCACCGTCGCTCAGCGTTCTTTTTACGTGACGGGACCTGTACCGAGCTAGATAAAAAAGTTTGGCTTCGACGCGGATATTGACCCTAGTCAGCTGATTTTATGATTTATTTATTTTAAATTCCACTGCTGGTTTAATGTTTAAGTATTTTCATGATTTTTTTTTAATGAAATTAACGTTTTATTTAACTATACTAACACGATAGAGCGTGAATAAAGCTAATAAAACGTTGTGCAAAAGATGATTTTTTTTTTCATCAGGATCGATTTTATATTTCACCCATCATCAAAGATATAGTTAGTACTGTCGTCTGTCTTCGTTTTCGGGAGCGTTTCAAAAATACCCTGTATATCTGGCATGGCTCCAGGGCCTTTGTGTCATACAGTGACATTTTCAGAAAGGCTGGAACCCAGAGCCGTAAAGCCATTTAAAAAAACAGTGACATTTTGTTTTAGCTAGTGTTGCCATAACATTAAATGGAATTGTTACATAGTACTATGATTGAGATAATGTATTATTGTAAGAAGTTCTTTGTAAGAGGCTTATTTTCAATATAGTATATATATATAGTATATTATAGTATATTATAGTAAAGTTATTACCAATAATAAATTCATATAAAAATATTTTGTGTTTGTGTATTGTGTTGGTAGTCTTACAAAGTGTGTACGAAAATAGTATGATTATAGTAAATGGCAACACTAGGATAGAGTAAAATGATTAAAGTCATTTGATATTCCCAAAAATGTTTGTTTTTTTCTGTGGCTTTAATTAATATACATTTTTATTTGAAAATTCATAGAAAAATAATAACACTCATTATATATGTAAATTATTTCTAGACGCAATAATTTTTGTCAACTATTTTTCTGCCCTTGTTATTTATGTTGGGACTGCTAAATTATTAATGTCCTTAGTGACGTCGTGGCTTGGTAAACCATGGTAAACGTAGGGCGACTCACATAGCTGGACCGAAGTGAAGGGCTGGCCCAAGGTGGCCACTCTGAGTGGGCTTGTCGAGCCCTTGGATGTGTGTTAGTAGGCTGAGGCTAGAGGAGAGTCCTCTTTTATATCGCTGCAGCCGAAGTGGAGTCGCAAGGGAAGAGGATTGTTGGTATGGCGATGTGGCACTCGACTATCCTCCGCTACTTTTGCAGGGCTGTACCACTGGGTGCTTCCGAGTGCTCATATTTTCCTGGCTCCATGGCCTCCACATATCGGGCTCGCGGAGTCCGTTGTGCAGGTGGAGTAAGAGGCCGCAAAGGCAGTGCGCCTTGTGTTCCTGGCGCGCCTTATCTGAGAAGGAAAAGGAGGAAGAGAACTCCTCAACTAAGGAGGGGTCCTCGCTGGTGGGACCGCTGATGTGTTTGAAAGCGTTTCCCTGTCCTTTGTGTGGCCAATGTGCGGCGAAGGTGGAACACCATGGGGTTTTAGTAGGTGCGAGTCCGACATAATCCGTTCTTGCCCCCGCGAAGCAGGTATGCATAGGCATTTCCTCATTTGAATCCCGGAACAAAATCCGTTCTGTAGTTACGAATAAAAACATAGATAGACCAACGCAGCGTCGATCTTCGTTTTATATGAGGTATAAAGCTTGCGTCTACGGCCTAGGTATTAATTGATACATTTATTTATATTATTTATTAATATAATACATAAATAGAATGGACGTTACGGGCAGGCCTGGATATAGAATTTTATCGATATATTTTGTCACACTGTCTTATTTCTATTATTAGTTCCGTGGACGTTCACTTCTGCTGTCAGCGCCAAAATGGCGAAAATCAAATCGCCTCATTATGTCACCGTGTATAGCCAGTCCATATATAGAGGTCAGTGGATACGAGACAATTTAGATGACACATAAATAACATTAAAACTACACTATGGCATATCCAACTTTATTTACCTCGAGTAAAATATTTAAAAAATGAATGAAGCAGACAATTTTTTTTAATATTTAAAGGCAAAGGAACCTATGCCTATAGAACTTCGTCTATAGTCTTGCCCACAAACTAATAAGAAGTGCTAGCGCAATCTTGCCTATAGACATTTTTGTGTAGGACAGTTATAAATTATAATATTATATAGGTACTCTTTCTCGAGCTGTGTCTCGGACGTGTATTTTTGACGTGAAATTTCTTTTTATTTTAATTATTACCAAAGAAGGCGAAGTTGCTGCTTCCACATCTACAAAAATATCCACCTACCACCTAGAAAAAAACGGAATCAACAAATCAAAATAGACTTGGATGATTTTGATCTGTTTGCAATACATATATAGCAATAAAATACATAAAATGTACATAGTCAGAAAAGAGGTGCCAAAAATTGACATCAACTTTAATGGGGGTCGTACCTTATGGAAAATGCTCCGACAAATAGGATTTCGGTTTAAAAAATATGGCTCTAAAAAAAACTATTACTGGAACGACATGACATTGTGGCCTGGCGGTACAGATACTTAAATGTTTTCAGAGAAAATCGTAAAGAAGGCCGACCTATCATATAATATCTTGATTAAATGTATATTCACGCTTCGTTCCATGAAAAAATGTTAGCAAAGGGAAAATGCGAAAGGCATTTTAAAGAGTGATTCAGTTGGTGCAATCTGGATTATTGTTCATGCAGGTGGTGAAATGGGCTTTATACCAAATGTGTATATTTAAATCACAGTCGAACTCAGGTGACTACCATGATGACATGAACAGAACAAATTTTATGAAATGGCTACAAGACAAACTTATACCTAAAATACCGCTTAAAAGTTTAACAAAGCCTTTGAAAGCCTTTTGAAGAGGCATGTAGCTAGTAAGAATATTGGATATGAAAAGATAAAATAGTAAAATTAACCGAAGAAGCTTTACTATCTATTACTGAAGACTGGTAAAAGTAATGTGAACATGTTCGCCACATTTAAAATCCTTATTTTACAACTGATGGATGTATAGACGCTGAAATGAACAAGTTTATTATAGAATTGAATGACGAGTCTGATACAGAATCTGGCAGCAGTTTTGATGATTCATGTTGATCAGATAATGACTTATCGACATTAGCTATCCCCATTGATCATGCGTATTCTAACTAAATGGAGCTACCCATTATTATGCAAAACTCTTATTAAAAATACCTACTACTAAAATACAAGGGAATCATACAAACTTTACAGGAAAACACAGAGTTCAATATATCTAACTTTATGCCTATAACTATAATATTATATAGGTAAATTGTTTGTGAACCGTAGACAGATATTTCTCTGTCTACGTTGTGAACTATATTGGCTATTTGACAATTGATATTGACATCAGTTGATTTTTTTTTGGAGCTTATGGCCTGGTATCAAGACCTTTAGGCCAAGTCTTAGGTATTTTTATTCGGTTTATTATAATTATAATTTCTAAATAATTTCCCCAAATGTTTATTTATTCTTCATAGTACACTGCTTCACAATATGTTGATGCGTCACATTGTGCAGCCCTTGGGAGATTTTGACGGCAACTTGAGTCAGCAGACAGCTGACAGTTGGCGATGGTATCTCAAGGCGCCTAAGCAGATTGACACCTTATCTTGAGAATCACATTACCATCAGAGCACTTGTTTCACCGTTTCCACTAATAGTTCACATGCGCAGACACTTAATACACAAAATCGCACCACTTTTACATATCAAAATCCACTTCAAACCATTATTCAAACAATAATACAGGAGCAGCAAACCGCCGCCGATCAAGTTCCCGCCAAAACTCGACATCAGTTGTTTTTTTTTGGAGTTTATGGCCTGGTATTTAGACCTTTAGGCCAAGTCTTGTATTTTTATTCGGTTTATTATAATTTTCTTCATAGTAAACTGCTTCACAATATGTTGATGCGTCACATTGTGCAGCCCTTGGGAGATTTTGACGGCAACTTGAGTCAGCAGACAGCTGACAGTTGGCGATGGTATCTCAAGGCGCCTAAGCAGATAGACACCTTATCTTGAGAATCACATCACCATCAGAGCACTTGTATCACCGTTTCCACTAATAGTTCACATGCGCAGACACTTAATACACAAAATCGCACCACTTTTACATATCAAAATCCACTTCAAACCATTATTCAAACAATAATACAGGAGCAGCAAACCGCCGCCGATCAAGTTCCCGCCAAAACCCATCGACATCAGTTGATGTTGGTTTCAGCATTGCCAACATATGGGGAATTCCCCAAATTGCGGGGAATTTAAAGTTGGTTGGGGATTTTATGGGGATTGGTATTATGCGGGGAAAATGCGGGGATTTTGAAAATCGATAGCCCGAGCCAAGTCAGAACCTCTTTTAAAGGAATCTAAATACTTATCTTAACATTTTTGTTAGGTTACTTATGAATATCGAATGACTCCCTTTTTTTAATTATCTTCATTGCGCCACATTTAATTTTAGGATTTATTTCGGCAACTTTTGTGTATCATTTTATGCTTTTCATTTCTTTATTTTTTAATTTTAAAGAGAGACGGTTCTTGCATAAAAATGCGGATACTGTGGTACTTTTTAAGGGCAACAAGGGAAGGAATTAAAAATACTCCTTGGAGTAAAATGCTTGTTACAAAAATATGGAAAGTGTGAAAAAAAATTCAATCATAAATAATCAAAAAAAAATTTATAAAATTAGTTGAAAATTGTTTCGTTTCTTAAAATAAAATTGAGGGGAATTTTTGGGGAATCTGTTGAAGTTTTATCCTTTAATTGGGGAATTTGACATGGATTTTCGGGAAATTTGATAAATTGGTGTTGGCAATGCTGGTTGGTTTTGACATTTGTGACTGTTTTAAGGTCGTGTTTGGATTGGAGTTCCATATGTTTTAGGAATAATTATCGCACTTAAATAAATTTTATATAATTTCTTTATATATGGCGACAAACCAATAAGATTAAGTACTAATATATGACAAAGACTGAGTTTTATGCTTTTATAGCAACGCAATATGGCAACTAACGGCGTTTTAAATAAGGTTCGCTGGTTTTCTAAATATATTTTATTAACCAACAAGATATTATACATTTGGTATAAATAATTAATAATTATCATACTTGAAATTTAATAATCTATAATTTCATGAAACTCGTGCTCATTCTTTATGCCTTGAAAAATATTCAGAAATTTTAAAATATTTGTATTAGTTGCTATCTTTTAAATAATGCAATGTTAAAAAAAGGTCCAAAAAAGAATTATTTGTTTATACTATTTCAAGCACAGGTTTATTTGTTTCACCAATGTCTGTTCACATTATGTAAAAACATTTAAAGTTAAAAAAAGCTTTATCATGAATATTTGAATTTATCACTTAACATCATCATGAAATGCTTGTATAATGTTTGTTTGTCTCTTTTGAAAATATTTCTTTATTATATTAGATAAATGTTTTATATGATTACCATTTAAGACATATATCTAATTGGTGGTGTAGTGGTGGCATTAGAATGTTCACTACCCCATATCATTCTGTGGGTGTTGTAAGAGGCGACAGAGGGAAACTGAAACAGGAGATTGGCAGCAGCATTTTCCTGATAACTACTCAAAATAAAAAACTGCAGTTGCCAACCAACATGCTAATCTTGGCAACTTTCAGCAGTGGACTTTTATAGGCTGTAATGAATGGATGGATGGACACACCCATTACTGAATGTTTACAATATTACCTAATTAAGTAGAATATCATGATTTCATATAAATTTAAATGTTTCATGTACATTTTTTAATTAATTACCTTTAGGATGCAATATATCTTATAACTTCCTCATCTTTATTAGCCCAGTAACAAAACAATGCAAGACATAATTTCTGCCATAAAAGTGAAAATTTGTCATAATTGGAACTCCCAGCAGATGAGAATTACTTAACTCTTTCGCTGTCCTGTGCACTACAGGTATACAGGTATACTACAGGTATAGGTCATTGCTATTGTCTTACTATTGTGTTTGAAAACCGGACAGTGAAAGTGTTAACTTTAATACTACATCATACAAAATGTAACTTTGATACTTGTTACTGTAATTAGAACTTGTGAGCTTTTGTAGGTCACCTCTTAGAATACATATGGATGTGTTGGAGTGATGTTTTTTTTATTCCATCTCTACACATTGTTTCATTCATCATGAGTATTATATTTTACTACAATATTATCCATTCATACCATTTTGCACATTGTCACCATAACTTCTAGGTGAGAAAGTTAAGTAATATATTATATGCAGCACAACTCTTGTGGACACTCTTGTAATGTTATAAAAAAGTGGCAGTGGGATATTACTCAAATGACTGGCTGCAATGGCAAGAATCTTGATAAATATGCTGTACTTGTGCTGAATCGCCCAATATCACAAAGAACAAATTTTATTAAAAACTTTTGGAACAATGGTAAGTGTTTATGTATTTGATACCCTTTTTTACCTTTACATCTAAATAAAGTATACATACATGACATACACTTTTTAATTATGGGATTGACACATTTACTAGTTTGGCAAATTTTATTTATCTATTATTAAACACTCGTTCTTATTTTATCATGGTTTTAATTAACCTGAATGGTATTTGGCAAACAATTTTTTAATTAAAATTTGAATGAAAAGACTGTTTCTAAAAATTTGAATGATTTTATGACATCTTTAAAAATAATAACATACACTGCCGGCCAAAAGTTTAAGAACACCTTAATTAAAGTAGGAAAATTAAATACAACTCCAATAAAATATTAAATGTTTAATTGAACTGTTAAATCATCCAATAAAACACTTTTTGACAATCAATATACTTGAAAAGCGTAAAGAAATATTAACAGTCCATGCTAAAAAAGGCTATAGTTAGCTAAACTGATTTTTCATCAATAAATCCTCCTCTGCATTCTATGACTTTTTTCACAAGTCTTGGCATACAGGCAATCAATTACTTGACAGTGTCTTGTGATATATTGCTCCAAATTTCGCACAAAGCATTCCACATATCTTCTCGCGAGCATGAACCACAATTACGGACGTTCCTATCAAGCTCTTCCCACAAAAGTTCAATGGGATTGAGATCCAGGCTCTGAGGAAGCCAAACTATGTTTTTTAACACCCCTTGTGCCTCTTTCTCTTCCAAATATCCTCTGCATAATTTTGAGCTATGCTTAGGATCATTGTCCTGTTGGAAAATGAATCCATCTCCAATTAATCGCAACCCTATTCTAAACTATTCTAAAATTTTTTTGTACTCTTCCTTTTTCATAATTCCGTCAATTTTGATCAAATCGCCAGTTCCTTGGTTAGAAAAGCAACCCCAGACCATAATTGAGCCACCACCATGCTTGATTGTTGGGACTACACAGTCTGTCATCATCTTTTCTTGGTCACTGCGTCGGACGTAAATTCTTCGTTTTGAACCGAATAGCTCAAACTTGGATTCATCAGTCCAAAGAACTTTTTTACAATCTTCTTCTATGGGCAAGTGCCCATTGCATCCGTTTTTTCTTGTTTTGTGGCCTTAGCAGAGGTTTTCGAACGGCGACACGACCATACAATTTCGCATCTCTCAGTCGCCGTTTTACTGTAGTCAATGATAAAGGTTTAACTCGGGTTTTGTTTACTTCAACACGGATTTCCGGTGCTGTTAAGCGTCTATTTCGCTTGCTGGTAACAACAATGAAATGATCTTCACTTGACGTGGTAGCTCTCGGCCTTCCCGTACGTGGACGATCTTGAAAAGTGCCTGTCTCCCTGTATCGAGTTATTGTGCCATGAACATGTCTTCGATAACTTAAATTGTAAAGCAATCTCACGTTCGGATTTGCCTTCATTATGTAAAACAACGATGGCAGAACACATTTCACTGCTAATTTCGCGTGCTTTTCCCATTTTAAGACGTCTTCACTGTAGAAACTACAAGTTTCGACTAATTGAGATTGTTTGTGAACAAAACCATGTAAACTCAGGTAAATAATAAGTCGGAAACACGTGTTTTTAGAAGCTAAATAATCCTAATTATTGACCAATGGGAAACGAAAGCAAAGCAATTAGTTATTAGCCCATCATAAAAATATTATTACGACTACCACCTGGCTCTAACGCAGCGTGTTTGAAAACAATACATGTTTATTGTCCAATAACTTGAAAGTAAATAAAAGAAATATTTAGATATTCGATATTAATAATAGAATATGCAGGTGTACATTTCTTTTATTTATCTTATGGGATTTCATTACAATTTATAGATATATATGTTGTTTAAGTGTGGTCTTAAACTTTTGGCTGGCAGTGTACATTGTTATACCTTGGTGGTAATCAAAGGCACAACCATATGGTTTATATAGGGTTTCTGATTTCTCTACTTATTTTTTTTTCTCGGGACTTGAATTCTTGAATAGAGATTTCTAGGAAATCTCAAATATTAGAAAGTGACTTACTAATAATCATCATCATTTATTATTTATTCAGTCTTGCTCAAACATATTATTTATTCAGTCTCGCTTTATCATAAAGCTTTATTTTTATCAACTACCTTACTATATGTATCTTCCTATAAACTTCAAATATTTTACGTGGTAGAGCCATGCAGAAGCTATTTTGACTGGGGTAGGACCACGCTCTCACAGAATTCCAGCGTAAAATAGCAGCACAATGCTGCTGTGTTTTGTATGGTGAATGTAGAGAACCGGAGACCCTTTTTACTGGAAACGAGGCATTCCATCTTAGTCCTCACGGGTGGCAACGCATTTATACTTTGATTCTTAATAGAGGATAGATGTAGATGTCTATGGGCCACAGCATCCACTTACCATCAGGTGGACTGTGTATTCGTTTGTCATTTGTAAGTCTTTTTAAAGGTAAGTATTATAAGACTTGACACACTTTTTAAAGTTCTTTTTAAAGGTAAGAAGTATGAGGACTTTTATTCTGTTACTATAAATATTGTTTCAGCTGTAGTGAAAGTAACCGTTGATGGTGGTACTACAAGATGGGATACATTTGTAAGCAAACTACCAGAAGATGACAAAGAGAATATCTTATTACCAGACCTTATTATTGGGGATTTTGATTCAATAACAGAAGAAATATTACAGAAATATAAAAAGAAAGGTTGTAAGGTGAAATTTAAACCTTATTGTTTTCAAATATCGTAATGCATATTCTGCATTATCATGAGGTTTTAATTAGTGATCGACCGAATATTCGGTTTCGGTTTCAGTTTCGGAAAATTTCGGCAAAAAATCTAGTTTCGGTAATAGTTTCGGTTTCGGCAAAAAATCTGCCGAACATTCGGCGGCGCCGAAACTCAGTGTTCGTGTATTGTCATGCGTCGTTCGGATGAGTTCGTGACTCGTATGTTACTCGCTCGTAAAAAGTATTGTAATCTTTGTTGAGACTGATTTGAATTATATTAGGTTAATGCTTAACTATTAGGGATAGCTTATTTTATTTTTATTTTATTTATTAAGGTTTACCAATGTTTGGTTACACTGTATTTAACAAAATGGCTTAAGAACTAACTTATGTAGCTAAGTGTAACAATCGTTTAAGGTAAACACCATATGCATCGAGAAAGATTATAAATACGAATAAAAAGAAGTATAATTACCTAATAATGAAAATGAGTATATGGTAAAAAAACTATAATTTATTTGTTGGATTCAAACCAGGCTAAAGCTAGAACTTTCTTAATTTTGGCAAATGAGTCTGCGTGAATGTCAACTAAGTCACTATGTAGACTTGACGGTGGAGTCGAAATAATGTGTAGAGAGATAGGTTGTTGAGCAAGTAGACTGTATAACTAACTTTACTTTATTTCTTGAGATTTACTTCGATAACTAAATTGACTTGACTGAGTACTAAGGGGACTGTAAAGAAAGGTGGGACAGTTTAACAACTATTTATTACTCTATTTACAATAGTATTGCGGCAGTAATTAATTATAAACTAAGAGAACACTAGAGGGAGATTTCTTCTTTTTATTGAGTCTTCTGTCTTCTTTGCCGCTTGCGAATCGAATGAATCGACGCGGTTTTTTTTTGCGCCCAATGCAAGGACACCCTCCGGAAGCGGGGGAGGGAGGTGGTGAATGCTCATAGCATACCACGCAGCCGGCTGCGTGGTTATGTGGGACTCACTATGAAACCTAAGTGCCTACCCACTAAACACCACCTGGGACTGGCTTTGGCCTGGGGGGCCTTTCTGCCGTATCGGAAGCGACCTCCCTTGGAGAAAGAGGGCGCAGGCGGCGAGTAGCCGCTGAGGAGCGCACCTAACTAAGGCAAATTATGAATTGGGAGAAGACTCGGCCTTAGCCGCCAGGAGGCAGTCCAGGTCGGCAGAAAGCTTGTTGGGGGGGTCCGAGAGAAAGTTTCTCGGCCTGCGAACTCGATAGCGAGAGGGAAGTTGGGCTTCATAGGAAGATGCCTCACGAATGAGATGATTTGAGTGAGACTCTGAGGCTTTGAAGAAGTTCTCAGAGAGTGATTTTAGAAATTGTTGGATTGTGGGGAGCTCTAAGTCTCGGTGAAGGTCGGCGTTACGGACGAACCAGGGTGCGTTCGTAGCCCGACGACAAAAAGAGTTTTGAACTCCTTGAAGTTCGTTTAGGATGCTAGGTTTAGCATGAGCAAAAATGGGGGCCGTCTATGTCATAACTGGTCGTATACAGACCTTATATAGGGTTCGCTTGTTGCGGAGCGACATTTTACTGTGTCGGCCCAGCATGCTGTTGAGCTTACCCAGGTAGAAGCGCGCGGTGCGAGTTACTTTCTTAACATGAGGTTCGAAAGTGAGCCTCGTGTCAAGGGTGACACCTAAGTATTTGGCGGTCTTATGCCAGGGGACAGGGTTCCTAATAATCGGATTAGCGGAATGGTCACTACCATTCCGCTAATCCGATTATTCGGCGTCGTTTATGTTCGAAGCAAACGGCGGAGCTCTTCTCCGGGTTCACATCGATACGCCATTTTTGGAACCAAGCTCCTAAGTCGTTAACTGACTGTTGGATCTTGTTCCGGATAGATAGGAGTGAGATAACTTTATAATAGAGGGCTGTGTCATCAGCAAAGAGGGAGAGCTGAACACCATTCGACGGGATGGGAATGTCGTTGGTGAACAGTATATATAAAAGAGGGGCAAGCACGGAGCCCTGAGGGACACCGGCTTGGATATGACGCGGAGGCCACGAGACGGACAAGAGAGACGATCAGGGAGGCCTAATTTGTATAGTTTGTAGATAAGGCCTTCATGCCAGACTATCAAACGCCTTTGCTATGTCAAAAAAGACCGCGATGGTCTTATAACGACGAGGATAAAAACCGCTGAGGATATATTCCACTATACGGTGAACTTGTTGAGGCATGAGTGTTTCCACCATTCGACGGATGGGAATGTCGTTGGTGAACAGTATATATAAAAGAGGGGCAAGCACGGAGCCCTGAGGGACACCGGCTTGGATATGACGCGGAGGCCACGAGACGGACAAGAGAGACGATCAGGGAGGCCTAATTTGTATAGTTTGTAGATAAGGCCTTCATGCCAGACTATCAAACGCCTTTGCTATGTCAAAAAAGACCGCGATGGTCTTATAACGACGAGGATAAAAACCGCTGAGGATATATTCCACTATACGGTGAACTTGTTGGGGGCATGAGTGTTTCGCTCGGAAACCAAATTGGTGGGGGATGACAAGAGGGTCGCCGTCTGTGGGAAACAGATGGCGCCTCATGCGAGTGAGGATGACGCGTTCGAAGAGTTTGCCCATGGCCTTGAGGAGGCTGATGGGACGGTGACTGGAGGGGAGGTGGTGAGGCTTTCCTGGCTTGGGGATGCCAATGACAGTTGCCTCTTTCCACGTGGTGGGAAAGTAACTGAGATCGAAGCAGGCGTTGAAGATTATAGCCAATAAGGTTATCACCTGCTCAGGAAAATGTTTGAGGGCTTGGTTGGAAATGCCATCCGCACCCGGTGCCTTTTTGGGCTTCTGTCCTTTGATGATGGATGAAATCTCATCTTTGGACACAGTGATAGGGTCAGAGGCAGTGGGGGGTGAGTTCCGGCGGCGGACCTCATCCTCCACTGCCTGGATGTGGTAGGGGTCGGTGGGATGTGAGCTGGGAGAACATTGCGCAGTGATGCTGTCTGCAAAGCACTCGGCCTTTTCATCGTCCTCGCAGGCAATGGTACCATCGGGACGGAAGAGAGGGGGAGTGTGAGTGATAACGTATATGCGGAGGGCTCTCGCCATCCGGTAGTACGCTGTATGTGAAGGGGAGATATTCTCCATGTGTTTACTCTTTTCGAGATCTCTTAATTCGGAAAGGCGTGAACGGACTTCTCGTTGAAGACGATTGGCCGTACGCCTATAGTCAGGGGTGGCATAGAGTGTAGCTCTCCGGAGAGCAGCTCTCTTGGCTTTTATGAGGTTGCTAATATCTGGGGGAAGACTATTATTAGCAACCGGGACAACCCTTTCATTCTCCTTAAGGGAGGATTTTATGAGGGTGGTGAGAGAATCGACCGCAGTGTCGATTTTTTCGGGCTGTCGAAGATGTCGGAAGAGAGGGTGATGGGGGAGTCCGGAGAGTCCATAGCTGAGGCTAAGGACTCCCTGAAGCCCTTCCAGTTTGTGAAGGTTTTGGTGGAGGAAGTTGAATGGGTGGCTGATGGCCAAGGATGAGGGAGACCGGACGGTGGTCGGATCCTAGATCGTCGAGAGTCTCGATTGCTCTGAGGTTGAGGGAAACTCCTTTTACTAATGCAAAGTCTAGCACGTCAGGAGCATGGTCGGCGTTGTCGGGATAGTGAGTGACTGCGAGGGGACTGTAGACGGTAAGGTCGAGAGACTGAGTGATATTAAGCAGTTCCTTGCCACTACGAGTAGTAATACAGGTTCATTCAGTATGCTTGGAGTTAAAATCTCCAAACATAATGACTGATTTGCCTAATGCGAGGATGGCCTCGAAATCGCTCTTGAGGGGGAGGGTTCTAATAGGGATATAACTGGAGGCTATGATGATGGACTGATGTCCAGTCAAGGCTAGCCTACATACCGTGGCTTCGATATTGGTGAGTGGGGATGTGGGAGCAGTGAAGTGACTTCTTGCAGTAATTGGCAGTAGCGCCGCCTTTGCGGTCAGGTCTATCGTCACGTAAAAGATAATACTTTTTGATGGAGAAGTCTTTGAGATCCTTAGATTTGAGGTTGGTCTCCTGGAGGAGGAGGAGGTCGGCTTCGCGATCTCAAAGAAAGAGCTTAAGCTCAGGAAGGTTATTACGCAAACCGTGGATGTTAAAAGAGACAAGCGATAAACCCTTTGGCTTGATACGACCGTGAGATATGGTGGGAGCAGAAGGCTCTGACATTATTTTTTTTTATATTTTTTTATAGGATAGGGTGACAAACGAGCACACAGTCCACCTGATGGTAAGTGGTTGCTGTGACCCATAGACATCTACATCTATCCTCAATAAAGAATCAAAATGCAGATGTGTCACCCGTGAGGACTAAGATGGAATGCCTCTTTTCCAGTAAAATGGGTCTCCGGTTCTCTACACTCACCATACGAAACACAGCAGCATTAAGCTGCTATTTTACGCTGGCTATTCTGTGAGAGCGTGGTCCTTCCCCGGTCGAGCCGACCCATTCTTGCTACAACTATACTACTAATATAGCTGCAGCATGGCTCTACCACGTATGTATTAAATTAAATTAAATCCAATTAATTTAAATTATAGGGAATACAAAAGGTTGTGATGCTCAGCAAGAGCAAGGAGACGGTCCTGAGGGGACTGAGCAGCGCGCATTTTGCGTGCAAGGATGGCAATCTCCCCTATGTCGACGCTCCGAATAACAGAATAAACTATTTTCAGGTCATCAGCCAATGAGGATTGTGCCTGGTGTGGGGCGGTGGAAGTCCGCGGGGGGGTCAGCCTTTTTGGGGCCCCAGGGAATAACTGGGGGCGGTGAGGGCAGAGAAAAGCCCTGAGGGGGCTGAGGAGGGCCCTGAGGGCGCCTAGGGAGACCCTGAGGTGGCCGAGAGGGGCCCTGAGGGGGCTGAGAAAAGCCCTGACGGGGCATTTTGAGAGCCGGGAATGAATTGTCATTGAACGTGGGTGGAGCTGGTTTGGCAGCTTTAGTTGGACGGGGGCGAGGAGCGTGAGGACAGCCTCTGTAGTTGGCCGGGTGGCCAGACTGTTGGCATAGGACGCACGCGGGTGGGGATTGCTGTGCATCTTGTTCACAGCCTCGACGGGTAAGTCCTGGGACTTAAGGTCCTCCAGGATATCTTCGTTGGAGAGTTCGAAGGGAACTCCGCGGAGGACAGCCCTGACCTTACGCTCTTCTGGAAGAGCCTACGTGTGGTAAGACACACGCTCGGCTGTGAAGTTTGGTGAGGTGACGAAAGTCGTCGATAGCTTCACCGAGGTTGGTGGCTTGGTCATATTTGATGCCTGTATCGTAACAGGTTTTGGAGAGCCTGGTGAATTGGCCCTTGTCTCTGAGGAAGACAGGGGGCGGGACCTCTTTCTTGGCGCGGGTTCTTGGAAGATGCTGGCTTGGAAGGGGGAGGGGGGGATGTCTAGCGACATTAGGGGGACAGCGGCAGCGGCGGGGGCTGCGGGGGTAGGGGCAGTAGCGGGAGCTGCGGGGACGCAGCCAGCAACGGAGCTGCGGCAGGGGCTGTCGGGACGGGGGGTGTGCGAAGGGTGGCAGCGCGTTTCGGGCCGGATGCCCTTCTTTATTTGCGCGGCGGGGGTTTCACCGGTATTATGTTCCCACGCGGCGTCGCGTCGCAAGCATCACGTGATGTCCGGCGGTGTGCGGTGTGCGGGGCGTAACAGGGTATGAGGGGGCGACGGGCGGCGGCTCCCTTCGCCGTCCGTAACATTAACTGAAGATCTCATTGAACAATATATTAGTTTTAACAATATTGTGAACAAAATAAAATATGTTCACAATTAGCGAGTAACTTTTATATGTGTAAGTTACTCCTTAAGTTGGTTTTTGGACAAAATTTACTTAAAAAAGTATTAATGTTAAATTGCAGAATTTTTACTTCAAAATAAATAAATATATTGCTATATGATTACTACAATTACTGTTTTTTATTAACACAAATGAACTATCTATATATGTGTAAAAAATAAACCAGATTTCAATATACAATAAAAAAATTAACATGTTTCAGTTTCGGTTTCGGTTTCGGCCGAAACTGACACCCAGACCGAAGATTCGTTTTATGTTACGGTTTCGGCTGAAAATAGTGTTTCGGTCGGACACTAGTTTTAATACCTATCTTGTGCTTAATCAATTAATATCTTAATTAATAGAATCAGGCTTTACTTAATGGAAATCCATTATATTAAATTTGGTAAAAATGGTTGGTGTTAATTACCAACAATTACTTCAGTTGAGGATGCTTTGTGTAGAGGCAAAACATGTGTCGTATTGTCGTCGGTGGTGTGTCTTTCCTAGTGTAGTGGTGTTGGGAGTAGTGGTGCTGGGTTTAGTGGTGACGGGGATAGTGTACGCAATTGCGGGAGGGCGGGAGGTGCTCTTCAAACTAGGTAAGACACATCATTTTATTTCATTGAGCTTGTGTGGGCAAAATAATTTTTACCAACTTTAACATTTATATCTTGTTTCAACTTTTTTATAATAAATGTTTTTAGTGTATCATTTTTGTTTTTACAATTTATATTAATGAAAGTTAAACAAAGCCATTTACATATTTAAGTATGCTCTTCTTATTTAAATAATCATAATTTTTATGTTTAGTTTTTTTATAACTGAAGTGACAAACAAACTTACAGTCCACCTGATGGTGATTACTTTTTTCTGTAACCACCTTTGTCGTTATATCACTACCTTAAGGTTGATTGACAGAAATGCTTTTAGCATTAAGTTCGGCTTTGTTCTTATAAATTGAGTAAGATTCAATAAAGAATAAATAAATAAATAGTAGTCTGTGGACACCTGCAGTCAACTTTATACAAATTAAGCTACAGATGCTTTGTCAACCCTAAGTACTGACTCTCTATACCCTTCAGAGTGGAAATATGTAAGCACTGCTAGAAGGCGGCAGAAATAGGTAAGAGGGTGTTAGCTACCCAGATAAACTCCTTGGCAGAAAAAGGTTCCTACCACCTGGAATCATTAAAAATCATAAAATTTTCATCCTGTGACTAATGTTTATACACAAATAATAATAATAATAATCTTTATTAATAATTGTACAGTGAATATGTGAAGTCTCTGATTGCTGAACTAGGAATTATACCTGTATCTCAGCAATCAGCGCCCTCTCCCAATTTTATGACCTAAGAAATTAACAATAAAGGTTCAGAATAACAATAATGTTTCAAAGAGTACATACTACTTATTTTAAACAGGACATGTTTGTGTGTGTGTGTGTGTGTGTGTGTGTGTGTGTGTGTATGTGTGTGTGTATGTGTGTGTGTGTATGTGTGTGTGTATGTGTGTGTGTGTGTGTGTATGTGTGTGTATGTGTGTGTGTATGTGTGTGTGTATGTGTGTGTGTGTATGTGTGTGTATGTGTGTGTGTGTGTGTGTATGTGTGTGTGTGTGTGTATGTGTGTGTGTGTGTGTGTGTGTGTGTGTGTGTGTGTGTGTGTGTGTGTGTGTGTGTGTGTGTGTGTGTGTGTGTTAGTGTGTGTTAGTGTGTGTGTTAGTGTGTGTGTTAGTGTGTGTTAGTGTGTGTGTTAGTGTGTTAGTGTGTGTCTGTGTGTGTGTGTGTGTGTGTGTGCGTGTGCGTGTGTGTATGTGTGTGTCAGCAAGCGTATGTTTGCGTTTGTGTGTACTTACACAGTAACGCATTTTGCGAATTTAAGTAAGTATGTGATTTGGCAAACTATTTAATAATATTATTTTCTTTTAGATCATACATACTCCAGATCAAAACCACACAGATTTTACAAAGGCTTTGATAGAGTTAAATAATTATTGCTCAGAACATAAAGTGAATGTAAGTAACATTTATGTATATGTGGTATGCTATATTATGGTTGTAGTATGAATGGGTTGGCTCGATTGGGCCAACCAAGACCAAGCTATCACAGAATATAAGCGTAAAATAGCAATTTAATGCTGCTGTGTTTTGTTTAGTGATTGTAGAGAACTGAACACCTTTTTACTGGAAACTAGACATTCCATCTTAGTCCTGAGGGGTGACAATGGCATCTGCATTTTGATTATTCTTAATCAAGGATAGATGCAGGTGTTTAAGAACCACAGCATAAAATTAACATCAGGTGAACTGTGTGCTCCTTTGTCACTCTTATTCTATAAAATAATAAAGTAAAAAAATAAAAGTGTAGTGGCGGTGTAAGATTAATCTTTTGCCCATATCGTCCCATGGGTGTCGTCGAGAAGTCTGAGGGAAACAAACCAGGATGGGCAGCAGTGTCGTCCTAATAACAACTAGAAAACAAAAAACTGCGGTTGCCAACTGCACTGGTTGGCAACTATAGCAAATATTCCCCTCATGCCACAGTTTAAGGGGAGGCCTATGTTCAGCAGTGGACTTTAATAGGCTGTAACCTGTATACTGTATTCTATCTCATTCTATCGCAGGCTAAATCCTATAGATGTATATATTATGTTTGTCTCTTTTTAGTGTCGCTTTTTCGTTTCATTTAGTTTCAAATCACAGCAATTCTAAAGGAGTTTGCACTTGAAAAATGTAAATTTTTAACATTAGGTTAGTTAGCACTGGTATATTGGTATATTATGTAACTTTTGTGTCATGTCTGTATAAATTTTTATTTTTTGCATGCTATAAAGGGGATATTCTTTTTAATCTCAAGTAATAACATGTATAGTGATACAGTCATAATCTTACATTATAACTCGAGGGTCTCCCGTTGCATTCCATCCACTGTATTAGTTTCAAAAAAGTACTTGATATGTCAAGAAAATCCTAAGACCTTGGACAGATTTCTGGTAATGAACTTAGATGTTACCATAATTTCTATATGGCGCCGGAATAAGAAAATTCATTACTTCGTATAGTTATTAGTATCTTGTATAAATAGCAAATCTTGTCAAATAACTATAGCATTTGACATATTTCTATGTTTTTTAATATATTGGCAATATCAATTTGCCGAGTAATGACAGCGTGACAGAGTCCTTTATCTCATTTGAAACAGGAAATGGGCGGCAGAATCTTCCTGATATCAACCTTAAATAATAAAAACTGTCACCTGCCTTTACAATTTATGAGGGTGTATGTTCAGTAGTAGACTGATAGGCTGTATTGATGATGATGACGATGATGTCAATTACTCAGACTGGGGATGAGAGCAGCAACAAATTTTTAAATTTCTGTTATTGCAATTGTTAATGCACTTGCTATGCATACTTGTTACCGGTAGACATAAATAAAACTATTCATACTTACACAAGCACTTCTTTAGCCAAAGAGTGGGTGAAGCATGGAATAAGCTGCCATCAGAAGTCAGAAGTGATATCGGCACAAACCATAAACCAATTTAGGAATATATAGGATAAATAAATAAAATAGAACAACTACAAATTTGAAACCAGTATGCAGGCTTGTATCAGTTGTTTCAAATGCTGGCCTACTAAATAATAATAATTATATGTTTTAACCGACTTCAAAAAAAGGAGGATGTACTCAATTCGACTGTATGTTTTTTATGTGTGTTACCTCGAAACTATTTTCTAGGTGAACCGATTTTGATGATTCTTTTTTTTAAAGCTGGTGCTTCTCATGTGGTCCCATATAAATTTGATGAAGATCTGACTAGTTTATTAAGAGCCGTGGTAGCTCAGATGGTTAGCGCTCGCTGAAAATCACAGTATGCGAGCAACCCGGGTTCGATCCCCGCCGGCACAAATGAAATTGTTAATTGCAATTTTAAGTGCTGATTTACCACGTGCTCAGCGGTGAAGGAAAACGTCGTGAGGAAACCTGCATGTCTCTGTGCAAGTCTGTGTGCAAGTGGGATGTTTAGTTAAACTCTCCCACTGGTAACGCAACATCACTAGTTTCTGTTTCGCCATGCAGGGTGCAGCATATGCAGGTTAGGTTAGCATTTGAAGGAAAAGATGACACAATCCCCCTTTCACCCCTTAGTTAGATAATTTAAGTTAAATAATTATATTTTATATTTCTTCTAGATAGACCATGCTGTGGCCATAGCTCAAGCTTCGGGAAGAATTGATCAAATCTTGGGAAATGTGCAGACTTTATACCTTGCAAAACAGAAGCACTTGCTAAATTTTACAACTAATATTTATATTTTATCAGATGATGCAATGTCATGGCTCCTGTTTCCAGGGGATCATATAATTTTTATTCCTGAACAGACAAGGAAACATGAGAGGTCTTGGTGCTCTTTGATACCTATGGGGGAAATCTGTGAAAGTGTTACAACCACTGGCCTCAAATGGAACTTAGGTATTGTGCATTATGTTTGATTATTTTAACTTAATTTCAGTATTATTTAAAAAAAAAAAACATTTAACAGAATGTAGTGGTGATATAATAAAATTAATTATCCCATCTTCTTATGTAGGTGTTGTAAGAGACGACTTAGGTAAATGTTCATATTATCTTGTGGCCTAATAGATATCGGTCGCCTGCCTCATTGGTCCAGTGGTCATAAACAAGCGCGACTGCTAGTCATGTGGTTCGATTCCCGGGTTCGGCCAAAATTAGTCGGAAAGCACGTAACGTCGTTAGTACTGCACCTGATCTCTCCAGTCGTGTCGGATTACCGTCCCATCGAATTATGTGAGGGAACAGAAAATGCACCTGTGCTTGCCCACACACTTGTACACTTTAATCCTGTCCTGCGCAGAAGATTAGTCTCCGTCGAATTTTGCCGTCGTGACCGAAATTCGGTCTCGAAAACTATACTAAGATATGAAAGTAATGTTGTTAGGACATCCGGTAGTACTATCACTAATCTGCCTGGTAAACATGACAATTATTGCCATTTCTGCTGTCCTGATGGAAGAAGTCCATGTCCAGCAGTGGAATGTTTACGGGCTTGATGTAGGGAAGGAGAAGAAGAATACATTTAACTATATAAGTAAACGATTTAAAGAAGGGCATAGTTAACTTAATAAAGGTAAATATGTTAATAGTACAGCACTGAAATTAATGATAATATGTTAATTAAAAAGTGTTGTCAAAAATTAATTACTTACCTATATCTTAATTTAATGTTAATTATTATCTCGTTTAAATTATTTTTGTACTGTGGTGTAACGGGCTAGTGTTGTTTAAAATGAGCCTTATTAGGCATATTTAGATCGTCAATTGATTTCTTTTATGAAAAATTATTTAGGAAAAACAATTTGTCCAAATTCAATTTAATTCAGAAAGTCACTTTAAGCGAACGGTCTCCGATATTACTGAAGACTAGCTGGTCGACCTTTCTGACCACTATCAGTGTAGGTAAGTGTGAAAAAATACATCGATTTTTCATCCTAATCGTCAATTTTATTTTTACTTACGCCGTATGTATATGATTTTTACAAAAGAAAAAGCAATTAAAACTAAAATTATTATTTATAGTCCTATTACTCGCAGTGTAGGGTCATGAACACCCGCTGCGTTTCTTAGCTGAATAGCTATTGCACGCCTCATAACGCGAAGCGTTATTAGGTAGTGGTATACTCTCGACACGTCAAGGTCAAGCAATTTTGTGTTCTTAAAATGCCTCTATCATAACCATATTGCACTTGTACGATAATATGAGTAACCGTTTATCAAGAAAACACTCTAATTAATCCATCTTATATTATCTAAAAAATCATTATAAATTAGAGATGGGCCGAATATTCGTTTTATATTCGGTATTCGGCATATTCGGCAGCTTTACCGAATATTCGTAATCGGCCGAATATTCGGCTAAATCACCGAACATTCGTTAAAGTGGTACTCAAAGTGTCCACTGTATTGAAATGTACGAACATGTTTGTCCACATGTCAGATGTAGCCGATAGACATTTGGCCTTATATAGCTCACCTTGAATAGTGCTTTTAAATTTTTCATACAGTTGTGGAATCACTGTTTCACCTATACATTTTCGGCTCAGTATTTGGTATTTGGACTTTTATCTTCGACTATAGAAGTTGCCTGGTTATCTATTGCCATCGTAATTGAATTCGTAATTGAAAGTGATCTTGAAATAATTTAAACGCGACGACTGTTTTTGTGAGAAAAAAGTGTTTCGTTGTGTTATTCTTAGTGAAAATTGATAATTATATGATAAAAATGAGTGGCAGGAATGAAACTGACGACCAAAGTAAAGTGAAATGTACGATTTGCGAAAAAATACTTTCTATAAAAAAATTATTTATCTACCGACTTCAAAAAGGAGGAGGTATTCAATTCGACTGTATGTTCTTTTTTATGTGTGTTACCTCATAACTTTTTTCTAGGTGAACCGATTTCGATGATTCTTTTTTTTATTTGAAAGCTGGTGCTTCTCATGTGGTCCCATATAAATTTGATCAAGGTCTGACCAATAGTTTATGAGTTATCCTTAATAATTAATTTTGAAGTCGGTTCGTCTTTTTTATTCGAAAGTCTGACCAATACTTTTGAGTTATCCTTAAATAATTTATATTGAAGTCGGTTGTACAAAATTTTAATTTTAAATTATTTTAAAAGCTGGTTAGAATAGAATAGAATACAATAATTTTTATTCAATATAGATTACATGTGTAATTCTTATTGAAAGTCATTTTTACTTTACCACTGGTTCGAAAAAAACCTCTGTCCTGGGAAGAACCAGCAAGAAACCCAGGTTCAACTCTTTATCAACAGAGAAATAGATTGAAAGGTACTTCTTTGTCAAAATTACTATTTCTTCAATCAATCCGCAAAAGTATTGTACTATATAACAAATGAACTAGATATTTGTAAACTTCTTCCATTTTTTTTAATTACTGTTTTACACTACATTGTTTATTAATTTCTTTTATTTCATTAATGATAAACCATAAACAACATGACTATTTTTTTATTCATCTAATTCTAACCTATTAAATACATGTGCAAAAACATCGATAATGGCTAACATCGATGTTTTGAGTAGGATAAACATCGAACATCGATGTTGAGCTATCGATGCCAACATCGATGTCATCATCGATGTTTCTGCAACATCGATCATCCCTAGATGCAATAACATGTCAGGTGTGGCGGGGGAGCGAGGGGCAGGGTCCGGTGCTAATCCCAAGCGCTTTACGTAAACAAGTTTCGACATGAATTGGTTAGGTACCGAGGTGATCCTACTGAATAATGTTCGGACGAATATTCGGTTCGGTAAAAGTTTTACCGAACTTTCGGCCGAATATTGGTATTCGGTGAAATCCATATTCGGCCCATCTCTATTATAAATTGCTACTTTGAAAAAAAATTACGTGGAAGTCCGGATGTTGGTTTTGTATGTGGTCGCGATAACTCCCGAAATAATTGACGTATCGAGACCGCGTTTTTATTAGCTTCAAAATTACATCAACTGGTTCCCAATTTCACATTAATAGCCTTTTTATAAGTTCTAAGTCCAACTTTTATAAGTTCTATTGCTATTAAAAATTTAAAGGCGCTTTTATAAAACATAGTAAAGTAATAATTTTAGACCTATTTCTGTACTAATAACTTTCAGTAAATTTTTTAAAAATAATTTTAGATCAATTGTTAATTTCTTTTAATTAAAATAAAATACTCCATAAAAATCAATTTGGTTTCACAAGGGATCGCTCGACGACTGACGCAGGTGTTGAGCTTATAAAATATATTTTCAATGCCTGAGAGAATTCACAAGATGCCTTAGGTATTTTTTGTGATATTTCCAAGGCTTTCGATTGTGTTCATCATGAGATATTAATCAGGAAACTGCAACATTACCGTGTCATAAATATTGCGCTTAGGCTTATTATTTCATATTTAAATAAAGGAATCAAAAGTCGTTATCAATAGTAAAGGTTTCTCCGAATCGGTAGTATCAATGGGCGTTCCTCAGGGCTCGATTCTTGGCCCATTCCTGTTCTTCATCTATATTAATGACTTACCTTATCTTGTAGGGGACACTCACGATATAGTACTGTTTGCTGATGATACCTCTTTAATTTTCAAACTCAAACGACAGTCAAATAACAGTCAAGTAAATAATGCTCTATCGAGCTTAGTACATTGGTTTAAACGCCAACAATTTACTCTTAAACGGCAATAAGACAAAATGTGTTAAATTTACATTACCTAATGTTAAACATTCAAATACCAATGTGCTCTTAAATGGGTAGGAGTTGAGTCTTGTGGATACGACTGTTTTACTTGGTATTACTATTGACGCAAAGCTTCAATGGGGCCCCCATATTTCTTAATTAGCAGGCAGACTTAGTTCTGCAGCATATGCTGTAAGAAAGATTAGAAGTCTCACCAATGTTGAGATAGCTAGATTAGTTTATTTTAGTTATTTTCATAGCGGGATGTCTTATGGAATTTTGCTATGGGGTAATGTGACTGACATTGAAGCCATATCTGTTTTGCAAAAGAGAGCCATACGGGCGATTTATAACTTAAATTGTAATTACAGATTTTTTTTAAGAAATAAAGATATTAACTTTGGCATCGCAATATATTTATGAAAATTTAATGTATGTACATAAAAACATAAATAGCTTTGATAAGAATAAATATGTTCATATTTTAAACACTAGAAACAACACACTAGACTCCACAGAATTAGTTATTATGGGGCAATGTATACGTTTTACAACAAAATCCCAGAAAATGTACAAAATTTGTCAATAAACAAGTTTAAATGTTTTATTAAAGAAAAATTGTACAAAAAGGGTTATTATAATATCAAAGAATACATAAATGAAAATAACTCCTGGGAATGAGATGATCGCCATCATGCTGATTCTATTAAAATTCATATAAAAATTGTACAAATAAAATTGTTGTAAAGTGAAGTATGTTTAAAAAAATTCCCGCTGGATTTTTCCTGGTTCTTCCCAGGACAGAGGTATTTTCCGAACCAGTGGTAAATAAAAAAATTACTTTCAATTAGTAATATGTAATAAAAATTATTCTATTCTATTTTTTTTTAGCCTTTGATAGACAAAGGACATATATCGATTTTATACTTTGTGTAGCCGATTTATTTTGGTAAACATAATTAAATTTTTCCCTGTAGGTGACACAACCTGTTAAAATAATAGAGCGTTAAATTTAAAACACGTAAATAATATATTTTAAAAGTCAGGAATGCAATTTATTTTTTCATCAAAATTAAATGAAACGCTTGTGACGCGTGCACTTTTAAATTTTCTAAACTATTTTAAATTTCTAGGCGAAAAAAATACCAGCCCTTTTGTCACCAGCGGTCACGACAGTCGTGGATACTATTCTTTCAACAACTTTCAATAAATAGTTATCTGTCAGATATATCCTACCCCACAGATTGCTTTATAAAAGTTATATTTGCCATTGCTGGCAATTGGCATACGGGTTGTCAACCCCAGTTTTTTACTACTTTAACTTGTTATCAGGAAATTAAAGTACAGAAGAATCTGTTTCATTTCCCTTTGTTGTCTCTTACTACACCCATGGGATGATATTTGAGTGGAAATATTTATTGAACCATTTTCTTATTTTCAGATAATGCATCACTTAAGTTTGGTGAATTAGTCAGTACCTCTAACACATTTGATGGGTCGGAGAAAGTAACTATTAAATGTAGTAACACAATTCTTTGGTCTATGAAAGTCCCTAGTATATGTGAGTATACCTTCATGTTCCAATCAGTAGTTTAAAAGAATGGGTACTGTTTTTTTAATGTAATATTAAGATATAAAAATGAATATGAACCGTTTATATTTTTTATTTGTATAAGTAGACTTAGTTGGTAATTTTAGACCACGTGCAAATTAAGCCTAGTCAAAGCCAAGGGTTTAAACACGTAATTTTTAGCATTTGGTTATTTAAGTTATTGTAGTAGAATCATGTTAAGCCGGTTCTATACACGCGCTACAGATACCAGAGAAAGGACACGAAGATAAATGAGCGAAAGTTCCACAGTTTTCCATGTTACAGTTTTCCAAGCGCGAAGACGTCGCGATCGCAAGGCATTTACATTTAAAGCGTGACACTTATTAGTATTATCAGGCCTATCTGTTTAGGCATAAAAATATACCTACGCTGCCCGGCCGCTAATAAGAGGCTAATTCAGTGAGGTTGTCACGCGCGTTCAAGCTGACGCGCGCCTTACGTTAACAAAAGAGTAGTTTTCTGCTATAAGTATTTAGACACTTTTGATATTTATTTTTGAGTTTTTATTTAAGTATGGCCACTCAAAAAACCAAAAAGTACTGCATAGCATACGGATGCTTAAATAACAATAGGAATGTCGACTTTTCATTAAATTTAATTTAAAACTGCTGTCTATTTTAATTAAAAATGACTTAACATCGTCACCATCATCATCAGCCTAAATATTGACCCACTACTGGTACACAGGGCTCCCTTTATACGGAGGGAGTTTGAGCATTAGTCCACCGCGCAGCTCAATGCGGATTGGTGGAGGGAGTACTAGATAATCGGTACTTCTTTAGATTCCATTAGTCGCCTTTTACGACACCCACAGACAGACATGGGGTGATACTATCTACTCTACGGGCATCACACAACACGTAATAGTAATAAAGTATAAATAGGTAATAGCTAGTAGGTAATACCTTTAACCTACCACACATTGAACCATAATGTTCTTATTATCAGTAAATTACTGATACTTTGCATAACACCTCAGTACCAACTAATATCAAAGGATTTAATTTGTTTTCTCACAACACCTAACCCTACTGTAGGAGCGGCCTTAGCAAGCCTTAAAACGCCTTAAGGCGCCTAACGGTCTAAGTGATACAAACTCTCGCACACGGACGTAAAGTGCATTTTGATTTACAACTCGCGCCGCAACAATCGGTAGGCTATTTTAACGAAGTTAGCATCCGAGGCGTGCAAAATATTATGAACATTAGTGACTGTAACTAGGTTTAAACTCGCAAGTTTGCTATCAGAAAGTGATTCTTCTGTACTTGTACTATTATCTATTCTGTGGTATTATCCTGTTGAGGGAAGACAATAAAATAAAAAATCATCATGGTCCTCAGGGGTGAGCATCTGCATTTTGATTCTTAATTGGGAATACACGTAGATATCTATGGGCTACAGCATCCACTTACCATCAGGTGGACTGTGTGCTCGTTTGTCACCCTTATTCCTTAAAAAAGTCCATTTATAGGAGAAAACACCAATGAATTATAGGTATTGCCATAACCATACTATGTCTCAATCCAGGAACCATAACCATGCATCAATCAACCATAAACATGCATTACCTATCCTATTGTAGCAACAGATTTCGTCAAGACTTTGCTCTAGTTAGGTTGAAATTATTATCAATAAACATTTAAAGCTTACTTAGACTTAAAACGTTTTGCCGTTTTTCATCATGCTTATGTCTGTGTTTTTGTAAGGAATATTAGATAAACGGTTTTGTAGCTTCTCAGGCATTTGCTATCTTATCTTGTCATGCAACTTGTGAAACAACTTGATTGATTAATATCATATTCATACAAAATTATATTTGCTTTGTTGAAACATCGGTTCATAGCCATGCTAGGATCCGACGGGTGGCGCTGTAGTCCAGTTATTAACAAGAACCTGTGTTTATGGACCAAAATGATTATGTAATATTATTATATTTATTTAGTTCTCTTCTAGTGTCCGTTAGGTGGCACTGTGGTCGACTTGTTTATAACTTTTATATTACACTGTAAAAAGTACGGAGTCAATTCGGAGTGAAACTTATCATGCCACCTACCGGGAAAGGCAGAAAAACGTCTGCCGCGCCAGCTAGTCAATCTATATTATGTACCTATATAGATATTCTAAACAGCATGAATCGCCAGACTATTTGAACATTAAATTGTATTAATTTTGTTTCAGGTTGTTAAAGAAAATAGTGATGAATTAACAACTAGAACAATATCGTGAACTAAATATCTTTACGTAAATATAACACTAATTTATAATTTTTTGTACTTAGTTTCTGTATGTATTTTGTAATACTATGCGCAAATGATAAGAGTAATACAACTTCACCTTCTAGACATTTCTATAGTACCGCCATGATACGCCGCAAATTTATAATTTAAGATTAGTTATTTATTAGTAAAATTAAAGTTACAGTCTACATATATATGTACGTCCCACTGCTGGGTACATACATACCTGAGAGGATATTGTTGATGTTTTATTTTTTTGAAGAAAATATATCAACATAAATTAAATTATGTAAGTACATAAACAAAATTAAAAACAATTTAAAATAAATATTTGGTAGGTACCTATATTGATTTTTCTTTGATTTTTGCACATTCTTCACAACTTGAAGTTGGTGTGCAATACAAAAGTTCGTTTGACAGTCTGTTCTTATCGTGCGCACAGTATTCTTCATCTACTGCCCACAACATTGTTACCTTTATAAAAGTAGTATATTAATATTTTTTTATTCTAGTACTTAAAGATGCGACTTATGTATTCATTTTTTTAAAATCTAACTTATTGATTTATTACACAATCTTTTAAAACCTAGCATTTTTAGAATTTAGTATAATAGTTGACGTAATTATGGTATATTGGTAGTTACCTGATATATTGCATGTCGGCAGCCTAAAAGAATCCATCAACCCATTTTAACCGACTTCAAAAAAAAGAGGAGGTACTCAATTCGACTGTATTTTTTAATGTGTGTTACCTCAGAACTTTTTCTAGGTGAACCAATTTCGATGGTTCTTTTTTTATTTCAAAGCTGGTGCTTCTCATGTGGTCCCTTTTGAACAAGATGTGACCAGTAATTTTTGAGTTATCCTTAATAATGCATATTTAATTGACTTCGACTACATTGATGATGTTCTCATTTTCTTTATATTGAAGTCGGTTGTACAAATTTTTAATTTTACCACTTGTCTTCTATGGATTTCATAAGATCATATTACTCGTTATTTAAGATTTTTATTATTTGTTTTTATTTTCATAAGATAAATTGCATGCTAGATACTTTTTACCCCTTTTTAAGCAATTTGCGCGCACGAAAGAGACTGAGATTTGGAGGATTTAAAGTTTATAAGGAGAAGGAACAAACAGAAAACTACAATTTATATATAATATCTGTTACAAATCCATGATGAAATAAAATAAAATAAAACATACATTGTTTATTTTCATATTTGCTAATGTCAAACAATTGTCGCTTAGACAAATTTATTCGTTTGTTGACGTTCGTACTGCCAATGTCTCATAGTAAGTACACAAACACTTAATAGTCTGTGGTCAAACAATCGCACAGAGTGGATAATGGCCAAAGAGTGTTTATTTTATATGTTGTATATTAGATAGTTGTGTTTTATAATTAAAGTATGTAATGCACTTACGGTCGAATTTCGACTATATACTAGGCGACCTCTAGTAAATTATAAATATATCTCACAAACATCACGTACCAAACTTTAAATTTTTTAGTTGTTAGATTTTTGAATTAAAATTGTACATTCCTACAATTACATATTATATTAAGTTCCATTCAATCGGCAAAATTATATTTTTAAGAATACTTGTAATGGCATTAAAATTACTTATATCCCCTAAACAGTATCTTTCAAGATGGTGTGATTTCTTATATGTTGCAACCATTGCGGCTTGTATTTACTGCACGAGAGAAATAATTTACTTAATTTCGTGTTTTCTTTAAATATATGGGTATAATGTTATGGTTTATACAATAAAATATAATAAACATGTTTATCTCATCTAAATTTATATATTATTATAACATTAGTGCTAAAAGCGAAGTATAATAGAAATTTCCAGTAATTAAAAAAAAATGGCGGGAATTGAATCGCCGCAATGGATGACAGTTACTGAAAAAAGATATTTGACACATAGCCGGGATGGATGTTTTGACTGTTGACGGGTTATTCAACCCGAGGGCCAACACCGCCGACTAATTAAAAATGCTTGTTCTAGTGGATGGCTCATGGATAGTAGTCAAATGACGGATTCGCACCTACGGAATTTAGATCTGCAGGCTGTGCCCTTGTCCATTACGTGATTGTCGCTTTTACACAATAATAATTTACATAACCATTATATTTATAATATTATTATGTATGGTACTATAACGTCTTTTCAAATAGAAGTATGTGCAGTAAAAAATTATTATTTCTACACACATTTACTAAAAGTTTGCTATGTGGTGACATATACCTGCGCTGTTTTTTGTAAAATTACTTATTTTTATTAGAAAAGTTGTCTGACATTAAATGATTTTGGGAACAGTTTAAGCTTATTTCATTTATTCATGTAATGTAAGAAGTCCGAAGTAAATTTTGCGTGTCGCTCGTATTGTTTTCAACACGACTTGTGTGTGCAGGATAAGAATAAGATCATTATCGAAAATCATTATTTTATTTATTAGAAGAAATGCAACAAAATACTGCAAGAATATAAAATTTATAAGAATTTAAATGTAAATAAATATTTCTTAATCGCATTTTTAGATTGATAACTGCATATTCTACACAACATATATTTGAAGCTTGTGGGCAATGTGAAATATCAGTTCTGTTCTTATCGTGCTCGCATAGTATTAGGATTGTAAAATAGTTCTATTCAGACAGTTTTGTATATTTGGGTAGTTGATGCAGTCTTTGATAAGTTACTACGGCTATGTTCCGATATACGTGTGACGTCAATTCAGTATACTGTGAAGGTGTTCCTTTTTAGTTTGCTATACTGATTACTGTTTAAAACGGAACGCAGTCTAGTATACTGTCGTGTATACTGTATACGTGTACATGATAAATGTTTTCAAATGAAAATATTTATCATGTACACGTTTTCTGTTCAACAAGAAAAATTGGGGGAGGGGGGGGGGGGGAGTGAAACACGGTAAATTTTATCAACAAATCACTATCCCTATTTTTTTTTTTCCATGATGAAATGGCACCCATTTTGTTTTTTTTTGCTTCGAGGCACGGCTGCTTATACTACCACTACCCATGTAGAGGTCCTAGGAAGACGAAAGAGGACTCGTTTGATAGCTAATAATGTAGACAATAAATCATTGATTACAATTATGCCATTTCTTTTTTATAAAAGAGCAAAAAATAATTTTTACTTTTTTTTTATTATTTGCTTTTTCATAAAATCTAAACTGTCAAGCTACATGTTTTTTTTGTTTTTGAACGATAGTACAGAATGTGTGCTTAAAATATGTCTTACATCTTAGCCATAAGTAAGATAGATAAGAAGTTATTATGATTTAAACATGGTAGTGTTTCTAATCCTGGAGTAGAAAAAGAAAAATAAAACAAAATAAATCGATTACCATAATGGTTTATTCTGTCAAAATCAAATGCAAAAGTTACAGCCACGTTCCAAAATGTCCTCCGTGGTGTTGCAGACAAGCTATTGTTCTAATTGACACATGTGTAGCGTGTCGGATCATGTCTTTGTCTCTCCTCAATTCATTCCCAACTTGTATAATTTTTTCAATAAGTTCCTCGCGTGTATTTCGCACGTCGACGTATACTTTCTGCTTTATTGTGCCCCACAACTAAAAATCAAGGGGGGTCAAGTCCGGAGAACGCGGTGGCCAAGCGATTGTTCCACCTCGTCCAATCCACGTCGAATATCGTTCATTTAAATAGTTTCTTACATTTGCTGCAAAATGTGCCGGAGCTCCGTCCAGTTGTAGTATCATTCGTGACCTATAGGCCAATGGTATTTCCGTTAATGCGTCTAGGTAATCACTTTCCAGGAACTCCAAAAATCTTGGGCCCAATCAGTATATCGTCGATCATTCCAGCCCACACATTCACCAAGAATTGGTGCTGAAAAGTACTTTGTCTCACTGCATGAGGATTATTGCGGAGCCACAGATGTTCGTTGCGGTGGTTTGTCGGAACACAATTTCTTTTTTTTCAAAAAATTTGGGTTAGATCACACGTTTCTTGATATCCACGAACAAAAACTGACCTTCGTGCAACATCTGATTCAATTAATTCTTGCACGTTTCAAAATCTTCCACACTGTCCATTTGGATTAACCGAGTCTAATTGCAATGCGCCTGACACTTAGTTTCGGGTCTTGAGTGATCAATTGTAATATCTCTTCTTTTTGTTGCGGTGACACTAAACGAGTACGTTCGTTAGCTTGTCTTCTAATACCATTTTCAGCAAGATTCAGGTGTAATCTTATTGTGTTGTGCGCCCGCGCTCACCGTTGAACGGTGAGTGATTTCCCTTCCCGCCTCCGCTAGTGCCGCCGCCCCCGCGCGGTTGCGCTAGAAGTCAGTGCGCACCGTCCCCGTGCGGTGAGTACATTCTCGCTTATGCGGCTCCTCCTCCATCACTCCAGCACAGCCGCACTTTGCGGCTGTGTTGGTTGACCCGCGCTTCCGTCCCCGGATGGTTGTGCCCCACGCCTCCCTCTCCCCGAGGGAGGTCGTCTCCGATTCGGCGATAAAGCCTTCAGGCTAGAGCCGTTCTCAGGTGGTGTTTAGTGGGTAGGCACTTCTTCAAAGTGAGTCCCACGCAGCCGGCTGCGTGGTATGCTATGAGCATTCACCACCTCCCTCCCCCGCTTCCGGAGGGTGTCCTTGCATTGGGCGCAAATAAAAACTATTACTATTATTACACATATGGGCGTACCATGGGTTTGCCAAAGGTGATGGGTAGGGTTGTCAACTTCTTTATATCAAAACATATAGTATTTATTTTTGTGTTAAGGTGCTCTTCAAAATTGGTAAGACACATTGTTTTATATTTCAATAAATATAATAATAATTAATTTTAAAAACTTTAATTCCATCATTGTTCCCAACAACTACAGGCATACGTTTGACATGGAAGAACACATGACCTCTGTCTTGTTAATGTGCATTTTAAAACCGATTCGCTGGGACACCATTGAGGTTATTGGACTGATTGCCAAGATACTTCAGCGATTCTGCCATATGACTATATGGTCTGCAAATCGAAGGTGAGTATTATACTCGCTATTGATGCTGATACCATATACTTTTCAATCCAGTAGCTTGAGAACGTGTTCCAATACAGCGGTAAAAAGTTACGGAGATATAACTTTACCCCGCTTACACCTATCTCCAATTGGATAGGTTTCGTACTCTGGTTCTGTACTCTGATAGTCATCGTAGCCTTACTGTACAAACACTACAGCACTTCGATATACCGAGAGTCAACCTGGCAGCACTGAAGGGTCTGTAGCAATGACCAAATTTCGACGGAATTAAAGGCTTGCACATTAGGTACATAAGCATGACAGTGTCAGATTGTACTATTCGGTCCTAAGTACAATTTGCCCAAGAGTATGTATGTAGTCTATCCTACTGAAGCCTTTTCGTAAACCGGCTTGTTCGGGAGGCTGGAAGTGGTCTAGTCTGCGTGCGAGACTATCCTTTTTTTATATGAGAGAGGGCAAACGAACGAAAACCCGCCGCCCATTACAACTGCAGCACTTTCACTCATCACTTCATCATCACTTTTAAAAAAGAGTAGGTTATTTTCTTGAAGGTCCCTAAGTCGTATCGACCCAGAATTTTAGAATTTGCTGGTGGTAGCCGATTCTACAAGGAAGTTGTGCGAAGAAGAAAACTTCTGGTAAATAGCATAGTGGTGATGGTCAAGTGAAAGGAGCTGGCAATGGTCCCAGCCTAGAAATGAGAACAGTATTCCATGATAGGCCGAACTTTTGCCTTGTAAAGTTGCAAGCCTACTCTTTATTAAAAGGCCGGCAACACATCTGCAATTCCCCTGGTGTTGCAGTTGTTAATGAGCGGCAATAGTCACTTACCATCAGGTGAGCCGTATGCCCGTTGGCCCCCTTTCATACATACAAAAGAAATACTGTCCCGCTCTACTAATGCCAATTTGGCTTTACCTTCCAGCTGAACGTCATTCAATATGTTGACGCCGGAAGCTAATCTCGCTCAGACTGACGTCCGAAATATCGTCATCACTCAAACTTGCGTGTGGTTGCAACGACGATTTGTACAGCTACTATCTGTACAACCTCTCAATCTCACTCAAAATCTCCGGTCGGACTCCAACTTCAGTTGGCTCTTTCCGGCAGACAGATCTATGGCAAACACTTAGTTCCGCACAATCGCTTCTTCATTACGAGTTCTATTGAAGTTGCGTAAATCTCGCCACATGTATTTGGAGATCTATCTGGGTTGAAAGCTTGAAACCAGTCTTGAAACAGTGGAGTTAAATTTTTAACATCATGCTGCAGTTTGTCATTTGTATCGTCCACTGTGTTGCAATTGTCAGGTATTGAAAACGTTTTTGTTATTCGACCTGAAAGTTTTCGATGTTCTGGATTAGAGCCCTAGGGTGACGGAGCGTTGACTTTTTTTTTTTTTTTTTTTTATAGGTGAGGGGGCAAACGAGCATGCGGCTCACCTGATGGTAAGTGACTACCGCCGCCCATGAACAACTGCAACACCAGGGGAACCAGAGGAATTGCAGATGCGTTGCCGGCCTTTTAAAAAGGAGTAGGCTCTTTTCTTGAAGGTCCCTAAGTCGTATCGGTCCGGAAAAATCGCTGGTGGTAAACTATTCCACAAGGAAGTTGTGCGAGGAAGAAAACATCTTCTAAATCGCACAGTGGTGGACCGCCAATCATCCAGATGGTGGATGGTATCGGGAGTTCTGCCGCGATGTGCGTTCGTGAAATTTGGCGGCTGGGATTAATCCGAACAATTCCTCAGAGCACTCCCGTGGTAAATGCGAAAGAAAATGCAAAGAGATACAACATATCTTCGCAGCGCCAATGAATCGAGCCGATCGGAAAGGACTCGGTCATCGACGATTCGAGCCGCTCTGCGCTGGATGCGGTCAAGTGGAAGGAGCTGGCACTGGGAGCCCCAGCCCAGAGATGGGAACAGTATTCCATGTGAGGCCGAACCTGCGCCTTGTAAAGTTGCAGGCGTTGTGCCGGCATGAAATACTGTCCCGCTCTGCTGAGCACGCCAAGCTTTTAGAGGCCAATTTGGCCTTCTCTTCAAGTGACCGCGAAACTGCACGCCACTCGATATGTCGACGCCGAGTTCCGATACTGGCTGCGGCAACAAGGGAGTGCCTTGAAACTGAGGAGATACGACAAAGGGGTTCTTTTTAGCGGTAAACGCGCAAACTTGTGTCTTCTGAGGATTAAACTGGACTAGATTTAGTCGCCCCAATCCGAGACTTTGTTCAGCAAAGACTCGACTTCAGACACAAGTTTGTTCCGGTACTCGGCGACGTTTTCCGAGAAATATTCGCACGGCCGGCGTATAGAGCATCACCAGTGCTATCATCCGCATAGCAATGAATGCTACCGGTTTGCAACATATCATTGATATGCAGAAGAAACAGCGTTGGTGATAGCACGCAGCCTTGTGGAACACCAGCGTTAATAGGCTTGTAATCGGAGCATGGACCGTCTACAACGACCTTGATGCTCCGATCTGCAAGAAAGCTGGTGATCCAATTGCACAATTTCTCGGGAAGCCCATAGGAAGGGAGCTTCGAAAGAAGCGCTTTGTGCCAAACCCGATCGAAAGCCTTCGCAATGTCCAAACTAACGGCCAATGCCTCCCCCTTGGACTCTACTGCCTCCGCCCATCTATGAGTCAGGTAGACCAGAAGATCACCAGCTGACCGACCCCGACGAAAACCGTATTGGCGGTCACTAATCAGCTGGTGATCCTCAAGGTACCGCATGAGCTGGCAGTTTATAATGGACTCCATTATTTTGGAGAACAAGGGGGTGATGGCGATAGGCCTGTAGTTGGACGGGTCTGAGCGGTCGCCTTTTTTAGGGATCGGTTGGACAAAAGCTGTCTTCCATGATTTCGGGACTACGCCTAGGAGTACCGGAAAAGACGCGTTAGAACCGGTATCAACTCCAGAGCTAACGTCCTCAGCACAATTGGGGGGATTCCGTCAGGCCCACTCGACTTGTGAATGTCCAGGGAGAGGAGTGCTTTGCGAACCGAGCGCTGTGAGAACCGCACATCCGGCATGGAGCACTCACACCGCGGGATGGTCGGCGGTGTGTTCCCCCCGTCATCAAGAGTCGAGTTGGACGCAAAAAGTGAGCCTAAAAGGTCGGCTTTCTTTTGCGGCGTGGGCCAGTGAGTCGTCCTCCTGTGCAGAGATGGTAGTGATGGCTTACAGAAATTCCTTGGACAGCCTTGGCGAGAGACCAGAATGCACGGGTTCCCGAAGGAAGGCGAACTAGTTTCGCGCCAATTCTGCCTATGTGCTCAGACTTTGCCTTGGCAATAACACTTTGAAGGACCTGGTGGCGAAGTTATACTTCTTATTAAGCATGCTGGTGTTTACATCCCGAGCCGCCGAAGCCTCAGCCCATGCCTGATAGCACTCCTGCTTACTGCGTAATGCAGTCTTACAGGAGCGACCAAACCAAGGCTGCGATCTGCCTCCGATGGTAACACAGATGATGGAATAAATAGTTCCATTCCCTGTAGCACCACGTCAGTGACAGAGTCAGCAACAGCGCTGGGATCATCCGGCGAGAAGCAAACCCGCCCCATGGGTAGGATGCAAAGAAAGACCGCATTCCGTCCCAATCCGCCGACCTGTAATGCCAAACACGGCGGCAACCTGCAAAACGCAACCGCGAGGGGAGCGTGAGTGGCACCACACTCCGGATCAGACAATGGTCCGAAAAGCCGAGAGGGCATCGACGGAAACCTGATATCCGTCCGGATGAGAGGTCAGCAGAAGGTCCAACAGGAAGGTGTATGATCCTTCACATCTGGAATCCGCGTAGGCGAAGTAACCAGCTGTGTCAGACCATATGCCAAGGCAAAGTCAGAGGAGTCAAGTCAAGTCAAGAGGTCGTTTGACGTGACCTCTTCAATTTAACGCTAATGGGTGTGACTCCTCACCATTCGATGATCGCTACAAGTATTCACCCTCGCGATCACTGAGACGTCACTGAACAGCTGTCGTCGGGGACGGACATCGGGTTATTAATTAAATTTTTGACGTGGTAGAGCCATGCTGCAGCCATAAGTTGTAGCACGAATGGTTTGTGGAACAAAGGAAGAAGGGTCGAATGGAAGTGGTCGGCTCGATCGGGAAGAACCAATCTCACAGCATACCAGCGTCAAATAGGAACTTAATTCCGCTGTAATGTTTTCTTATATTTACGCGAAGACTACACATTAAATGAAACTAATTTTACGGATTATATCGCGTTTAATTTTACTTTTAATTCTCGACGTTTCCGAATTCAAAAGTAAAATAAACTTAGAGTAAAATTTTCCGAATTAAAAGTAAAATTAAACGCGATATAATCCGTAAAATTAGTTTCATTTAATTCCGCTGTGTTTTGTATGGTGAGTGTAGAGAACTGGAGACCCTTTTTACTGGAAATGAGGCATTCCATCTTAGTCCTCAGGGGTGATAACGCATCTGCATTTAAATTTTTAATCAAGGATAGATGTAGATGTCATGGGACATCTACATCTATCACAGCATCCACTTACCATCAGGTGGACTATGAGCTCGTTTGTCACCCTTATTCTATAATAATATAAAAATAGAATACTTATAAATTAATATTTGGACTCCTAATATAGTAGGATGTATGACTACATGATATGGTAGCGTTAGCATCCCTAGTTACTGCCGCCCGTAGCCGCTTGAGCTAAACATGTTATTTAAGAACTTAATGCAGGGATCTGACTTAAATGCCACCTCCTACAACAAACATACATGACATCGCTCTTCTAGTAGGTAATGTAGTTAAGAGTGGTAAGTTTTACGAGGAACTGAAGCATTATCCAAGGAGGAAACCCTTTCACGAATTAGTTTTTTAATGGCATTTAAAAAAAACTAATGGTCCATTAACTCATGCGATCATTTTTGTGGTATAAATACGCAATACTAAAATTCGAGGTTTCCTTCTAAGATAATTAAAAATTAAAATTTTGTACAACCGACTTCAATATAAATTATTAAGAATAACTCAAAACCTATTGGTCAAACCTTGATCAAATTCATATGGGACCACGAGAAGCAATAGCTTTCAATTAAAAAGAATCATCGAAATGGGTTCTCCCAGAAAAAGTTACGAGGTAACACATTAAAAAAAGATAACATATTAAATATAATAACATTAATAACATGAAGATAATAACATTTTAAAACTTAAATTTGACTTTTAAGTTGTATATAATATAGTTGTAGTGGCGGTGTAAGAAAATCCACTACCTATACCTACCCCATTTCGTCCCGTAGGTGTCGTAAGAGGCGACAGAGGGAAATTGAAATAGATGATGGGCAGCAGCATCTTCCAGATAACAACTCAAAATAATAAACCGGTTGACAACCCGCTCACCAAGCGTGTCAACTATGGCAATATCCCCCTATGATGCGATCTGTGGGGGAGGCCTATGTTCAGCAATGGACTTTACTTTTATAGGCTGTAATGGAAGGAATATAGTTTTCTCGTATTAATAATTATATTATCCATAATATTTTTTTTAATTTAAGTATATTACTGGCTTAATATACCTACTTATGTAATAAATAATAAGTTTTACAAAGGTACAACACCAAATCTATATTTTGTAATGAAATATATCTATTCTTGATTTGGTTAATAAAACTTGTTTAGTATGAGTATCGTATCGTAGTGAAGTTTAGAATATCGTGATGTAACACGGTGGTGGCAGTATGGTGTAAACTGTAAATTACGTTACGATGACCGGCAGAGGCTGTACGAGTTACAATGCTACCAACCGCACAGCGAGATCACGAGAACGAGATAGCTCTCATCTTCCTTATCATCAGCTGATGTCGACTGCAAATAACATAGTCACGATTTTATTTGTTCGTGCGGTCGGTTTCGGTTGGAGGACTTTTCTATTAACGTAAGTATATTTTTCATAAGGCAGTTAAGTGATTTACTATTGTAAAATAATAATATATAATTTACTTTAAGGTTTTAAGTGATATTTTACTATAAAGTAGAATCTTATTTCATGTTCAAAGTTTGTACCTTTAATACCTAAAATCAATATTCATTTGCGATTTGAAATAACGTTCGCACTTTGTTATTAACATGGATTTAGAACACAATGTGTTGTGTTCTAAATCCATGTTCATCAACAAAAATTGTGTTGAAAAAATCAGGTATATTTTATGCTCTACATATTTTTATTCGGCAAACAAACGCGCCAAACAAATTAATGTAATGGTCGCATCACGAATTGTGTTGGTCACATGCGCCGGGGCACCAACATTACGATCACGAGCGATTCAGTTTGTTCTTGCGCGGAGATCGCGCGTAACGTGTTACAAGGTGTTCCTGCATTGCACCAAATACCTGGTACGTCTGTTTTTACTTACAAAATGTATTCGGTCAAGATTTTTTTCAAACATATTATAGGGCTCCTGCCCTAGTAATAATAATGGTTGTAATAATTGTTTAATTAATTCGTTGATTGGAATGTTCAGATGATAGCGATTTCTTATTAATGCTTAAGTGGTTGCGCTACTACAGGTTGTGTTCTGAACACTTGTTTTATATTATATATACAATAATAAACATTAAAAACAGTTTTTAGAAAAATAACATTCTATCTGAATGTTATTTATATATTCACCTACTATTTAATCCTTAAAAATATAATTATTAACCGACTTTTTTTAGGATCTATTACATATTGGTATATAAAGTGCGGGATTACGTTTGATATTCTTTTTCTGTTAATTATACTTTTGAATTAAAAAAATTGTCAGCTCCGTGGCACAGTGGCTTAGCAATGAGTTGCAGCGCCTGAGCGCCCCGGGTTCGAATCCCGCACGGAACAAGTATTTGTATGGCCTACAAATAATTGTTCCGGGTCTGGATGTTTGTCCTTGTGAAATTTATGTATGTAAACTGCCCTCACGATACAGGAGAAAATCCTAGTGAGGAGGTAACGTTAAAAAAAAAAAAAAAGAAACAAAACTCGCTAAATTTTCAGTTAAAACATATATTTGTATATATTTTCCTAATTTCTAATTCGATCTTTATCCCTCAGAAAACAAGAGGAGGCCATTGCCCGATTACTTATTTATAAGTAATTTACGATTACTAATTGTTTTAGAAGTTATACAGTAAGCAATATCCAAATATAATTTTAATCCTAGCTTACTAATATAATCACTTTTGGATGTTAAAAGTTTAAAATTTGCTACAACATGTTAAAAACATTAAAGACTTCAACAGTGATTTGCTTTATGACAGTCCCTTCATAATGAGTCATTATAAAGTTGGGTGTTGCCTTAATTAGTTGTAGGACATAGTATTTACATACTTACGTTTTTATTCATAATATTTCCCAAAATTGATTTATAATTTTCAATTTCAATTTTGCGTGAGTGGTGCCTTGTTACCAGTAAGATACCGGTTCTCAAAGGTTACCGTAAGAAATACCGCAGAATTATGCTGCAAGCGTGGTCCTTCCCCGGTCGAGCCGACGATTCGTGCTTGCAGCTGTTCCACGGTGGTATTATGTGCGAGTACGGTCGAGGCGACCTATTTGTGCTGTGCAGTCATAATACGCTGTAGCTTCACTCTACCTAAGTAACTTTATAATAAGTTTCCCATTAATGGAATGAAATTTCATAAAAATTTTGGAAAACTTAGATTTTACAATAGGCAATGTGCCTGTACTTAACATGTTACATACATGTTAAGTAATTTTTTCACTTTTATTTTGATACATATCATGATGCTTAATAATAATATATCGAAAGGGAATGGCGCATAGGGTAGGTTTTGTAGCATATAATATGGAACATAAGGGACACAATATACTTTTCTAGTATTTTTTATTAACAATGTTTATAATGTCAACAATTACCCAATAGCTACAATTTAGGACTGTCCCAAAGAATCAGTAAAGGTTGCTCGCCCTATTCATTAGTGCTCTTTGTCGTATTAAATTTTTTGATATTTTTATCAATGTGTTTTTAATAATTACCCATCGTGTATATACCTAATTATCTCTAATATTATTTAACTGATCTATTTATTATTTAGACCAACAGGAACATAATTTTTTTTTAGATTTAAGGTGACAAATGAGCACACAGTCCACCTGATGGCAAGTGGATACTGTGCCCTTTAAACATCTGCAATTATCCTCGATTAAGACTTAAAATTCAGATGGTTAGTACCCAATAATAACAGAAAAAAGTTCTTGAATAGCTGGGCTCAATTAGGGTTGCGTAATATATTGGTTATAAAAATATTAGTTATTTCTTTTAAATGTATTTTTAACTTTTTCTATAAGAATTCTTAAAATAGAATGCGCTAAAATACGTATGTAACGTAGGAAAAATCATTATTTTTCTTAAAAATGATATTGTTCATTATTATTAGAATCAAAAATACTTATATAATTGGTTGACGAACTTTTTACCTAGGCCATAAAACTGATACTTTCATTACACAGAATATTTTTATTAGGAGGCGTAACATTTTTAAAAATTAAAGAGAGAAAAATCTGTATATGCCATATTATAGGGTCACGCGTCAATCATGTAGATTAAACACTGTGAGATAAAAACCTCCGTTACAGTATGATAAGGCCAATTATTTACAAGAGTCATTTCAAGAGCACATATCTGTTACGTTACTAGAGAAAAAAAAATAGTAGCTCTCTTTCATGATAAAAATTGTACATACTTATTTTTTTGCTGTGTGTACTTGAAAAAAGTCTAGAAAAAAAATATAAAAATGTATTAAATCGATTAGTTAATTGTGAGTTAAAAGCAGTGTTACCGATATCGTAGACTATCGCGTGTCTTTATACTTTGAGTTCGAAGTTCGAAGTTTGTGTAAAAAAAAACACAAGTGATTAATTTTCGGGTTGATACTACATTCGCTACTGTAGTGTGTGTTTGCAGGTATACATTAAACTTACATTTAGACCACCGTAGTGGTAGGTGTAAGAATCTCGTATATATAATATTCTGTGTAATAGTCTCATATCGTCCCGTGGATATCGTAAGAGAACAGAGGAAAGTAATCCACGGCACGGCGGCAGCGTTTTCCTAATAAAACTAGAAAATAGGGAACTGCCGTTACCAACCCGCATACCAAGCGTGGTAACTATGACAAATATCTCCCATAGGAGACGATCTATGAGGGAGGCCTATGTGCATAGCAGTGGACTTTGATAAGGTAAGGACATTGATAGATTGATACTTAGGCTTGATGCACGGTTGAAGGCTTATTACGAATTAGCTGTTCCCGCGACTTCGTCCGCGTGAAATTTATAACAATTGGGATTTCATGGGTTTAATTTTTTTTTTGCGCGGCACCTTAATTAGTTTTCTAAAATAAAAGTAGACTAAGTTACTACTTCATCAGCTATCTGATCAAACAGACAGACAGACAGACGAAAAGTTAAAGAATGTTTTTTTTTGTTATAAGTACCGTGTATACTTTCATATGCATTTAGTAAAAAGCTGTTATTTTGACATTACATACAGACGCTTCAATTTTATTTATTTGTATAGATGTATTAATACTTGTCGCAGTGGTTGAAAACTATCAGAATATTATCATCATCGATATGACGGTCATAGTACGTTTGGTTTCATTGGCGTTTGATTATAAAAATAAAAAAAAACTACTAGATTAACCCTTTCGCAGTCCCGTGCACTATATATAGGTCATTGCTATTGTCTTACTATTGTGTCTGAAAACCGGACAGTGAAAGTGTCCGATTTATCACGTATGTGTATGAATTTGGGTTGAAAATCAAAATATTTTTAATGGCCAACATCGGATCTTAACGCCGCGCCGTAGAGTTACGCTGCAGTTATGTTTTGGTTGCAGCTAGCGGCATGATTGGGTCGGCTTGACCGGGAAAGCACCACGCTCTCACAGAATACCAGCGTAAAATAGCAGCTTAATGCTTCTGAGTTTCGTATGGTTGATGTAGAGAACCGGGTACCCGTTTAACTGGTAACGAGGCATTCTATCTTAGAGTCCTCCGGGGTGTCAAAACATCTGCATTTTGATTCTAAATCGAGGATAGATGCAGGTGTACCATCAGCTGGACTGTGTGCTCGTTTTATTCTTCATAAAGAAGAAGAACCATAAAACTTAGATATCCCTTAAAAAGTCTTCCTTTACTTGTACTATTATGCTTTTTTTTTAAATAAATTAAAAAATATCTGGTGACAACATTTTGCTTTCGCAACATTGTGACATACTTTTAGCGTTAGATATGTGCGCGATGTTGTGTGTGACCGCAAAGAGAGTGAGTAGCGACTAGCGACACGTGTCACGTGCGAGAGAAGGATGCGTATAATTTTTAGAAAAACCGGAGAAATTATTGCACCCCGGGAGGTCGGGAGATTAACCATTATTACCGGAGTCTCCCGGGCAATCCGGGAGGGTTGGGAACCCTAGCCGCCATACCGTTCGTCAGATTGCGGCAAAACTTTGTCAAATTATTGCTTGCACTTGCGGAAGGTTATAGCAGTAGGCGCGCGTATCGTACAAATTTATTTGAAGGTTATATATTTTCAATTAATGTATTGTCATTCCAAGTTAACAATATAACTCTTCCAAATTAAAACGATATTTCCACAATTATCTTCCGCGGCTGCAACGCGCTAAGTACCAGTTAGTATAGAATAATTATTAGACAAAGTATGTTGCAATATATTACGTTGTCAAGTTTTAGTAATTTTTTGCACGTAATCTTACTCTAGTCATTTTACTCCCAAGTTAGAATAACTTGCCGTATTCCCTGCGCACTTTCATTCACTATTACGTGAATGAAGCCTATCGTAGCCTATCATAAGTTACTGCTGAGCACCAAACACTGCCACAAAACACGTTCCTGAGCTACCCTGCATTCATCGAAGTGCATGTTAAAACAAGACCTGATAAGCCAGGTTGTCATTAAGGTTGCCACCTTTTTTTTGAACAATTGTAGTATTTTTCCCAAAAAAGATGCAAAAATATAGTACTTTTTAATAAAACTGTTTTTAGGGATTTTATCGCGTTTAATTTACTTATCTTAATTCCCGAAGTTTCGGATGCTTTACAGCAACTTTGGTCACGGGGATATCCTTATCGCGTTTAATTTACTAAAATAAGTAAATTAAACACGATAAAATCCGTAAAATAGTTTTATTCAATGTGTAGTGTTCATGTAAATATAAGAAATCATTATAACGTGAAGGCACCAATTATGGACAGTTTAAGAATTTGGTCTTACATTTTAATCACTATTCATCTATTTGCAAAGATACAATGTTATGACTATTATCAAATTGTAGACCAATAAACATGCTTTATTACACGTACATATATAATTTATATAGTGTTATTGTTTCTGATGAAATAAAGAAAAACTCAAAAAGGCACAAAAACTCCATTTATGGACGGCACTTCTCCAGTGATGGATACTCAATGTTGGACATGTATCCATGATGGACACCCAATGTTGGAAGGTTATTAAATTCACCAGTTTAAAATGAAATTCTTTGAAAAATTTTAAAGTTTATTAACAAATATAAGAAGGAAACCTCAACTTTATAAAAAACAGTTTTGCAAATTAAAAAGTACTATTATTTATTTATCACAAATCAAAATAACAAATCAAGTTAAAGCAACTACAGCAGAAACATTTTACTTATTAGGGTCAAAAAAAGCTTGAGGTATTCTTGTAAATAGAAGTCTCAAAAGAGCAGTTAACAACTTAGGTGTCTACTCTTACATACTACACAGTCTTTATTCTTTTTCTTTATAATAACCACCTTATTTAATAATCACAACTTGAGAGATCAAATTTAACCCTGTTTTACCCATTAATTAGAAAACGGGTTAAAAATATACACTAAATATAAATAGAAAATCTTATTCTAATAAGTCTCAAAATCCAGGACATTTATATGTTAGGCAAAATTCCCATCAAACAATAGACTAAAAATAAATGAAATAAAATCTTTAAATCCACAGTCTTAAAATCTAGGTCATATAAATGTCAGGCAAAACTTCTCCATTTCTGGTACTTTGTAAAGCCTCTGTTATTATGTTTGATAGGAGGATTTATAACTTCGACTATATCAGTAGTTTTATACCAAATTTTATCTGGCCTTTCTGGCCACCTAAAAGTGTTCCCATTAGAAAGTACCATTGTACTTATTTCAAAGAGACCTCGTTCCTTATTTTCAATCTTCCGGGAAATATTCACCCTCATACATAATGATGACAAAAGAACCCTTGTTGATATCCTTTTAGCATTTTAACTTTATTAGAATGTGCTATTTGAGTCAAAGGCAACTCTGATTCAGAATTACTATCTTCCGTAATAGATCGTTTTCTTCCTTTGTACTGAAATCTTCTTTTTATCCATTGCTTTACGTTCATTTTGTTTTTCCAGTATTTCTCCTTGATAGGTATTTGATTCAGTCTCTTCGTTCCATTCGCTTTCGCCACTTTCAATATATTCTATTTCAGCTTCTGTATCTTCAGATGATGATATTTCAGGCATCTTTGGTTTTTTAGATTTTGTTTTACCCTTCTTTTCCTTGGCAAGTTTTTCTTTGATATTTTTTCTCGATTCTCTGCTTAGCTTACATTCCTTTTCTTCTAAAATCTTTTTTTTTTTTTCGGCGGCTTTTTTCATGGTATTCTTGCCATGCTTTGCTCGTTACAGCTGATGGTAATTTTTCTTTTTTCTTCTTAGTTTTCTTAGTACTTTCATTGTCAGGCCAGAAAAGACATTTTTTGAATGGCGATGGAACTGTGACACCTAGCGCATTACTTATTGTGTTTTTGCAGGAGTTTTGCAGCCAAAGAAAGGATCCATCAACCCTGGCTAACGTATCTGACGTTGTAATTTCGATTGAAGAAGTCACTGTACTACCTATCGTTACCCTTGTGTCTTCGATAGGTATTTTTCAGTCTCTTGAGACGGCATTTCTGACACTGATGGCACTATGCTACCCAGAATATCGCTTGTTGTATCATTATGGATTTCGCATCAGATATGGCTTCATCAACTTTTGATGGCGTATTTGGCGTTGGTATGAATGCCACTGTTTCAGAGACACCATCTAGTGCACTGGTTGACGGTGCTATGAGATCAAGTGCACTGCTTACTTTGCCGTTGTCATCGAAGTCTGTTGGCATAACATTTTCTTGCATAATACACGTGTTATTATATAATACGTTATCTGAAGTCGGTGAAGATTCCCTATTTAATGCAGCAGGTGCGGAACTAGATTCTAGCGAAATTGACATTTGCTTGTTGTGTGCCCACACTATATAGAGATTCAAATCTTCATCTAATGCCATGTTTTCGAGAACATTTCTTCCTTCATAATAAAGACTGTTAAATAGGTCTAACTTTTCTTGACCAAAATGTTTTGTAATTTCGGTTTCTAAAAATTGTAAAAAATGGCTTCTTTCTTCATTTTGGTTTTCATTTGCTAGATCAGAAACAGTATTCCGCTTTGTGAGTTTTGACATATCAATATATTGTGGACCATATGGATGCAGACCACCGCCCCTAAATCCATTTTTAATGCAGTCCGTCGTTATATTCTTTAACGCTTTTTGAAAGACGGGAGCAAAGTTTTCCTTTTTCAACTTGTTTCCCGAATTTTCCATTTTCCACTGGATAACTGCTTTACGATAATATACTTTCAGCGGTCTGAAAAGAGATATGTCCATAGGCTGCAGAATGTGGGTCGAGTTAGGGTACAAGGCTATAATTTCTATGTCATTTTCAGAGCAGAACTTGGACAGATGAAGTGTAAGATGCGATCTATGACCATCCACAAAAAACAAAATTGGTTTCTGGATGCCTTTTACAATCAGCCAAGGATTAAAAATTGTAGTCACAAACTCGTAGAAGGTCTCACCAGTCATCCAACCGGTCTCCGACTTTCCTATGCCCCATTCTCCTGGCACACTGCTAGAAATTCTGTCCGGGACTCGATCATAGGCGAAAACAATCATGGGTGGTGCTAGTGTACCCGCAGCATTTGCAGTCAACAAGACGGTTAAATTTTCTTTTTCATCGCCACTTGCCGCATAAACATGCTTTTCCCCTCGTCTAACAAGCACTCGTCCAGGTTTTGGCGCAAGAAAAAAGGCGCTCTCATCTGCATTAAAAACTCGGCTTGGCTCTTTCAGAGCTTCAAGCAATCCCTTTTCGGCCAAATATTCATCCACTTCTTTGAACCAGTTGTTTATTTGCTCTTCTGTCACTTCATTGCGTGCTGCACTGAGGTTTTCGGCCGTTCTTTCTGCTAATATCGGATGTCTTTTAATAAAAGAAGAAAACCATTTCTTCCCTGGCCTGTTTGCTGTAAAAGGAGTAGATTTACGTTGCACCGTAACTATTCGCTGGACGCTATCTAAAAGTTGTTCTCTAGTGATAGGAAATCGTCTTTCGGCACTTGCTATTGCCCATTTCACAAGCAAATCTTCTTCTACTGTTGTCAAGACTGTACTAGGCCCCATAGTGCATACCATGGGGCTCTTACCGGAGATTTTATTGTGAGTAATTTCGGCACTCCAAATCGCTTAGCTGCTGCAGATACTGATTGTCCTTCCTTTCGCACTGCCTCAATGGCGTGAGCCATTTGTTCAGGCTTATAATCTTTTTTAGGCGCCATCTAACCAAACAAGAAATCAAATTAGATAGTTCTTACAATCTACGAGCGCGTGGTCCTAGGTCGTGAAGATGTATCTGTAGGTATACATATAACTAAAATAAAGGTAACACGCGCTTATAATTGCAAAACCATACAATTATAACATGGTGTCCATTATTGGTAAACGTGCTTTGATTATTATTTTTAAAGACATATGATATCAGGCGATGTTCAAGAGGTAATACTATTTATAATTTACTCTTCAGTACAATTAAATAACCATGGACACGTGTCCATAAATGTGTTTTATGTCCATTAATGGATCCAGTAATGGACACCCCTAAAATACTTTTAAATTATCGAGTGACATAACCTCTTTCTCGAATATATGCCTAATACTATAAGATAAACATAAAATCAAAGCGTGTCCATATATCTATCTAAAAGGACATTGTGAACAAAAACAATGACTAACCTGCTTAACGATTCCTTTAAGAAATCCGGATAAAATTTGAAAACTCCAGAGCACAATTTCTTCAACTCGCCATTTTGAAACAAAATGGCCGAATTAATTTTCTCTGTCAATATGACAGAGGGATGTTGGCTGTCTATGTCTAAAGTGCTGCCATTTCTAGAAAACCATTTCTACCCTTATTATAAGGTTGATAAGTTTTTTCGTCCATTATTGGTGCCATGTCCATTACCGGCGCCACCACGTTAGTACTTTTGGTAAATTCAGGAAAAAAAGTACACATTTATTTTTAATCTTTATGTATTTTTCCGTTATTTTTATGTTATTGCTCTTCGCTTTCGCCATCAATGATCTATTACTTTTAAAATAATTATAGGAATCTGAGCAATTTAGATTCATATTAAAATAAATCAATTAACTTTTAATTAAATGAATACATGCTCTATTTCTTTCTTCTTTCCATTTTACATTCATGACGGAAAAAATTCTTTCCGTAAAACTTACTTGTTCCAGATTTCCAGTCACGAGAATTAGGGCAAAAATATAGTATTTTTCGTACTATATTATTGTTCTATAATATATGGTACAATTGACTGAAATATAGTACGACACTACGGGTGGCATTAGTTGTCATTCCGTCTAGTGCGGGGATCTAGTCACTTAATACGGTCCTAAATTACGAAATCGATGACAGTATAAGTTTATCCAATATATCGAGCGTAATCACAAAAACAAATTTGAGCCAACTATAATTCGTAATGTGAAGCTGACGGCAATCCGGCTTAAATACTCGTATATTTGGATGTCAACATTTCTCACACAATGTACAGGTTTTCTTGCAATATTTTGTAAGGGAATAAAGTGCAACGGTCAAGGTCAGTGGTACCGATACCACGAATCGATCTTGTTTTTTATGCGTACATAATTTAAGTTTATTAATTCAAGTGCGACCTTTAGCCGTCTCTGTATTAGCTCTATTTATTAGCAAATAGTGAATAAATATAATAGATATTTACACTAAATATAAAAATTACTTATACGAGTATTTCTCAAAGAAACAATTGCGATGTAATATTACGAGGTTGAATTAAACACGAGCGCTTGATCAAGAAGTTTATTCATGACTGACTCTACATAAATCAGTAACTTAACTTATATACTAGCACTGTAATACTACTTCACCTCGGGGGTGGATAAAAAGAGAAAAAAAAGTTCAGCATACTTAATACATAAGCACAAACTAATATTTTATAAAATATTTTTTTTTTAAAACATTGCTTACTCAACGAACCTTTTTGTTCTATCCTTATGCACTATATCTACTTTATTATTTCTAAAAATCTTAACATTTGTTCCTAAATCTTCTAAGACTTTAAAAGGTCCATCAAAAATACAATCTAATTTACGAGCACATTCATTTTTAATTAAAATAAGTTCATCCTTATCATAGAATACAGGATTACATGTTTTATCATATTTGTTTTTTCTTATTTCTTTACAAGCTATTAAATTATGTCTTGCATCTCTTAAAGCTACCTGTAACTTATATTTTAAATCTAAACAATAATTATCAGAATTATAAAGTGGTTCCACCACGTCTTGTTTCAAATTATTAGGCAAACGACATGGCCTGCCAAATACAAGTTCGAATGGTGTGTATTTTGTTTGAGTGTTTACACAAGTATTATAACTAAAACACCAGAATGGAATCAATGAGACCATGAATAGCCCATATTGGTGCTATAAGTTCTTAAAAATGACCCTAAATGCTTATGAGCAATCTCAAGCGAACCAATTGATTGATGGTGATATGCAGTTGACGTCAACTTTTCTATATTTAATAAGCTACACACCTGTTCCATCACTTGAGAAACAAATTCAGTTCCCTATCAGTAGCTAAGGAACTAGGTATACCGAATCTTAGGATAAAATTATTTACAAAAGCTTTTGCCACAGTAAGTGTTTCTTTATTGGGTAATGGGTATGCCTCTATATATTTTGTTAATTCACATTGAGCGTTAAAATATAGCAATTACCGTACTCATCCTTGTCCAAGGGACCCACAAGATCAAGAAAACTTTCTCAAACGCAGTCGACGCCGTGGTAGTTATAGTCATTGGTTGTTTGGTATACCTACTATATTTCATTTTCTGACACATTTTACATTCACTTATAAATTTTCGAACATCGGCATCTAATCCTGGCCAATAATATCTCCTTTTATGTTATTAGCCATCCTATTCATTCCAGCATGCCCACTGGTAGGTAGCAAATGATAATCATTCAAAATGAATTGTTTTTCTTTATTGTCGTAAATTCTTTTAATTCCTTTCAGAACACATATTCGAGGACCGGTCCACTCATTTAATGTCTTAATTTCACTACATAAACCTTTTATAAATTCTTCATTTTTATCATCTTTTACTATGCATAGTTCTTTACTTTTATTATCTCACAAAACTCTTTTAATTTAGTTGCAAATTCGGCTCATGAGAAGAGCAATCTAAATTCAAGGTTTATACAATAGCATTTTGCTTGGCACAAAATTAAAACAATCTCGTTCTTCCTTGACTAAGTCTCTTTTTTTAAATCCTTTTATAATATCTCCTTTCACAAGTCTCATTTCAATAGAATCATACGGTTGTCTTAATAATTCCACGACTCGTGGTTGATCAGGCCACCCGTCAGTGTCATTATTAATCACAACCCCTTTCCTGTTTACATCCTCTTCCATTCTTCTCTTTTGCGCTCTAGTTGTCACAGCTAAGACTTGTTCTTTCATATTCTTTAACTCACTCGACGTTATACAAATTCTAGACAGTGCATCCGCCACAACATTGTCTTTACCCTTCACATAACATATTTTAAAATCATATTCTTCTAGAATTAATCGAAACTTTATCAACCGACTAGACGGATCTTTCATTCCAAATAAGTAAATCAAAGGTTTGTGGTCTGTCATTATGGTAAAAGTCCTGCCAAATAGGTATGGTCTAAAATATTTTACTGCCCACACAATTGCTGTTAATTCCTTTTGGATAACTGGGTAATTTTTTTCTGCTTTATTTAATGGCCTACTAGTGTACGCGATTGGTTTCATATTTTTGTTACACAAACTGCTCCTACAGCTACATCAGACGCATCTGTTTGCAAAACGAATTCATTTGATTCAGAAAAATCAGGATATTGAAGTATTGGGGTGTTATTAATGAATTTTTAGAAAATTAAATGCGTTCTGACACTCTGAAGACCAAACAAATGGTGCGTCTTTCTTGAGTAAACTATTTAAAGGCATAGTAATTGTTGCAAAAGAGGTACGAATTTCCTATAGTAGTTGCAAAATGCAACAAACCTTCTTACTTCGTCTACATTTTGAGGACGGGATAATGCTCCAAAATTCGGGTCTTTTCTGGATCAGGTGAGACACCGTTGGCAGACACTAAATGACCAAGATACAGAATTTCCTTCTTTAGAAATTCGCACTTAGTAGGATTCAGTTTTAAATTTACCTTTCTCAGTCTTTCGAAAACATCTACTAGATTTTGGTTGTGAATAGTTAAGGATCTTCCAAAATTATTAGATCGTCCAAATAAATAAAACACTTCTCGAAAGTTAATCCTGACATAGCAATTGACATGACTCTACTAAAAGCACTACAAGAAGTTTTGAGCCCCATTGGTAGACGTTTTAATTGATAATGTCCTGTACTAGTCGAAAATGCAGTATACTTTCGGCTTTCTGGTGCCAGTTTCACCTGATAATAGCCTTGTTGTAAATCTAAATGGGTAAAATATATAGAGCCTGATAATGAATCAAGAATATCAGTGATGTTCGGCAGCGGAAATTTATCATCTACTATATTTTCATTTAGTTTTCGAAAATCAATTACTAAACGCCATTTTTGACAACCATCAGATTTTTTGGGAACTAGTAGTATGGGACTAGACCATTCACTAGTAGATTCTTCTATAATATCATCTCTAAGCATCTTTTTTATCTGTTTATTTATTTCGGGCTTTAAAGCTTGTGGTAAACGGTATGGTTTCGTGTAAATAGGATTGATGTTATCTTTCAGTTGTATAGTTTGTTCACAAATATTTGTAGTTTCTAACTTATCGTTGGGTAAAAGAAAATGTCTGAATATTTAGTGCAAATTTTTCTATAGATTGCTTTTCTTCTTCATTCAAATGCTTCAATTCTAATAAAGATAATAAGATATCACATCTTTCTGAACTACTTTTGTTTTGGCAAAATTTGAAAGCGTTAAAATCATCTAAAAGTTCTACGTTTAATATGAAATTATTCAAATTTACTTCTTCTTCCCTAGTATTTAAAATCTTTATTGGGACTCTTTTATTTTTGGTCGAACAATAGTACCTGCCAAAAACGCCTTCCATTATTTCCTTTGCGCTAACAAAACAATCGCCTTTTGCTTCCGTATCCAAATACACAAAATGAATTGATTCACTTGAGGCGGTATTAATAATGTATTACTGTAATCAGGTTTGTCATAAATTGGCAAAACACAATTCTCTCGTCCTATCCGTAACGTTAGTAAATTTTGTTTAAATCAATATTGGCTCCGTACTTGTTCATAAAGTCTAATCCTAATATTCCATCGACGGTTATAGGTAAATTTTTGAAAATGTGAAATTTGTTATGGAATTTATTGTCTCTAGAAGCATAAATGTCGATCTCTACATATCCGGAAGAACATATCTTGCCTCCAATTCCATTAACAACCAAATTATCTTTAAGAACACATGCTGATCTTGGAAGTACTTCTTCCTTAATAACCGAAATGGATGCTCCAGTATCTATCAATAACACAAGTTTCATACCATGAATGTGAAAATTTACAAACTTAGAGTTACCTCTACATGAAAAAATGAAATTATTGAGAACGAAAAAACTGATTGTTGTCTATCTCATTAGGTTTTTGCTCCATATTTTCACCAGCTCGTTCTTTGTTGTCGTTACTTCGAGCTGCAAAACATTTTATTGTAAAATCCTGGTTGCCACGTCTATTATAATGATAATTTGATCTGTAGGACTGTCCTCTACCACGCGGCGAATATTGAAAAGGCCTTGAAAATCTCTGATATCTATTTGAATAATTACTATAATTATTTTGATAATTACTCCTACTGGTGCCGTAATTTAGACGCCCACGGCCCCTGTTTTGTCCTTGAGATCTAGAAAACGGTTAACGAACCTACCTCTAGTCATCTTCATCACCTCAGCAGACCCGGAACTGGACGACGATGGTGTGGACTCGTCCTTGCCGCCTGGATCGCGTCCTTGAGCAAGGAGTAGTTGCGGGCTGCGATGATTGTGCTGAGCTTTTCACTTTTAAGACCATCTGTAAACTTTTAATGACCATTTTTTCATTAATAGGTTTAAGGACTGCGCATTTTGTTGCGTCGCCCTCAGCCTGTGAAATAGTTAACTCTGTTAGCAGTCTTTCGAGTTGAGACCCGTATTCATCAACTGATCTAAATCCCTGGTTCAAGGACTGAATTTGTTTATGTATAGCCGTAAGAAACTTTTGTCAATAGTTTTCCTAAAATCTTTAATCATACTACTAACTGACACATAATTATCAGCAACGCGTAGCTTAGCGTTTTCTGATAATCTCCTTTAACACAAATTTAATTAATAAATTTTTCCTGCCTCGTTAAGCATATCTGCATACATTTCCACTGCATCAATCAATCGTTTCGTAGTATCCTCCTTATTATCTAAAATAGGTATCAACCCACGCTGTTTTAATATCAAAATCCATTGTTTCTAAACTTATTTTACAACTAGGCAAAGTACACAATTGAGATATTTCAGAATATAAAGAGCAAACTTTTTATATGTACTAGTAATTAAATTAATTTCCGATTGTTTACCTTGACAACTTAAATTAGAAAATAATAGCTCGCTATCTTTTAACAATGTTTCGGCCTCTAGTAATTTTTTGACGCAACTGACCCTTTATATCTGCTCTGGCCTTTTTTTGTTAGATATTGACGTATTTTTAATAAATTTTCATATAATTCTATTAACTTTTCGGCCATAATACACGCAACGAAATATGTAACACCGCGTCATATTTCATTCACTTCGTTTTAATTTTATTATAAATCGAAACACTGTCATACGACCGAGCACATAAAAAAAACTGAGTTGCACCCAATGGTTGCACATGGGCCGTAATTCCACGAATCGTGTGTTCGATATTACATTGATTTACTTATATTTTTATTTTTAGTTTAAACAATTATTTATTGATAGATAAAATTCATATTTCTAATTCTAAAACTATCGTTAATGTCTATATTATATATATTTTAAACTAAAATAACACTGCAGCACAGAACACGTACTTCACATATAGCACATATTTATTACCAGCTCACGAACACTTAAACGACTCCTTCTTCACGCACTGGTTCCTGCTCCCAGCGCCCAGACAAACGGCTTGTACTTTTCTCAAAATTCGTAATTCACTCGCTGTTCTATCCACTTATGCCTCCTTGAGTTTTAGGTAAATGATTGTAAGTATGGCAATCGCCATCAACACCAAAACGTAGTAATCAGTATATTGTTTATCTTGACGTGATTTTCTTGTTCGGAGTAACACACTATTATTTCCTCCTGATGCATTTTGAGATATAATAATTTCCTTATCTTCAGTTTTTGAGTATGATTTTCCCATGATTATAACTTTCAAAACTCGCCAGCACAGTAAGCGTCAGTCAAATAATATATTCACGACAAACATTTTAGCTAACTTGAAGCACCGAGGCACACAGGAATTCGCCCGGTCTGCACTTCTCGCCCGCTACGCTATCAGTTCCCGGAACGCGCCTGGCAGGGTCGCCATGTAATATTACGAGGTTGAATTAAACACGAGCGCTTGATCAAGAAGTTTATTCATGACTGACTCTACATAAATCAGTAACAACATATACTAGCACTGTAATACTACTTCAGCGATAGTAAAATCCAAAACTAGATGTAATCAAGTTTTGGGATTTAAAATAAGAAGGTAATCCTAGGATATATTATAAATTCTTTTAAGGCGTTTTTTCGAAAGTAGGAGCAAGATCTACATAGAGTACGGTTGATGAACAAGAAATTCCAGTTGGAGCTCCTGTGATATTGAACCAGTCCCGCTGTGAAGTGTTTTCGTGGACAAGTAGTGGACTATAGCAATCAAATCTCGGTACTTAAACTCGCTATCACATGATATCGAGCTTGTTCTATAGGTATACTGGTATGCTGCCAAAAATGCAATTCTAATCAAATAAATGTAAGCTTAGACTTCATATAAAACTTTGTTATTTTCTCTATTTGGCGCAAATGCATTTTAGCTGCAGAATGGTAGAGCCACGCTTTAGCTATATTATGATGATATGTGGTAGAGTCACGCTGCAGCTGTATTATGGTGATACGTGGTAGAGCCACGCTGCAGCTATATTATGATGATATGTGGTAGAGTCACGCTGCAGCTGTATTATGGTGATACGTGGTAGAGCCACGCTGCAGCTATATTATGATGATATATGGTAGAGTCACGCTGCAGCTGTATTATGATGATACGTGGTAGAGCCACGCTGCAACTATATTATGATGATATGTGGTAGAGTCACGCTGCAGCTGTATTATGGTGATACGTGGTAGAGCCACGCTGCAGCTATATTATGATGATATGTGGTAGAGTCACGCTGCAGCTGTATTATGGTGATACGTGGTAGAGCCACGCTGCAGCTATATTATGATGATATATGGTAGAGTCACGCTGCAGCTGTATTATGGTGATACGTGGTAGAGCCACGCTGCAGCTATATTATGATGATATGTGGTAGAGTCACGCTGCAGCTGTATTATGGTGATACGTGGTAGAGCCACGCTGCAGCTATATTATGATGATATATGGTAGAGTCACGCTGCAGCTGTATTATGGTGATAAGTGGTAGAGCCATGCTGCAGCTATATTATGGTTGCAACATGAACGTGTCGGCTTGACCGGGGAAGGACCATGCTCTCACAGAATACCAGCGTAAAATAGCTACTTATTGCTGCCGTGTTTCGTATGGTGCGTGTGAACCGGAGCCCTTTTACTGGTAATCTATACAATTAAATAAAAATGAAGTGCCTGTTTGTAATGTCAAAATAACAGCTTTTTACTAAATGCGTATGAAAGTATATACGGTACTCATAACAAAAACTCAATTTTTTAAATTTTTGTCTGTCTGTCTGTTTGTTCCGGCTAATCCCTGAAACGGCTGGACCGATTTTGACGGGATTTTCACTGGCAGATAGCTGATATTTTAAGAAGTAACTTAGGCTACTTTTATCTTAGAAAAAGAATTAGGTTCCGCGCAAAAAAAATTAAAACCCTAAATTACACGCGGGCGAAGTCGCGGGGAACAGCTAGTATACTTATATAAATATTAGTCCTCAGGGGTGATAATGCATCTAGATTTTGATTCTTAATGGAGAATAGCTGTAGGTGTCTATGGATCACAGTATCCACTTACCATTAGGAGGATACACCGTGTATTCATTTGTTATCCTCATTCGTTGTGTCACTTACATCTAAAGCTGCCGCTTGCTTGCGCTTTCAATTCGTCATTATTGATTCTAGTCTCCTGTCAACGATTTATTTCGACGTCAACAATAAGCTCTGTGCTTATTGTTTACGTCGAAATAAATCGTTATTACGTGCTATTTGTTGAGCATTAGTGTCCATTAATAAACGGTAGTTAATTACATAGGAACCTGAGGAAATGATATTTGATGTGGTTTTTACAGCATAATAATTAATATTTCTATTTTATACCATATTATGCTATTCAACCGTGTAGTGACGGTGTAAGAATATCCACTACCCGATATCACCCGTGGGTGCCGTAAGAGGCGACAGAGGGAAACAAACTATGAGCTGGGCAGCAATTTATTACTAATAACAACTCAAAAAAAAACTTCGGTTGCCAACCCGCCTGCCAAGCGTGGCAACTACGGCAAATATGCTCCCTTTAAGATAAGGTATGGAGAGAGAAGCAGCAGTGGATTTTGATAGGCTGTAACAGGTATGCTATGATTCAAACCATCTTATTTCTAAAATATTACCAACAAATGTATAATAGCATAGGAGTATAATATCAATAATATTATGTGAGGCGTCCAACTATCTCGATACCGCAGGATAGTCCCGAATAACACTTGTAATTATATATTATTACAACAATTAACGAAATCGTCCCGCAAAAAATAAAACGCGTCCCGCTATCCTTGCCAAATACGTTGTACGGTACGTTGATGACCACGAGGACATCGACATTGACACTAAAAGTGTTTGCGTATGACTTTATAAAGTTTAATACGGGCTGCTATGAAAGCTTTAAATAAATTCTTATGATAAAATCATAAAGTAAGCTCCAATGGGTGTCTATTTATTTATTCGTAAAGTTAGAGCCTATATATATCGTTCCACAGCTGGGCACAGGCTCCCTCTCGTTTCTGAGGGTTTTTGGAGCAAGAACCGCGCTGCTCCAGCTCATGAGTAAAGAAACGGAACTCTAGTGCGTGTTGCTTATTCCTCCGACATACGAGTAAATGTTTCCTCACGATGTTCTCCTTCCACTGAGCCCTTGATACATCAGCTTTAAAATTGCAATATAACAAAATCAAAACATACTTCCGATAAGGAAGTAAACATTTTCATTGGTTCCGGCGGGGATCGACTCTGAGTTGCTCGCGAACGTAAACTTTACGTATCAAGCGCTTAGGCCTCTAGCTACCACGTCTCTACAATGCGATAAACGAGTACATTACGTTAATTGATGTGGAATGATGACGGCAGGTCTATGGTTTGTTATAGAACAAAAATAAAAGTCTATTTTTTTTACATTAACCTAATATTTGTTTAGGTTAAGCAACGTAAAGTAACTTAAGCTTAGGTTTTTACGTGGTAGAGCCATGCTGCAGCTATATTAATAGTATAGTTGTAGCACGAATGGGTCGGCTCGACCGGGGAAGGACCACGCTCTCACAGAATACCAGCGTAAAATAGCAGCTTAATGCTGCTGTGTTTCGTATGGTGAGTGTAGAGAACCGGAGACCCTTTTTACTGGAAAAGAGGCATTCTATCTTAGTCCTCACGGCTGACAACGCATCTGCATTTAAATTCGCAAACGAAGATAGATGTAGATGTCTATGTGCCACAGCAACCACTTACCATCAGGTGGACTGTGTGCTCGTTTGTCACCCTTATTCTATAAAAAAAAACTAGTAACTGTTTTATTACAATATGTAATGTTATGTACGAATTTTGACAGCAAATGTAAAATTTCATAAGGACTGTTCGGCCACTGCTGGACTTCTTTCCTGATAATCTTTTTAAACCATAGTTTAAACCCGAGACTATCAATAAACCACATTTTGTAGTAAGACGTATCGAAATTCAAATTTAAACTAAATATAATATGCCTGTGTATGCAATTTTAAATTGCTATGAGCTTATTTTTTATTCCACAATAAAAAAAAATAAGTAGGTACTTGATTTTCATTTGCAAAATACTACAGACGATTTCAGAGTTATATTATGATTGCGTTTCATTTAAACCATTCGTTACTGTAATCATCGCAATGAGTAATGGGTACCACTTGTCTTCTGTGACTAATGTATTAAAAACAAATATTGTGTTAAGGCTCGCCTCGGTGATGTTTTATTCATACATAAATCAAACACGAACGGCTTCTCAATTAGGTTAAATAGTTCGTATCGTATTTGCACTCTCTTTTTTTTATTGAAGTATATTTGGACTAAGACGAGAAATTAGATTTATTCCTTTTAAGTTCTTACTTAAAATTGGCAAAAACTATGAAGAACTGTTAGTTACTAGTGCGAACGTGTCAGCTGAGAGATCATCCCAGCGACGAACAAAGCCCGTGGCTAATGAGCATAGTATTCTGTGAATAAATATATGTCTGTTGATGCATGTAGGTATAATATGAAAATCTTATTCCAACTAGTCCAGGAGGTAATAAATGGCGTAGTAGACCCACGTTTCAGTACGAATAAGTCAAAAAGGAATACCAGCGTTAAATAGCATCAAGATGCTGCTATGTTTGTGTTGTGAGTGACGAAATCAGGAGACCCTTTTTCTGGTAATGTACCTTACCTTCTTAGTCATGTCTTCTCATGGGTGTTACTCATTTACAACTATGGGCCACAGCAATCTTATACTTCCAGGTGGACTGTGTGCTCACTTGGCGGTGCATAAGAATCCGTTAATTTCCCGTGGTGCGTAGAGGATGGTTAGATATTTGTAGGCGCATTTTCCCATCATATTTTGTGGACGTTTAGCGGCAGTCACTGCGTTTACTGCTGCGTTCTGATCTGAAGGATATAAAGAGCCAGTAAGTTCCTCAGGGATGACAACGCATCTGTTGCCTTCTTTGTACGAAGTTGGCTGCAGGTCTGCAGTAGCCACTTACCATCAAGTAGATTTAAGTTCGTATCTCACTTTAGCTTTATATAAAAAAAACTTACTAATTTTGATTTTTGTCCTTAGCGGTGAAGGTAAGCATTACGAGGAAACCTGCATGTCTTGAAAATTAAAAATCATTTTATGGACTTGTGAACTTTTCCATTTTTTATTGGGCAGCGCCGCGGATTCTTCCCAGTTTAAAAACTTTTTTTTATAGAATAAGGTATGTCACCCTGCATTTACATTTATCGTCGATTAAGAATCAAAACGCAGTTGCGTTGTCACCCGTGAGGACTAAGATGGAATGCTTCGTTTCCAGTAAAAAGGGTCTCCGATTCTCTACACTCACCATGCGAAACACTGAGGCATTCCATCTCAGTCCTCACGGGTGACAACGCATGTGCATTTTGATTAGTAATCGAGTAAAGATGTAGATGTCTATGGGCCACAGCAACCACCACTATCAGGTGGACTGTGTGCTCGTTTGTCACCCTTTTCCTATAAAAATATTATTGTTACTATCTATATTATTATGAATTGAATAAAATTGACTGCGCTTTGTTTAACAAACTACAGCCGCGGCGACACGATACATTGTGTTATTCGTATTATTTATAGTCAGCATTCGTAAAATCAATAAACACCGTTCACATGCATGTATTTACAAAATCAGATCAAATTTCGATTACCGTTTTGTATTTAAAATAAAACATCGCCGGAAATGTGCATCTTTTCAAGTTATAATAAGAACTATTGTAACTCACATATTGCAAACTAATACTTACATGAATTTGCTACTACTAGCAACATTATACTTACATGTAAAATATTGCTAGTAACACTTGCCAGATCCGCTATCGTTCACTAAAATTAGTTTATTTTACTAACTCGTTTGTTTATAATGCATAGTTTTGTTAGTGGTTTAAATAACAAGATTAGTAGCAGGTGGTTCAGAGTTAGAGTAGTATTTAAACGCTGCGTCTAGAAATAGTTAAATGGGAACCACTAAACTAAGACGTAAAGGTAATAATTTTATTGATTTTCGTGGAAATCTTTGGAACTGATATAATTTACTTTTATCCGGGAACAATGAAACGATTTCAGTTCCAGTTATATTACAGAAATCTAATTATTAAGTGCATAGCTTAGAATAAGTGTATAGTTAGTGAACAATATAATTTATACTTACTTTTGCAATAATTAAACCGTGTAGTATCGGTGTAAGAATATCCACTATCCCATATCGTTCGTATGTGTTGAAAGAGACGTCTGAGGGAAACTGAGACAGAAGATGAGCAGCAACCTAATAACAACTCATAATAATTTAAAAACTTCGGTTGCCAACCCGCCTGCCAAGCGTGGCAACTATGGCATAATCCCCTCTGTGAGGCAATCTATGACGGAGGATCATGTTCAGCAGTGGACTTGTATAGGCTGTAATGGATGGATTAATTAAAGAAAAGTAAGCAATGAATTCTCCTATAAACCAAACCTACATAGGCGACCGAGAATCGTTTGATTGACAAACATCAAACATTACTCAATTTTAAGGTCTCGTGGTGTCACAGTCACTTTGACTTGCAGTGATAGAGACAGCACAAGACTTCACGGCATCATAAAATTGAGCAGCGTTTGAGTATTTGGGGATATATCACCTAAGTTTTTAAGTTACCATCACGATGATATCAACTGAGTATGTTTGGTCTAAATATTCCTGTTACCAATGAGCGAGCTTCTTTGTCGCGTTGTGTGCTGCATACTTTGAATTTCGCATGGAACAAAATCCTTCTACGGCTTACAAATAAATAATTGTTATATAATTAAAATCAAAAAGCTTAATTATCTCAAGTTCGATCAGCTCTCTGAGTAAACTCAAACCTAGCCTTGTAGGATTTAGTTCAAAATATGACAAAAGTTCAAATGTACTTAAGGGCAGGTGTTCCAAGCCCAATAGGTATTTACGTGCGGACACCGCCGGCGCGGCGCTAAAAATAAATATAGGTAACTTACCATATTTCTTTCGCGATTTGCGCAAAAATTTGGCACAGGTCTTACCTTGGCAACGTCTTGCGGGACACTGGCGATGGCAAGGTGGCAAGCGACGCACGGATTGAAAATCACTTGAAAAATCGATAATTTTTTAAATAAATGTAATGAAAAAAAAACGATCGGGTAGAATCGATTCCAAAATGAATTACCTATAAATTCATATTATTTATAGAAAAAAAGGAGTAGTAGTAATTGTTTAAAATGAAATTTGGCTTGTAAAAAAACTGGAAATCGAATGTAGTTTACGGTGGTAGAGCCACAGCAGCTTTTGTTGTTGCACGTATGGGCCGGCTCGAGCCGGGTTAGTACCACGACCTCACAGAATACCGGCGTGAAGTGGAAGCTCTGCTTTTGCGTTTCGTCTGGTGAGTGCAGGTGACCGAGGCCAAATTCTCCCCATCAACATGGTAGCGGAATTAAATGATAGACTACCCCAGGAGGTACCAGCACCCCTGGAGAATACCTCGCTGAGCATCCACGACCATGCTACTCCTGAGCGTGGCTGCTCAGGCTGCCCGCGTATTCTGGGGGGCAAAATTCCGCTCAAAACAATAACTGCTCGGGGCAAACTGAGCAACAAGACCAAGGCGACCCTGCCACGCTATCCGTGAATTTCTGGAACATCAGGGACTTCACTCGAACCTAAACGCCGTCCACTACCATCTCGAGACATCGAAGCCGGCCTTGCTCTTTTTGACCGAGACGCAGGTGTCTCTCCGGCTGATACTTCGTATCTCTCCTACCTGGGGTACAAATTGGAACACTCCTTTGTGCCTCGGGCTGGAGTTTGCGTATACGTCAGAGAGGACATCTGTTCTCGACGCCTCGGCAGTCTTGAAGGTTCGGTCCTGTCCATCCTTTGGCTACGCGTAGATAGCGACGACCATCCGCGCGTCTACGGTGCCTCTATAGGTCCCATAGCGGTAATGCCGAAACAGACCGACTCATCGACCACGTCCAAATGGCTACAGATTCCTTGCTGCAACAGGTCCCATCCGCAGAGAGCGTGATCCTGGCGATTTTAACGCCCACCACGCCGAATGGCTCGGTTCACGTTTAACCGACCATGCGGGGAGATCTGTTTATGACTTTGCCTTGGCATATGGTCTGATACAACTGGTTACTTCGCCTACGCGGATTCCAGATGTGGAGGATCACACCTTCCTGTTGGACCTTCTGCTGACCTCTCATCCGGACGCATATCAGGTTTCCGTCGATGCCCTTCTCGGCTCTTCGGATCATTGTCTGATCCGGAGTGTGGAGCCACTCACGCTCCTCGCGGTTGCGTTCTGCAGGTTGCCGCCGTGTTTGGCATTGGTCGGCGGATTGGAACGGAATGCGGCCTTCTTTGCATCCTACCCATGGGGGCGTGTTTGCTTCTCGCCGGATGATCCCAGCGCTGTTGCTGACTCTGTCGCTGATGTGGTGCTACAGGAATGGAACTATTTATTCCATCATCTGTGGTACCCATCGGAGGCAGATCGCAGCCTTGGTTTGGTCGCTCCTGTAAGACTGCATTACGCAGTAAGCAGGAGTACTATCAGGCCTGGGCTGAGGCTTCGGCGGCTCGGGATGTAAACACCAGCATGCTTAAAGAAGTATAACTTCGCCTCCAAGTCCTTCAAAGAGTTATTGACAAGGCAAGTTAGAGCACATAAGCAGAATTGGCGAGAAACTAGTTCGCCTTCCTTCGGGAACCCGTGCATTCTGGTCTCGCCAAGGCTGTCCAAGGAATTTCTGTAAGCCATCACTACCATCTCTGCACAGGAGGACGACTCACTGGCCCACGCCGCAAAGAAAGCCGACCTTTTAGGCTCCTTTTGCGTCCAACTCGACTCTTGATGACGGGGAACACACCGCCGACCATCCCGCGGTGTGAGTGCTCTATGCCGGATGTGCGGTTCTCAGCGCTCGATTCGCAAAGCACTCCTCTCCTGGACATCCACAAGTCGAGTGGGCCTGACAGAATCCCCAATTGTGCTGAGGACGTGTGCTCCGGAGTTGACACCGGTTCTAACGCGTCTTTTCCGGTACTCCTACTCCCTAAGCGTAGTCCCGAAATCATGGAAGACAGCTTTTGTCCAACCGATCCTAAAAGGCGACCGCTCAGACCCGTCCAACTACAGGCCTATCGCCATCACCCCTTGTTCTAAATAAATGGAGTCCGTTATAAACTGCCAGCTCATGCGGTACCTTGAGGATCACCAGCTGATTAGTGACCGCCAATACGGTTTTCGTCGGGGTCGGTCAGCCGGTGAACTTCTGGTCTACCTGACTCATAGATGGGCGGAGGCAGTAGAGTCCAAGGGAGGCATTGGCCGTTAGTTTGGACATTGCGAAACTTTCGATCGGGTTTGGCATAAAGCGCTTCTTTCGAAGCTCCTTCCTATGGGCTTCCCGAGAAATGTGCAATTGGATCACCAGCTTTCTTGCAGATCGGAGCATCAAGGTCGTTGTAGACGGTGCATGCTCCGACTACAAACCTAATAACGCTGGTGTTCCACAAGCTGCGTGCTATCACCAACGCTGTTTCTTCTGCATATCAATGATATGTTGCAAACCGGTAGCATTCATTGCTATGCGGATGACAGCACTGGTGATGCTCTATACCGGCCGTGCCAATATTTCTCGGAAAACGTCGCCAGTACCGGAACAAACTTGTGTCTGAAGTCGAGTCTTTGCTGAACAAAGTCTCGGATTGGGGTGACTAAATCTAGTCCAGTTTAATCCTCAGAAGACACAAGTTTGCGCGTTTACCGCTAAAAGAACCCCTTTGTCGTATCTCCTCAGTTTCAGGCACTCCCTTGTTGCCTCAGCCAGTATCGGAATCCTCGGCGTCGACATATCGAGTGACGTGCAGTTTCGTGGTCACTTGGAATAGAAGGTCAAATTGGCCTCTTAAAAGGCGTGCTCAGCAGAGCGGACAGTATTTCATGCCGGCACAACGCCTGCAACTTTACAAGGCGCAGGTTCGGCCTCACATGGAATACTGTTCCCATGTCTAGGCTGGGGCTCCCCAGTGCCAGCTCCTTCCACTTGACCGCATCCAGCACAGAGCGGCTCGAATCGTCGACGACCGAGTCCGATTCACTGGCGCTGCGAAGAGATGTTGCATCCCTTTGCATTTTCTTTCGCATCTACCATGGGGAGTGCTCTGAGGAATTGTTCGGATTAATCCCAGCCGCCAAATTTCACGAACGCACATCGCGGCAGAACTCCGATACCATCCACACCATCTGGATGATTGGCGGTCCACCACTGTGCGATTTAGAAGATGTTTTCTTCCTCGCACAACTTCCTTGTGGAAGCGATTTTTCTGGACCGATACGACTTAGGGACCTTCAAGAAAAGAGCCTACTCCTTTTAAAGGCCGGCAACGCATCTGCGATTGCTCTGGTTCCCCTGGTGTTGCAGTTGTTCATGGGCGGCGGTAGTCACTTACCATCAGGTGAGCCGCATGCTCGTTTGCCCCTCTCCTATGAAAAAAAATCGGTATTTTTTCTATCGAGAAAATGTTGTATCGTGTATTGACCGGGTACATCGTAAGGAGAAAGAATGTATCTAAAATAATTTTTTTTCAGATTCTAAATGCCTATAAATATAATTTACCTATCAAAAACCAATTTTCAAACGGACAAAAACAGGAACACCCAGCCTTAAAAAAACTTGCTTACATGTAATTCTTTCGCTTGGCATTAAGCCTCGTAAAACTTTTTAAGAATGTGGAACTGAGATACAATTGCAGGCCGGAAACGACCGACGCGGACCGGACGACCTTTTTCGAGAATGAAACAACCACCCATGTCCTTTACCTCGTATGTGGGATACATACTATTAAACGCACGCTTTGTACAAGTTGTAACCTTCAAGCGGAAATAGACTGTATTTTAAATCATTATCCTGTTCTCAAATGGTTCTGTTTTATATTTCATGTTTATATTTTGCAACCCGCTCGGGCGAAGATAAGAACAAAATATAAACAGAAACTGCAATCAATACTTTAAACTTTAAAGAGAGTAATGTTTTTTCTGATATTTTAAAACGTAAACTATAGCAGAATCTGCCGGCCAGTCGTATACATTCACATACTTAAACAATTTATTTATATCTGTAGTCATATAAGTACCTACTACTCTCATGTAAGTATCTAACTAGTTGTGCTCGCGACTTCGTTCGCATAGAATTTCTCTTTTTCTATTTTAAAGCAGAGTAAATAATGTATTTATTAAGCCTATTTGATTTTTTTTGCGCCCAATTATAATTTGATCAATTTCGTTACTGTTGCAAACCCAATGGTAATATATGTAAGTATATACTTTGAAGTGTAGGGCGTCCCCCCACTAGATGGAGTGACGACCTGGTAAGACATGCAGGAAGTCGATGGATGCAGGTGGCTCAGGACCGTGCTTTGTGGCATTCGTTGGGGGAGGCCTATGTTCAGCAGTGGACTTGTGATGGGCTGTAGTGATGATGATGATGATGATATACTTTCACTTTTAAGTTCCTAGTATGCATATTATTCATCATTCATCATCATTACAGCCCTTCACAAGTCCATTGCTGAACATAGGCCTCCCGCAAGGAATGCCACAAAGCACGGTCCTGAGCCACCTGCATCCATCGACTTCATCATGTCTTACAAATCGTCACTCCATCTAGTGGGGACGCCCACACTTCGTCCGCCGGTACGAGGCCGCCACTTGAGAACCTTTTTCCCCATCGGTTGTCGGTTCTTCGAGCTATGGCCGGCCCATTGCCACTTCAGCTTACTAATCCTTTGGGCTATGTCGGTAACTCTAGTTCTACTGCGGATATCCTCATTTCTAAGTTTATCACGCAGAGAAACCCCGAGCATAGCCCTCTCCATAGCTCGCTGAGCGACCTTGAGCTTCCTCATACGGCCAGCAGTGAAGGACCACGTTTCAGTTCCATAGGTCATCACTGGCAACACGCACTGGTTGTACAGTCTAGTTTTTAGGTTTTGAGGTATACCTGACGAGAAGATATGCCGTAATTTCCCGAACGCTGCCCAGCCGAGTTGAATCCGTCGATTGACCTCTCGGTCGAAGTTGGACTTACCTAGTCGGACTATTTGTCCCAGGTAAACATACTCGTCAACAACTTCGAGCTTAGTGTCCCCAACAACTACCGGCTTTTGCTTTGTCCATGTTCATCTTAAGACCTATCCGTTGGGAGACGCTATTGAGGTCATTGAGCATAGTGCTTAGGTCCGGACTATATCGTCGGCAAACCGAAGGTGAGTGATGTACTCGCCATTGACATTAATACCGTATACTTTTCAGTCCAGTAGCTTGAAAACGTCTTCCAATGCAGCGGTGAAGATTTTCGGTGATATAACGTCACCCTGTCTTACACCTCTCTCCAGTTGGATAGGTTTCGTACTCTGGTTCTGTACTCGGATAGCCGTCGTAGCCCTACTGTACAAACACTTCAGCACTTCGATATACTGACAGTCAACTTGGCACCGCTGAAGGGACCGCAGCACCGCCCAAATTTCGACGGAATCATAGGCTTTCTCATAGTCCACATACGCCAGACATGGTGGCAAATTGCTCCTCGGACTTCTGTACAATTTGCCGAAGGTATATATGTGGTCTATGCCTCCCGTGTAGTGACGGGTAAGAATACCCACTACCCCATATCTTCCGTGGGTGTCGTAAGAGGCGACAGAGGAAACTGAGGCAGAAGATGGGCAGCATCTTTCTGATAACAGCAAAACAACAATAAAAACTGTGGTTGCCAACCCGCTCGCCAAGCGTGGCAACTATGGCTATATTATCCCCATGATGAGAGTTACGAAGAGACAGCCCCCAGTCCCCGGCGGCCCCGCTATTCCTGGCTACGGTGGCGACCATGGAAACGGCGGGGCAGGGGTGCTAAGAATCTCCGGTGGAGGTTCGGTTGCCACCTAAGACGACTCGACCTGGCAACATGCATATTATTAGAAACTACAAATTGTAGTACCTACCTACCATTATAAAGGTTTGAAGGATTTTTACTAAAGAATTACCTATGAACATCTACTATGCTCTTTAAACTTTGCTACTATCGATCTACGATGCGATATTAACATTTTAAAGTGGAAAAACTACAAATTTGCGTTTCTGGTCAAATATTGATAATCGCGATTCAGTATTCGTGTAATCCGACTATGAAGTTGCGCGGTCGCTGTTATTTTACTATCTTCATAGCGTGCCGATGGCAAATCTAATGACAGTGCATAATTAAGGCCAGCCATAGATAGGAATGAACAAGATTAGACTGCCCTGAATCCGGTCATTCTTGAGGTCCCCACTCCGCATATTTTCTACGGGACTTCTTCATTTAATCAACTCTGAATCTAAAATGAATTATTTTGTAATAAGACGGATGGAGTTTCAATGTAGCCTGTTATGTTCTTAATTTATTCCTTTTTTTTTTTAAACGCAACAAAAAGTCTGGACACAATAGCTTTTCCAGAATAGTTAAGATTAAAATTATAACGAACACTTGTCTTTAAAATTTGGAGAATAGTAGAGATAAATAGTATGTTATGAGGTTAAAACAGATGATCAAAAACTTGGTCATTTTGCTGCGGAACCCTATCTTTCACATACTTGGCCATTATAGTTTTGCATTCAAATGAACCATTACGTCACACCAGTTTTTAAAAAAGAGCTAACAAATGTAACGCGTTCAGTCATTGTTTATGCATGATAACATTGCTAATGAGTGTAACCACCTTGTCTGATTGTTTGGCTGCTGTTTGTTTTGTGATGTCTACGATGACATTTAAAATAATTCATGACGGGTTTTTGTTTCTTCCCTAAAATGCTTTTGAAGGAACGAACTTTAATTTTACCGTATCACAGAAGACCATTAAACCGTATCATGACTGAATGGCGAGGCAATTATAAGTTCCTTTTTTGTTAGCGTTCACTTTGTAATAATTGTAAATGCCGAGGTAAATGGATATTCAATGCATTGATGACTAAGATGACATCATCATCGTTGCAATAACGACATTTTTAACTTTTTAAAACTTATACTTAGCGTTATTAGTTCGGATAGAAATTCTAGATTCGAACAGACAAAAGTGAGCATCTGGTTTTAGAATATTTAAAATGAAGCAAATCTAGAATTATTAAAATTATTTGAGTTTTAAATCAGAGAAACCATCAACATTTCTCATGGGTATTGTAAATGTGCAATAGATTTAAGATGGCGGTATAATAATACCGTAGTTATGTACACTAGATATGAAGTCTCCAGACTGAGGACGAGAAGTAGTGACAAAGCGAACACCTTTGTCGCTACATCTCGCATTGTGTTGCCAGTCCGCATAGCATGACAATTGCTTTGGGAGAGGCTCATGTCCAGCGGTGAAATGTTTGCGGGCTGTTGAGGAGGAAGAAAGTTTTTAAGAATTACAATTTAAATAAACCCCGTGTTTTGTTAAATTTGTTGAAAAATAAAATGAGAACGAAAATGGCACTTTCTGTGGTCACAGGTTTCAGCTGACTGTATTGACGAAATTGTTCTCGATTATATTTCGATAATCCTCAGACATACGGTTCTTTTTTTATAGGATAGGGTGACAAACGAGCACACAGTCCACCTGATGGTAAGTGGTTGCTGTGGCTCATAGACATCTACATCTATCCTCGTTTGCGAATCAAAATGCAGATGCGTTGTCACCCGTGAGGACTAATATGGAATGCCTCTTTTCCATGAAAAAGGGTCTCCGGTTTTCTACACCCACCATACGAAACACAGCAGTGTTAAGCTGCTATTTTACGTTGGTATTCTGTGAGAGCGTGGTACTGCCCCGGTCGAGCCGACTCATTCGTGCTACAACTATACTACTAATATAGCTGCAGAATGGCTCTACCATGTATAAATTCTCATAATACTAATCATTTCGTACTGAGAATGTTATAAATTAGAAATGTTAGAGCTAAATCAATAGTTCAGTTCAGGAGATAAACTTGCGATAGTTTCTCTTTTGAATTCTATTTTCTAGACTCTACCTTCTTCTTCCTCAGCAGTAAAATATTTTTGGTTTCAAAAACGAGAAACGTTCTAAAAACACATACTTGTTTAAAAAGGTTTTTTTAATCTGTTCCATCTTTCTATGTTTTTATTTTACGTCGACAATCGACATGTTTGTTTAGGAAATCAACACTATTATTGCGGTAACGTTCAATTTCTATACAATTTAAGCGTATAGGGACAAAAACTGCCACGGTAGGCTAACCGCGGGATCATAAAAACTTTCCGGCCTTGCGCCGGGCCATAAAAATCCTTCCTCCGCAGCGCTTCACTGGATGAGAACGGATAATTATTATAACGTAACGTAACTAATGTGAAAAACAAACAAATATTATTTAACGATGTAAGGTATTTATATTCCACAGTAATAAAAATACGTTGAACGTGTAATGTCTTTAAATTTATGATTTATTTCTTTAGAACTTTACATAATAAATACTGAAGAAATATAATTTACATTTTTTTATGTGAGTAGATTTCTAACCAAAAACTCTGTGAAACTAAGCAACACGGTTTCACGATACGATAGAACTAAGCAACACGGTTTCACGATACGATAGAATAGAATAGAATGATTTTTATTCCATATAGATTATTACATAATACTTATTGAAAGTCATTTTTTTATTTACCACTGGTTTCGGAAAATACCTCTGTAGTAGAAACCCAGCGGAACTTTTTTTATTTTATAAAAAGTATTGTGTGATAATCTGATAATATAGGCATTGGTTACATTTTGTATTATCTTAGATACTGTTTAGAAAATTTTTAAATCAAATACAGGCTGCCCAGTGCACTAAGTAACGTTTCGAATTCTGAACGCGGTTGTCGTCGCTATTAGTTCAAATCTTTAAAATTGCATTACTTGACTCTTAAGTGCAATTTAAACGCATAGCGGAGAATTTCCTACGCTTCTTCACCTCTATTGCCTTGACAGTTTCACATTGTGAAAAAAAACTGCTTCTAACAAATTGTGTTGTTATATCTTTGGGCATCGTTATGTAGATTAGAATTATCATGTAGGTACTTTATTATAAATCGAACATCTTCAAAAAATCTTCCACGTACTTCCATTGTTTATACATACAATATCTGATGGTGAATATGTATATATTTATTCTTTAATTAACCTTCCTCAATATATATGAACGAAAGGCGGACATCCGTCTTTACTGCCAGTCAAACTTACGACAGTGATAAAAGGTTATGTATATTTTATATTTCTGATGTCTTCGTTTTGTTGATTTAAGTGTGTTCTGGTAAAATGCTCGCTGATAAATACGCTTTTAGTTTATTTTCCTGGACCATCATCAATGTTTTCATTGCACATATTCTGGGATAAATGCTCTGGAACTCCGTTTGAAGCTTTTGAAAACCTATTAAATTCGATTGTCTGATTTTTCGTTATAAAAATACGCATTCTAAGTTTTTGTTATAGATTCTCTCATATATTTTTCTGATTGATATTAGATCTAAACATTTTCTTAATTCTTATATTAAAAATATCATAAGAAAGACAAAAAAATACGAAAGATAGTAATTAAACTTAAAATCGTATTAGTGAATTTAATTTAATTACATTGATTATTATCTGTTATTGCTATTGTTTTAAGTTTCACTCCAATTAATGGATAGATCGTTTTAATACATGATAACAATTAATAAAGTTATTTTCGTCTCATAAAAGGGAGTTAATCTTGTAGTTTCAATATATATATATATATACCTACATAGTATATTTAAAAAAAAAAGTAGTTTGTTATCATTGCTATGATGTGCCTGTAGTTTTATTCCCTGAAAATATAATTTATTAAAAAAACTTGTGATGACGATGACCGTCAAAAAATGATTTAAAAATCATCGTCTTAAATTGAAATAATTTGAAAACAATATTTTATACACACAAGAATGCGCCAAATTACACACGCACACTAAAATATCATAAAATAACCACTTAAGAACACACTTCTCTTCAAGTAATAAAATTATATGTTGTCTTAATATTTTACACACACAGCGACAACTTTTGGATCGTAGTCAGAAGTTGTAAACTGGGACATATGTACAACAAAGACTGTATTCAGACTGCAATATTAATACATATACCTATATATTATTTATTACAAGCCCTACACTATACAAAGACAAAGTAAATCGTTTAGTTCTAATGCGTGGAATATCGACAATAAAGAGGTGAAAGAAACGCCGACTGCCTGGCTGTCCGATGGTGGAAAATGGAGTGAAAGGGATTAATGCATCTAACTTCTGCACGCAGTTTCTGAAATGCTACCTATTGAATACTGAGAGGCTGCCTACTCTTGCTCCTATGCTCGAGGATCACAAGATTGGTTTCAACCATGGGTCACCAATAAGTAATGTGATGGCGGCTTAAAATAATCCATCACTCCATTTCGCCGAGAAGAGTCCTAGGTTTCTTCACATTGTTTTTCTTCAACACATGGTAAATCAGCGTTTAAAATTGCAATTAATAACTCCATTAGTGTCGGCGTGTATACCTGCGTGTGAGTCCGGTTGCTCGCGTACTGTGAAATTCACAGCGAGTGCTTAGTCTAAACTACCACGGCTCTATGCTACCAGCTGTTACCAATAACCATATTATGTATTAGAATGCGAAAAAAAATAGCGGCGTAAGAGAATACACCATTCCATTTCATTTTGTTAATGTCGTAAGCGGCGACTATAGGAAAAGCCAGAAAGGTCTTATGGCTTCCGATGGATGGGGATATAATCATCTCGTTTATATCAGACTTTAAATATCCAGACTGACGTAGGGCAGCAACGTCAAAGATGCGAGACATACGATCGTCAATCCAAACTTGGGAGAGCCATGCTGCAGCCATATTATGATTGTAGCACGAATGGGTCGGCTCGATCGGAGTAGGATCACGCTCTCACAGAATACTAAAATTGCAGCTTAATGCTGCTGTGTTTCGTATGGTGAGTGTAGAGAACCGGAGATCCGTTTTACTGGAAACGATGCATTCCATCTTAATCCTCAGGGATGACAACGCATCTGCTTTATTATTCATAATCGAGGATAAATGTAGATGTCTATGGGGCACAGCATTCACTTACCTTCAGGTGGACTGTGTGCTCGTATGTAACCATTATTCTATAAAAAAAATCCGCCTGCAGAGGTGAGACCGTTAATCTGAGGAGAGACCCATGACCAACTGAGGACCTACGGAATGAAAAAGATAAATATTACAGTGTTTTAAAAATGGTAGCTAGCAATTACCTAGCCATTTTTCTATCATGAAAAGATCTTGCAATCGGATTGTCTTTTTTCAAATGCGTGTTGTTTTCCTTAACATTATTCATAAAATTGCCTTAATCGAAACAATCATTGCAATATAGGTAGTCACAGGTAATCATTAATACTTTGTGATAGTACTTAACAAGTCGACCTTGTCGCGACGTAGAAGGGTTATATTCGCATTTAAAGCACGTGATAATTCCACTTGATCTCATTTCGATTGTATGCGACCATCAGTCAGAAATGGCATTTTAGTAATTATGCCTCTTATTTACAACTTACACTATTTTATTCTCGATGTTCTGATGTTTAGAGAGTTTTCATTTTTAACTAGTGATCCGCCCCGACTTCACTCGGTTGATTTTTGGTTCTCGACAACAGCGCTACCTACCAGGTACAAAAACAAAAAAATCATCAAAATCGGTCGAGCCCGTTTTGAGTTTTAGCGAGACTAACGGACAGCAATTGATTTTTATATATGTATAGGTAGAGATTATAATACGTAACGTAATTCTCGAAATTTTGATTAAAACAATATATTAAAAAGAACTATAATGTGTGGATGGATAAAGATGTACAAAGGGTTGTGCAAGAAAAGAAGAAAGCGTGGTTGGATTGGTTAGCAACAAAAGCTAACCAAAAGTCCAAAAGGCAACGGATGACGAGATAAAGGAAGCAAGAACGAAGTATAAAGATTGAAATCAGCAGCGAAAGAAGTTGTGTCTAGAAAGAAAGAAGAACGAAAGGATGATTTCGATAGGAGGCTCACTGAAGATTTCCAGTCAAACATCAAGTTTTCTGAAATCCATCAAACAGCCAGAGGAAAACTCTACCGGAGCTGAGTACAATCAGGAGTCAAGATGGGAGCATTATAAAGGAGAAGAATGTGTGTTAAAGAGATGGAAAGAATATTTTGAAAGTTTGTTTGAAAGAGAGGAAGTGCAGGTACAGCATCCGGCACCTTCCATAAAACTATTTCAATTACAATTTATACAAATGAGTTCAAAAAAAGGAGGAGGTTCTCAATTCGGCTGTATTTTTTTAATGTGTAACCGATTTTAATGACTTTTTTATTTGAAAGCTGGTGCTTCTCATGTGGTCCCATCTAAATTTGATCAAGACCTGACCAGTAGTTTTTGAGTGAACCTTAATAATACGTATTTAATTAACTTCGACTAAGTACATTGATGATTGAATGATGTTCTCATTTTATTTATATTGAAGTCGGTTATACAAATTTTTTAATTTTACCACTTGTTACTTACAGATTGCTAGTTAAGATGCCAGATATAAATTGAGCAGTGTTATGTAACTGAATTTTATTTTATGATTTTGATGAAATAGTCTGTGGTCTATTACATTTGTTCTAGTATCAGTGTACACGTCTCCTGATTACTACCACACGAGGAATATCCTGTGTTTTTTACATATGCACATACAGATGTATATAATTTTTATCGATCAGGATGTTTATTTATACCTGCAACAACTATTAAATATTTGTTTCGCTGAGGATTCGAACGTGCGGACCGCAGAGCCGCAACCGAACGTTCAGCCACTGCGTTACATAGCTGTCAATGTCAATATTTAATGATACATTCTATTACAGAGGTACTGGGAACAATAAAGCACCAAGATGGGGGCGATGTTCCGGAGCGAGGAGATGGCACTGTGCCAGCTCTTCATTCAGCCCGAGGCGGCCTACACTTCCGTCTCCGAGCTGGGCGAGGCCGGCACTGTGCAGTTCAGAGATGTAAGTATAAAAACCGAATGCTCTCATTCTTCTGCCTTTTGACACACCTGTATAAAGTATACGCTTATCAAGATTGTAAATATCTTTGGTCAACAGATATTATCTGTGGCTTGAAGTGTTTCTATGATAGAAAAACAAACAAAACTATGCAAGCATTACTGGATCTTAGAAGGCTAACTGAAGTGATATAATTTATTTCCATTATCCATTTCATTACAGCCTATAAAAGTCTACTGTTCAACATAGGCCATAGGTTTTGCCATAGTTGCCACGCTTGGCAACTATAGCAGTTCTCAGAAAGTTGCTAGTGGCCATGTCCGTTACAGTTTATTTTTGTCACCTCTTACGACACCCACAGGACGATATGGGTAGTGGATATCCTCACACCGCTATTACACGGCTTACAAGCGCTTTTAATAATTTAATTAAGATACTTTAATTTATTAGTTAATTAATCTTTTTATCAGTCCGTAATAAAGACATTTTACATAACATGATAGAGTTATTATGGCTAGCGTGGATGATATATGGTATGGTAGAGTATATATGGTGGCTTCTTAACTTCTTATGGCCTCGACACGAATGAGTGAGGCTCGACGGGCTTCGGACCACGTTTGCACAGAATACTACACTAATGTTAAAGAATCGCTGCCCCCGGTGCAATAACATGGGGTAACAGCAGGCCTGCCGTAAGACCCGTAAGTGCGACAGAGAGCGCAACAGGTGGCGTCCTGTTTCCCCATTTTATTGCTTCGCGGGCAGCGAGTCATTATCATTAGTATAGTGTAAAATAGTAGCATAATATTATATTGCTGTATTTATAATAGTGACTGACGAGTACTTGATACATGTTTTTCGAGAGTATGTGTATTATTTCTTTGGCACGCTCTGTAGCCTCAACGGCTTGTTGGTTAGTTGGGAATGACAGGCTATATAATATTTATATATTGCATCAGCAAATACAAAAAAGGAGGGAAAGGTTTTTTTTCAATAAACTTTTTAACGCAGCTGTGGGCCATAGCATCAACTTATCATTAGATTTTCACTCTAACTTCTATAAAAAAAATATGAAATGTTGGTGAAATTGGACAGATGGTGGCATACACCATCTGTCGGAGTTAAATTTACAGCAAACGCTTAGCCCGTGATCGTGACCGTGTTAGTGTTAAGTATGTATTAAAATCAAATTTACTCTCAACTTACACTTTCATTGATGTATAAAAAATAATTACAAACCCACGTGAGCATTTTTTTAATACAATTCGCAATAATAATGACGCTTATCGTTAGAAACAATACTTTTTCCATATGAAAGTAAAAGCAGTCTTAATAAGTCCCACTGCTAGGCACGGTTTCACGGTGACATGACAAATTACATTTACATTTTTTTAAACTATTTCATTAGTGCTGGCGTTGATCGAACTCGGGTTTCTACCGTACTTTAAAATTTAAGGCAAGCGCCGAGTAATTTAACGTACTTTTCAACCGACTTCAAAAAAGAGGAGGTTTATAATTCGTCGGAATCTTTGTTTTTTTTTATGTATTTTCAATTTTTCACCGATTACTCAAAGACGCCTGAACCGATTTGGAAAATTCTTTTTTTGTTTGAAAGTTTATACTTCCCAGGTGGTCCCATTAAAATTTTATCGAAATCGGAAAACAATAAATTACATTTATATTGAAGTCGGTTGTTCAAAATTTTTAAATTTACCACTTGTTCATTGTTACACTGAAGCCATAAATATGTATCTACTCTTGGGCGACATAGGCCTCTTCCACAGTAGGCAGGATTTCCCGTAACCGCCGCGCTTGTCGGGGTCCTTACTATGTTTACTACTCGACCAAGCCAATTACACGAACGGCTGGAATGCGGTATGTCGTCCACGTTTTTTTGCGGCGGGTTCGTCTCACCATACAAAGAACTGATTCGTTCGGATTTGGATGAGAGTGATGTTACGTTATGTAATTAAATTGTATACCAAATAATGATTTTAGACAAGTTATTATTTCAAAATCACGAGTTAGGGCAATAAACGCTATATATTTAAAAAAAATTGTAGTTTAAGAAATATCTATTATAATTTATAGTAGATATTAAAAATATCTACTATAAATTTTATATAAAATAATGTAAAAACAAAAATGTTTACTATTCTTTTACACAATTTTAAAATAGTAGAATAAGTAAAATAGTACTTTATATTTAGTTTGAGTAAAGGTTCATTTTAATATTATGTAAATAAAACTATAAGTAAAATAGTTTATTAGAGCAAACTGTGCAGTGCCAAGACAAACACAATTGTGTTTAATGGCATGAAGAAATTATATTGTTAAGAAAAATTGGACTGTTCTTTATTCTAAGTTACAATTTGCGTTATATAAAAAATCTGCTTTGTCTATCCTTAATAGGTCATCGCTGGACAAGGGCCTTCGAGATTATGGAAGGATTTTTACGTAATCGCGACATTTGGCCAGTAGATTGGCGAACTTAATACTAGATGTCTCTAACTTTTCACAAATTGTAGATTACAATAATAGTTTCCATGTGTTCTTATGTTCACCAGTGGACTTGTGATGATCTATAATGCTGTTGATGATGAGCAGACAAAAAAAATTAAGTTATCTATTAACTAACTGTGAAAGATCCGAACATTGGAAGTCGCATTAATGTACGGTGTACGCTGAGCGCGCGAAGACCTATCAATAATCTAAGAAATAGTGAGTAAGGTCCGTACGAAGCGTCAGGTATGGAGCTACTCCAGTACTGGATATGGAATCCAATAATTACTGAGTCCAATCAGGGCCAATAGGAAGCAGGATTACTGAATTCTTCAAGCATATCTAAAAAGTAGTTAATTTGCTCGTACTCATTGTATTCATTTTTAACGACAAGCAATAATATTAAACCGAAACAAAAGAACAATATCTATCGTTGATGACAAAATGACGTGCTGTCTTGTAAATTGTACGTAAACTAAATAGTTTAAAATAAAATTTTATACACAATTTACAAAACCGCGATATGAGGGAAATATCCGATTTAAGTGCATTTTCATGGCTAATAAACATTTCACACAGCTACTATTTAAGATTTTATGTTTATAGAGCGTAACACATTTCATAAAATATACTTTCAGTGTGTAAAGGAATATAGTATTTTTACCCGACTGCCCCAGAAGGAGGGTAATGTTTTTCGTATGAAAGTACGTGGGTATGTAAGTATGTTTATTTCTTTGGCACGCTCGCTTGATGGATTTTAACATATTATGGAGTTTATTAAGATTCGTCTTAGCTGTGGAAGTGACATAAGGTATAAAATTTGCCTCTTTTCAGTAATCTTTTTAGTCAGTCGAGTTTTTATATACTGTTTTAACCATTGAACATGAGCATTGAGCTTCATAAATCTAATATGTTCGTGAAACTTGCAAAATAAGAATGAAGAGAGTTATGTGTGTACTGTTGTTATTTATAATTATGTTTAATACCGTAGCGTACTGGTAACGTTTGCAAATAATGTGAAAAATATAGTTCACTTTTTAATTTTATATGTCATACCAATATTTATTTATTTAAAACAAACTATCTAACGTTATAAAAGATTAATTATAAGATTAGTTCATTAGTATAATTTCCTTTCAAAAGGTCAAATGTTGTTTGAATAAAGGTTTGCCACTGATCAACTTCGTTTGGCAAGTCACGCCAAATGAAAGGCCATCAAGTCATTAATTTAAGGTATACTCGCAAGGTCGTCATCTCTTCACTTGGCGAGCCACGCCCGTTAACAAGTGCAAGTTTTGAAAGTACGTTTGAAATATGTATAGACATGTGATCAAAGTATAACTTCATTGCATGCTAATTAATGTGATGATATTAAATATGTTTGTTATATACAATTAAAATCGTTAATATAAAATAATTATACGTAGTAGATACACAATCATCGTCATCATCTTCACATACTATATGTCTGCGGCTGTCCATAGCCTCCATTACAGATTGCCTCGTAGATAGGGTTGCCATCTCCTAAAATGAAAAAGCCGGACTCGGCGCTCCAAAAAGCCGGACTTTTGGCCCTAAAAGCAGGACAGTAATTTTTAGAAAGCCAAACAGCCAAACAAGCGCGGCGCTCTTTGCCGCCACGCCGTAGCCATGTTTAATATAGTATTGGCTGGTAATAATGTATATGGATAGATAAATTCGGCATTTCTTCGCTCATTCTGCAAGCGATGCGTGCAACGTGTTACACTAACAAAAAGCCTAACAAAAGCCGGGCAGGCCGGACACATAAAAATTTGGCCGGACACAACCCGAAAAAGCCAAACATGTCCGGCTAAAGCCGAACAGATGGCAACCCTACTCGTAAAGGGATATTTGCCATAGTTGCCACTCTTGGTAGGCTGGTTGGAGACTGCAGTTTTTATTATTTTGAGTTGTTATGAGGAAAATGCCGAATGATGTGTAATCTCCTGTTTCAATTTCGTTCGGTTGCTTATTATGACACATACATACATACATACATATAATCACGCCTCTTTCCCGTAGGGGTAGGCAGAGACCACTTCTTTCCACTTGCTACGATCCTTACATACTTGTTTCGCTTCGTCCACTTTCATTATTCCCTTCATACATGCTCTTCGGTTTAGGGTACTCTTGACCTGGCCTTTTTTCAAGACGTCCCTGATTTGGTCGAGAAACGTCCTCCTAGGTCTACCCCCCTTCCAACACTTTTCATTCACACTCGCCTTATACACTTTTTTCGTCAATCGTTCTTCATTCATTCTCTCGACATGGCCAAACCATCTCAGCATATCTTTCTCAACTTTTGTCACTACATCTTCTTTCAAATCACAACGTTTCCTTATCTCACTATTTCTTATCCTGTCACTCAATTTAACTCCTATCATACTTCTTAACGCTCTCATCTCAACTGCATTTATTCTGCTTTCAAGTTTCTTCTGCCATACCCAACTTTCACTTCCGTACATGAGTGTCGGAACCAACACCCCCTCATGCACAGCCAAACGAGCCTTGTTAGACAACTTCCGACTGCTCATAAAGGAGTGCAAAGCTCCATTCACCATGTTTCCTGCATTCACTCTTCTTTCGATATCACTCTCGCACTTATGACACCTACGGGATAATATTATGGGGTAGATATATGGATAAATAGCTCACAATAAAATTCTCGAATAAAATCGAGTTCTTAGTATGTTTACCTATTAAAATTATGAGCTGGTAAAATAATCCTATAATCGCCTTGCAACTTTCAACTTTATTGTCTGCAGAATCCTTCGTATGAAAATATTGTGTTTTGAACGCACCTAACTTATTTTTTTTTAAATAGAACAACTAGTAAGCAAAGTAAAGAACGAGGGAAATTTTCAGTATAAAGTAAAATAGTTTTCCGATAAGTACCTACTTGATAAATCTGCTGTTGTAGCCAACCAAAGAAATATGTACATATATCTCTCTGCCTGTTTGTCTGTCTTTCCGGGCTAATCTTCGGAACTTGACGAACAGATATAGGGCAATGCCAGTAGTGATCTAGGCTATATTTTTTTCGAAAAACTTGGAGGTTTTTTTTTTAGAAATCGAAAAATTGATGAAACAAATGGTATAGTTAAGAATTATCTCTGGTATTTAATAATCTAAATATCACCGCATTAATAAACCTTACCCAGGCGAAGCCGGCGCGGGTCGCTGGTATGTTATTAAAATACCTTGAATCTACCAAAGAAAAACTTGTTAAAATAAATTGTTATGTGTGTTACAATTTGAGTCGGTTTTATGATTTGTTACTTTGTAGTGCGAAAGAAAATATTTACAGTGTGTAAGAGTGGTTTTATTGGTGATTTATGTTTATGTGAAATTATAATGAGCGTTATTGGATTATATTAAGCACTGTTTACTTTTATAAAAAGGTCTACAATCTACATATATTATGTTATTTTCTTATGTTGCTCTCCATCCGAGGTCTATAAGCAGTCGACCCTGGCATGAAAAACCTTGCTTGGGTTTTTTTTCCTTTATATAATAAGTCAATCAATTTAAAAAAGGAAGTTGCATTTCAAGAAGAACTATTTACATGTAAATCGAGTTAGTTTAGTTTCAAACTAAATGAACCATCCTTTTTAATTTAACGTTCTTTTTTCAATGGACTAGATAGGTTCACCAATGCGTTCCCAATTTCCCAAGTTTCCCAATTTACGTGGTACAGCCACATTGCAGCGATATTACTGGTATAGTTGTAGCACGAATGGGTCGGCTCGACCGGGGAAGGACTACGCTCTCACAGAATACCAGCGTAAAATAGCAGCTTAATGCTGCTGTTTTCATATGGTGAGTGTTGAGAACCGGAGGCCCTTTTTACTGGAAACGAGGCATTTCATCTTAGTCCTCACGGGTGACAACGCATCTGGATTTTGATTAGTAATCGAGGATAGATTTAGATGTATATGGGTCACAGCAACCACTTACCATCATGTGAACTGTGTGCTCGTTTGTCACCATTATCATATAAAAGAAATCATATAATTATTGATGGAACGTTACTGACTGTATATTAATTGCATTGCGCATACATTCGTGCACTATAATCCTGTCCTGCGCCGATGGCTAGTCTCCGTTTAAACTGGCCGCCGTGATCGAAACACGGTCTGGAGGACATTATTATTTATTATTAATTGCATTAAAAGTCATATTTGAGAATCATAACGCGTGTTTTTAATAATTATATAAAGCCAGTTTGAATTCCGCAACCATATCGTCCAGTGGGTGACGCAAGAGGCGACAGAGGAAAACTGAAACAGGAGATGGGCAGCAGCATCTTCCTGATAACAGCTGAATAAAAATTATAAACTTCGGTTGCCAATCCGCCTGCCAAATGTGGCAAAATCCCCCCTATGAAGCAATCTATGGGGGAGGCCTATGTTCAGCTGTGGACTTTTATAAGCTATAATGGATGGATGGATAGATGGAGTTTGAATTCTCCTTCTTTATCGGCCTTTAAAACTCCACGTCGGGAATCGGGCCTCTCCCGCTGTAGAAAAAATTTGCCTTCACCGCTTACACTTGGCTGACGGATTGACGATCGCAGTACTAGAAGTCTTGTCATTTTTGACGCTGCTCCCAGTCACCCGTCTCAGTGTTTTAAGTCTGGTTACACCGCCGTCTGTCGGAAGCCATGAGAAATTTTTGGCATTTCCTATAGTCGTCTCTTACAGGACGACAGGTACTCCCACAGGACGAAATAGAGTGATGGATTCTCTTACGCCGCCTTCTTTTAAATTTTAATACAAATTGAAGTTCGTGGCTTAGAGCCGTGGTAGTTTTTAATAAGCGCCCGCTGTAAATTTCATAGCACGTGAACAATCTGGGTTCGAACCCCGCCGGCACCAATGAGGGCAGTAATTGCAAATTTTAAATGCTGATTTGCCATGTGTGTAGCGGTGAAGATAAACATCGTGAAGAAAACTGCATATCTAAGAAATGAAGTATTTCGACACATGTAAAGTCCGCCAGCGCTTGTTGAAGCAGCGCAGCGGACTAATTAAAAACCCTCTCACCTTGATCAAATTTATATGGGGCCACATGAGAAGCACCAGCTTTCAAATAAAAAAAGAATCATCATCACACATAAAAAAAAACATACAGTCGAATTGAATACCTCCTCCTTTTTGAAATCGGTAGAAAAAGAAGGCCTGTGCCCAGAAAAAGTGTACTAACTTTAATACAAATAAAATTAATTTTTAATTTGCAAAAATAGTCTGGGCCCTGATGACTTTAGACTATAATTACTTAAGTAATTTGATGCTCGTATCGAGTGTAGTGTTATTTTATGTGGCCAGGCTTAATGTTTGTATTACGTGTAGTTTTAAAGCAATACATTGCTATGCTATAGAACGAGTGGATTTCATTGTTCTACGATATACCTACGTTATCGCCTACTCGATATAAACATGCTTTAAAAAAGTTATCCGTATGTAGATGTCTACCATCGCAGCGGTTATCTTATTAAAAAAGAAAATTCAAATTGAAATATTTTGTTATTTCTATAGGATACACTACTTCAAAAATGTACATACATATTTAAAATAGTGGTATTTAAGAGATTACAGGTATATTGAAATTTATTTTGACATAAGTTACTGCCTGAGACAAATATTGGTCTCGATTGGGATAAGAGGGATTATTTCTCTTCCTTCACATTTGGTCAGATCCGGATTTTAAAGTTGTTGGAGCTGTAGCCAGTGAAAAAGTAATGCATGCCTCTCTAATCAGAGCGAAAAATTCAAATTTATATAAAATATTCTTTTATAAAATCAATAACAAAAAAAACCTTAAATCGTTACGCAAATAGAAATTTTTGTAAGAAAAAGTAAGTCACTTTTGTTTCAACGTATAGGATATACCTATTTTTATTTTTTTTATAGAATAAGGGTGACAAACGAGCACACAGTCCACCTGATGATAAGTGGTTGCTGTGGCACATAGACATCAACATCTAGCTTCGTTTGTGAATTTAAATGCAGATGCGTTGTCAGCCGTGAGGACGAAGATAGAATGCCTCTTTTCCAGTAAAAAGGGTCTCCGGTTCTCTACACTCACCATACAAAACACAGCAGCACAGAGCACAGAGCGTGGTCCTTCCCCGGTCGAGCCGACCCATTCGTGCTACAACTATACTATTAATATAGCTGCAGCATGACTCTACCACGTAAAAAACCCTTATTCATAGTATAACTATAACAGTATTTTTTTAATTTTCTACCAAAAAAAAACCGGGTTCACGCATCCGCCCCTGCATTTGGCAGGTAGATACAAACAATTTCTATAGCTGGTAAAAATATTATATTATTTTAACTTTAGTTTTATACCTGCCTTTTCTCTCAACCGTACAATCCTTTTCATAATGCGTGACGGCTTGAAACTTTGAATGTTGTTTAAGGGCTGTTATAACAACAGCTTCTAAAAATATTTTTATTTCCAGTTGAACCCCGACGTAAACGCATTTCAACGCAAGTTCGTGAACGAAGTCCGTCGGTGCGATGAAATGGAGAGGAAGCTGCGCTACATCGAGGCGGAGGTGCACAAAGATGGTGTGCACGTGCCGCAAGTCAAGGAGCCGCCACGGGCACCTAATCCCAGGGAAATCATTGATCTTGAGGTATGCGATGATAGGACGAACTACTTCGTCTGCTTCTACGTCAAAATCAAACGATTGTGAACTAAATCTGCTCCCCGTGACCGATGTACTTAAAATTAAAAAAAAAGTAGTGTCAAAAATTGTAATCACAAGCACGCCCCAGGGAAATCATCGGTCTTGAAATATAAGATGGTAGGACGAACTTCCTACGTCGATTGTTTCTACGCCATAATCAAACGATTCTAAAGTAGGTACCTGCTTCTCGTGACCGATTTAGATATTAAGATCTTAAAATTATAGAACACTATTTTTAGAAATTGTAATTACAATATAGTAAATAATTTTCTTCTTTTTTTTAATCAGCCTCCGGTTGTATAAAATTTATTGTCGCGCACATTTGATGCTGCTCCCCGTCGCCAGTCTCAGAATTTTCGTTAGGCGTACTCGAAATAGTTATACGCCATCTATTCTAAACCATTTGATCCTTTGGCGTTTTCGATAGTCACCTCTTACGACATAAGGGACGACGCGGAGAGACGGATTCTCTTCAGCCGCGGCATAAGATACAAACCGTTAAATATTATATACAGTTTTTACCATAAAACTAGTACAGCCGCTAACGATCAACCATATCTTACTAGTATGTTGCCAAAAAAAAAAGAAAACAGTACTGTAATAGTTTAAGATACCCTGCATGTAAACAAAGTGAAAGTGAATAAAGTTTATTATTATTATTATTATTTTACGCTGCGATTCACCAGTTCCAGTAGAATATGGTCAGTGGTGTGAAATAAATAATAAAGCCTATGATGCACATAAGATACATAATAATATATAGATAGATGCAAAGTTTTCAGTTAAAACTGCAACGAATACAGCTGTGACTTTATTACAATATATTGTTTTATTCCTACGCAGTCAAACGGTTTTATGTTTACTGTTTGTCATTCACACGTCGTAATTTTAAAATTATCTTTGAAATTTAACGTCATTGCAGACAGACAATGATCATTACCTACATAAAGTTAGCAACTATAGCGCTATAAATTATATATTTGCGTTGTACCAAACATTTGTGCAAAACAAAAATTGTTATTACTCCTGGTTGTCCTGTCTGGATGTGATATTCTCCTGACCGATATTAGACAGAAATAAAATCAATATACTTGTTCGGCCCGGCTGCGATTCTAACTCAGGAGCCTCGGACCACAGTTATTTGTGTTAGTGGGATAGAAATAAAAATACAGTTCTACTCAGAAAGAAGTACAGTGATACCGTACCGAATATAATACATGTGTTACACTTTGAGAAAATCCTTATCTAAGTAGTAGTGACATTTGTTTTATAACTGAATAGTACATAAGAAATGAAAAATGAATAACCGGCCGGTTCTTAATCGGAATAGAAGTAGGTAGTTAAATAAGACTAAGGGGGCAGGTACGGCGACAATAGGGTTGCGACCTCTTTTTTGAGTAAATAAACTATATATATTTTTCTAAGCTAAAACTATAAAGTACGACAAGTGAAAATAAAGTATTATTTATTAGACATCCTATTTTACCCCCACTATATTTTTAAATTCTATGTCTAAGTTAAGATTATACTCTGTTCCTTTCATCCCATCCCCTAGTATTCATCAAGAAAAAACTCTGTAAATAACGCTGAAGTGACAGGAACGACTAGCAGTCATGACACACAATTTTGTATATAAATTTACAAAATTATTACTACGTAGAAAAATATTTTGCCTGTATATAATTCGTTCTTCTAGTAAACATTAAATAAAACCTTGAAAAGCGTTAAAAAAAAGTATTTTCACGTACTTTATTGGTCTCATAAAGTATAAAGTACGTTTGCCCGAAATAACATCCAATACTTTATCAAAAATTACGGGTGGCAACCCTAGCCGACAACTAATGTATTGTACCATATCCTTTGTAAACATTTCATCAGCATTGTTATAATGTTATTGATTGTAATAAATAAAATTTTCGCGTATTGTTACAGGCTCATCTGGAGAAAACGGAAAACGAAATTCTTGAATTGTCGCACAATGCTGTCAACCTGAAACAGAACTACCTTGAACTCACGGAACTGAAGCATGTGCTCGAGAAGACTGAGGCGTTTTTTGTCGCCCAAGAGGAGATCGGCATTGATTCATTGACAAAGTACGGAATTAATCTAACATTATTAAGAGGAAATGCGGGTGGTCTTTTCTCCATACAAACGCTTTCGCCTATTTTCTTTCTGGTTTATAACCTTATAGCAGTGTGTTTTTACAGTAAAATAAATATCAACCTACCCTATGTTTTCCTTTTTGACGATACATTATCTTTATAAGCACTAGAACCCATACAAAATGCTCAAAATCGCCTATTTAGACCGCTGTCAACAGAGTCCTAGTGTTCAAATTTGATAACTAATACTGAAAAAAGAAAAACATAGGGACACAGTGTATATCCTTCTTATTTCAGTTTATGAAATATCTTTTAAATTGGTCCAATATTGGAGGAGGAAATGGTAGAGAGCCAAACCTCGAATTATGCCTTTTTACTTAGGCTATTCAGTTGGATCTGCAGTTGTCCTTTTCAGACGCCGAGCGCTCGCAGAACGACAGAGATAGTTTCTTCAAATACTTAATTTTCAAAAGTCTCTCGGACCGCATTTCCTCTTAACAGGCTATTTCCACGAATTTTTTCGCTTTAACATTGTCAAAGAAAAGAATCTTGTTTTGGTCCATCTTAGGTTTGTAGATAGGTATAGAAATATTTTTTAATCCGTTAGCTACCGTGTCAATCACTTTGTACGGAGTATTTCATACAAAACATGACTGATGACAGTGTAATATATCACACTTGGTAATTTGTTTTTAACCCCCGACGAAAACAGAGGGGTGTTATAACTTTAACCTGTGTATCTGTGTGTCCGTTTGTGGCAACGTACCGCCCAAACGGACGAACCGATTTTGATTTAGTTGTCTTTGGTTGGAAGGTGACTTGATCGAGAGTGTTCTTAGCTATGATTCAAGAAAATCTGTTCATCCGTTTGAAGTTCTTTTTGTTTCGGGGGTTTTTAAATTTTTTAATTTAAGTTATTGCGTATGTACCTAATATTGTCTTGTAATTAGTAGTTTCAACCGCGTTGGCGCAAACGTAAGAGAATCCACTATTCCATATCATCCCGTGAGTGTCGTAAGAGACGACAGAGGGAATTTGAAACAGGAGATGCATGCAGCAGCATTATTCTGATAACAAATAAAAAAAAATAAAAAACTGCGCTTGCCAAGTCGCCTGCCAAGCGTGGAAACGTGGCAAATATCCCCCCTATGATGCAATGTATGGGGGAGGTCTATATTCAGCAGTGGACTTTAACAAGCTGTGATAATGATGAATTAGTATTCACTTAAAACAAGGAAAGTATTTTATAAAATATAAAAATAATTCTTACATTCGTAAAGGGGTAAAAAAATATTTTATAGTTTATTTGGTTTTGACAATATTTAGAATAAGATTTTGATGATTATTTAAATCATATTTGACAGCGCTGTCGTCGGGTTCAGTTTTAATTTTATTAATTACACATATCCTGTAATTAATAAAATTAAAACTAAACCCAAGCATACCACTGCAAGACTTCAAGACACAGTTAATTCATTCTGCGTAGATTGGACCAAAATTAATAATTAAAAAAGCTGAAGGTACTCCGGATTAATTCTGACATCGGGACGTCAATCACCTCAGTCCCCCGTGACCATGGGTGCTGTAAAGCACCCGATACGTCGGGAGTTAATAAAAATAAGTTAATTAAACGCGATATAATCCGTAAAAGCAGTTTTATTCAATGTGTAGTGTTCGCGTAAATATAAGAAATCATTAAGATAGAGATAGGAAAAGTTTCCTAAATGGGTTTTAGTAATAGTCACGTTTATTTACTCTTCCTTGTAATGTACAACACATGCAATAGAATATAAATAGTAAACGATAGTAAAACTTTAAAATTGAACGGTATAATTCTAACTGGCATAACAATGATTTTACTATCATTTTCATTTCAACCGACTTATTCAATCTAGATGTCGCAAAAGAAACAGGTTCTACAATTACATTTTGCAGTGTGCTATCCGTAGATGAGTTTATTTAACATAACTTGTTTGATGAGTATTAGAATGAAGTACAACATATTAATTTATTCCAAATAATAATGTGTCTTTAATAAAGTCGATTAATGCAGGTGTCTCAGGGCCGTGCTTTGTGGCATTCATTGGGGGAGGTCTATGTTCAGCAGTGGACTTGTGAAGGGCTGTAATGAATGAATGAATGAGTAAATAAGGTTTATTTCATAAAATATTTGAGACGTCAAATAACAACAATCACGTTACGATTATTACGTTAAGCGTAGTAGCAGTCTAATAATATCCATTACCCGATATAGTCTCGTGAGTGACGTAAGAGGCGACAGAGGTAAACAAACCAGGAGATGGGCAGCAGCTTTTTCCTAATAACAACTAGAAAATTAAAAAGCGGTTGCCAACTCGCCTGCCAAGCGTGGCAATTATAACAAAAACCCCTTGTGTCTATACCTTCAAGAAAAGAGTTTACTCCTTTCTAAAAGGCCGGCAACGCACCTGCAATTCCCCTGGTGTTGCAGTTGTTCATGGGCGGCGGTAGTCACTTACCATCAGGTGAGCCGCATGCTCGTTTGCCCCCTCTTCTATAAAAAAAAATATATGGGGAGGCCCATGTCCAATAGTGGCGTGATGTATGAATGAAAAAATAACAATAACAAAAAAGACGATTCTGAGAATGTTTATGTTGCCGAATTTACATATATTTCTTACAAAATCTAACTCTATTTTAACGTTCGCTTCGTTATCTTGATGATTACTATGTAAACATACAGAAATTTTCCTATTAAATTTATTATGTTTTGCGTACAGTTTATTGTAAAATTTTACATGTGAACAATCAAAATGGCATCGGAACTAAAAATCTAACCTCCGCTGCCTTACTTATATTTGCTATTTGGTATTAATTATATTAAACGATATATTGTGTAAATAAGCCTTTATTTAAAAAAAGACGCATTATTTCTTTTATATAAAATCCACTTCGCGCTTAATGTATAAATTACCATACATATTTTCGGTCTCTAAATGTCAATTTTCGTGACATCATTATGATGCGCCACTTTACACTTTAACATTATTATCTATTTATTTTAAGCAAATTACAATAAAATGAGTAATTGAGATCATATTCGCACAATATATCAACTTGTTTTAAGGCGATGGTTTATAGCTATGTAGGAATCGCGCGTTCAGCGCCACCAATCGGCGCTGTAGTCAAGCTGTTTTTTTTCAACCGACTTCAAAAACAGCAGGAGGTTCTCAATTCGACTGCATGTTTATAATTCTTCTTTTATTTGAAAGCTGGTGCTTCTCATGTGGTCTCATCTAAATTTGATCAAGATCAGATCAGTATTCTTTGAGTTACCCTTAATAATGTGTATTTTTTTTATAGAATAAGGGTGACAAACGAGCACACAGTCCACCTGATGGTAATGGCCCATAGACATCTACATCTATCTTCGTTTGCGATTTAAAATGCAGATGCGTCGTCAGCGGTGAGGACTAAGATAGAATGCCTCTTTACCAGTAAAAAGGGTCTCCGGTTCTCTACACTCACCATACGAAACACAGCAGCATTAAGCTGCTATTTTACGCTGGTATTTTGTGAGAGCGTGGTCCTTCCCCGGTCGAGCAGACCCATTCGTGCTACAACTATACTATTAATATAGCTGCAGCATGGCTCTACCACGTATAATTGAGATCGAATACATTGATGATGTTCTCATTTTATTTATATTGAAGTCGGTTGTACAACTTTTTTAATTTTATCAAACGCACTTATTGCCCACCTGATGGTAAGTGGCTACTGTAGTCCATGGATACCTGCAGTTGTCACCTCTTAGTACTAAAGTATAATGCCGCACAACCTGTAATTATACTAGATGCCCTTTAGGTCGAAACAAAGCAGCGCACGCACTGCTATATGGCGGCAGATATAGGTAAGAGTGTAGAACCTACACAAACGGACTAAGGGAGAAAAGGAGTCTTTCCCTCAAGTGAATGATCATGTCGCAGCAGCTCGCTAGTGTCAGGCAGAACGTTTTGCGTACAGCGATAGAGTGAAATAAGTTGCCAGCATTTCTCTTTCTATCCGTATACAATGTAGGTGTTTTCAAGGCAAGAGTGCTTTACCATCTTCGGCTACATCACCACTAAACTCACCACCAGGTGGGTTATAGTCAAGCACTGGCTTAGAATAGTAAAAAAAAAAAAGAAATCGCATAGATAGAGGCGCGAGCGCAGTATTTGCGCATGTGCATTTTCCAGCCAATATACAGGCAGGCGAATGACACGTGAATATCCATTAAATGTCAAAGATTAACTAACGGACCAATCACGTGAAAGAATGTTTACCGTACCCAGCCCGCGTTACATGTACTTCACCAAAGAGACCTATAAATCGACTGTTGCTAATGTCAAGGCTGTGCTCACGACTCGTGTCGCTACGTATATCTACGTACGTACATCGCTACGTGTATATATACGTTTTTTTATAGAATGAGCACACAGTTCACCTGATGATAAGTGGATGCTGTGGCCCATAGACATTTACATCTATCCTCGATTAAGAATCAAAATGCAGATGCGTTGTCGCCCCACAGGACTAAGATGGAATGCCTCGTTTCCAGTAAAAATGCTCTCCGGTTCTCTACACTCACCAAACGGAACACAGCAGCATTGGTATTCTGTGAGAGCGTGGTCCTTCCCCGGTTGAGCCAACCCATTCGTGCTACAACGATAATATAGATAGCTACAGCGTGGCTCTAGCACGTCTAAAGTTGTCGGTCGGCAGGACGCTGGTGACGGAGGAGGGCGGGCAGCAGACGGCAACGCGCGGGCGGCTGGGCTTCGTGGCGGGCGTGCTGCAGCGCGAGCGCGTGCCCGCCTTCGAGCGGATGCTGTGGCGCATCTCGCGCGGGAACGTCTTCCTGCGCCGCGCTGAACTCGACAAGCCGCTCGAGGACCCCGCCTCCGTGAGTCTTCTTTTTTTTTTAGTTTATGTCAATCTCGTAGTAACAAATTCTGCCAATGTCAACACTTTCTTTCTTACTGTGGTAATGGACTCGTACGATTGAACGATTGCAAGTTTCAAGTAATAAGAAATTATCCTTTATAGTACACTTCTTCACACTATTTTGATGCGTTCCATTGTGATGTATTGACGGCAGCTTGAGCCAGCTGACAGACAGTTGATGGCGATAGTATCTCAAGGAGCACTTTTTCACCGTTTCTACAATAGTCCATATACAGACTTTTGATACACAAAATCACCACTTTGACATATCAAAATACACTTCAAACAAACAGTAAGGAACCATTCAAAGGTAGTACCTTCCCGGATAGACTTTTTTATAGAGGAAAGGCTTGACTTAAAATAACTAATATTGATGATGTCATATTTTTGTTTATGAGATATTATACTGTTATTTAAAATAATTTACGAGGCATTCGTTCAATTTTTATAGTAATTGTAAAATTTCACACACCAGGGCAACGAGATTTACAAAACAGTGTTCGTGGCATTCTTCCAAGGGCAATTGAAGTCGCGTATCAAGAAAGTGTGCACCGGCTTCCACGCCTCACTGTACCCCTGTCCGCCTTCTAACAGCGAGCGCCAGGATATGGTCAAAGGCGTTAGGACCAGGCTTGAGGACCTTAACATGGTAAGTGTCAGATAAAGTGAAACAATATAAAAACTCAAAGATAAAATATTGTCACCTCAATGATTTTAAGGGCAGTAGTAACCTACTTTGAATAAATTTTCAACTACCCGCATGCAATAACACTCACCAGATAAGATAAAGCAAAGCATTGGCTCTACATACACAAAACTATCACAATGCAGCCGAAACTAGTTACTTATGTATATAGGCTGAATTTAAGCCTCAAACGCAACATACGGGTAGGCTTACTTGAAGCAATTAAATTCACGATCAAGTCACTAAGATAATAAGCAATAATTTTTAAAATGATGTTAAGAGTTTTGAAAATAGATGTGCAGCAAAAGTAATCGTTTACCACATTTAAAAAATTACTAAACTCAAATGAAAAAAACGTTACAACACTTATAGTGACGTTTCTGTGGCACAGTGGCTAAACATTGATTGATTGCCTGAGAGCTGCGAGTTTGATTTCCGCACGGAACAAGTATTCGTATGGCCTACAAATAATTGTTGTCATACAGGGAATCCTAGTACGGACACCAGTCTCTCACAAATTTATTGTAGCATATTAATATTAAGTTGTATGTTTATGTTAATTACTAAATTTGTGATAGAAAAGAATAAACATTATTATTATGTGGGGTATCTATATAGTTTTCTCATCTGGTTGGGCTGTATAAATATATAATTGTAAATGAAAATGATAAAAATACATAAATATCAATAAAATAAAATAAATACATAAAAAATGACATAAATAAATAAAAACCCAACCAGATGGAAGCCCTCGGCGAAAGACCAAACAGCCGAGGTTAGGGAAAGGAAAGAAACCGGCGGACGATGCGGGCGGTATCGAGGAGCACCGCCTTCTGCATTTGAGCTTGGAGCGGTCCGTCCGGCGTATTATTATTATTATTAATTGTTCTGGGTCTGGATGTTTGTCTTTGTGCAATTCATGTACGGAAACTGCCACCACGATAAAGGAAAATATCTTAGTATTGGAGTAATGTTTTTCAAAAAAAAAAAATATTGGTAGAAATTATCGCCAAATAAAAGGTTAAAGTTGAATTGAATGAAATTCATTTTATTTTATTGAGCGGATGTGGGCAAAGTAATTTTTACTAACTTTAATATAATGGATTTCCGCAAAGTAAAAGCGTGATTCTATTAAATAAAAGTTCAGCTAAATCGATTTACTAACTTTCGAGATATTGTATTACATATATTTTAAATTAAAAATAATACAGTTGAGTTAATAAACACCGTTTTTGAAGTCGGTCCGTAGTTAGAATGTTTATTTTTTTCTATAAAAAGTAAAGTCGTAGGACGTTTAACGTCCAACTGATCGGCACGTGTCTCATTTCTGATAAGGTTTTAGAGAATGTATTTTTAATTTTCATTTCTTGTTTAAATCGTGAAACAAGAAATGTTCATGGGTTTGACTAATCTCGATAAGAGGGCGACGGAGGACGACTGTCTTGTGTGAAGATTCGCACTAGATAGTCTGTCGTCCTCTAAAGCTCAGTTCCGACTACGCTATACTATTCTGCTATATAGTATAGCATATTGCGCCACAAGCTATAACCATATGGAATGGTTTTCAAACTGTATTGCAAGCAAGTGGTTAACACTTCAATTGCTCAAGCTTCAGTTGATGGCGATCCATCAGAAAGTGCACGCATTGAATTTGGGACTAGTCTTGAAAGCTCATGAAGTGATGATGATGATACGGAATTTGACTCAAGCTCATTATTAATGTTGCTAAAGGAAAAAAAATGCAAGATTTTTGATATGGATATCGTGGTGACTTCAGACTTATTACCAGATATATTTGAGACCATTTTTTATCACATTTGCGTCAATCCATTACTTATGTACGAATATATATTTGGTAGAAAGTTTAGTATCCAGCATTTCTAGTGAAGAGCCGGGGAGTCGCATGATATAGCTTTGAAAATCGTTTAAGTTTGTTGTGTATATTGCATAGTTTGAACGTGTCCATAAAAATTAATACTAAACCAAATTGTTGAGCTTTTGTAAGTCTGTTTCGTAGATATATAAAAAACGTTGTACAACGTTTACGATAATTATGTTTCATCTTTGTTAGACAGATAGGAAAGTGGGTCGTCTTAAAAATCTGTCGATATTGTTTTGATCTGACAATTTGCACCACGGCGAAATTTTCTTTATACTGCCCAAAGCTATAAACTGTAAAAGAGATATAATATATTGTATTCTTACAAGTCTGCCCGCTAACTACTCTGTATTCCTTCTTTACCTGTTCCCGAAATGACAATTAAATCAAAGATAGGGCTGAATGTAATGTCAGAGAAACCGGGACAATCTTAATAAATCTAAATCCGAAAATAAAGTTTGGCTCAAACCCAGTACCCGCAACTCGATAGTCACGCACTCCGACCACTCTAAGCCACGCGGTTGTCAAAACTACTAACGTTGTTACTAAGAATAGGTCACTCTCATATTTGATTTGACAACATACCTTGACTTTTATTTAGGTGAAAGTTAACCCTTTTAAGTCTGTAGAAGTCGTTCATGAAGGGTAATTTTTTGCCTTTGCTATATTTGACCCTTGTCATTTGACCAAATTTAACACTGTTGAATTCATTACACACACGAAAAGGCTGATTTTAGCAATGAATAACTTAAATTAGAACTAAATTTTTAGCCGACTTAAAAAATTGCTCCTTTTTTGTTCTCAATGCGATAACACAATATTATGTTTAATTTTGTTTTATTTGTGTTTGCTAAAGATATCGAATAACAGGAAACACCGTTAAACAACGTTAATTGCAAACGGATTTTGATGATTATATTTTTAATAAGTTTGCTATACTTCAGGGGTGGTCCTATATAAATTTGAAGAAAAATTCCCTCCCTAAGGGTAGAGAAATAGGGGTTGAAATTAATTGACATTCGAGCTTGTGATTTTTCTTAATCCAATCAAAAGGGTCAAAGAATTAAACTTTTAATGAAAAGTAAAAGCGGACTTCATAAAAGTATTAATTTTACTAAAGTAGTTATGTAAGATATCTAAGAATAATTCATTATCGTTCCATGTGTTGTAATTTTTCAAATACATAATAGGATATTTTCTCGAAAGAGAAAAAAAGTTACCTCTGTTTTCCCGTGTTTCGTTCTGTTTTAATAGAATTTATTACATATACAAAAATTAGATATTAAATTGGGCAGTAGGATTGTGTGCTGTCACTAAGGATTTTCGAAACTTCGCTCTTAATGCTAGATTTCTACGATTTAAAACGTTCGTTTTCCTCATGATCGGTTGTATCATGCAATATGCTATATTTACATAAATACCTATTAAGCTATTAAATAAGACTTCAACAAAACAAATTCGTATTAAAAAGATAGTCGGCGTAATTTGCCGAAGGAATAATGTTGCTTTAAAATAGTTTTAGAACGCAAGTGGAAGCTCGATCCCTTCCTTCCTGAACTGCATCGAGACAGACGAGGAGCCGCCCACCTTCAACCGCACCAATCGCTTTACGCGCGGCTTCCAGAACCTCATTGATGCTTACGGAGTTGCCTCCTACAGAGAATGCAACCCTGGTAATTATAGCCTCTACTAATGATCATTTTTGTTTTTATTTTATATAGAAGAGGGCAAACGAGCATGCGACTCACATGGAGGACAGTTTCGACTGCCGCCCATGAACAACTGTAACACCAGTAGAATTGCTGGTGCGTTGTCGTTGTATGCAACCCTGGTAACTGCAGTTACTGCGGTTAAATTATTCTGGTGAACAAACCTCAATCTATTACTAATACCACTGTTAGATAATTCTTGTATGCAGCCTTCTTAATTAAAACCACTAATGTGAGATATAGCCGCTATTGTTGAATCATTTTTGTATGCAAATCTGGGGACTAGAGTCACTCTTTTATTGCTAATTTCTTTTCGTTAAATAAAATTAAAATTTGTCTAATTTTTCCTATTTTTTATCTTTTTACCCTGTTTGTTTTTATTTCCAGCCTTATATACAATAATCACATTCCCCTTCTTGTTTGCTGTGATGTTCGGTGACTTGGGACATGGCCTTATCATGGCCATGTTCGGTGCTTGGATGGTCATCAAGGAGGTGTCCCTCGCCGCAAAGAAGACGAACAACGAAATCTGGAACATTTTCTTCGCCGGTCGTTATATCATACTGCTCATGGGTTGCTTCTCAATGTACACCGGGCTGGTATACAACGATATATTCTCAAAGTCCATGAACATATTCGGATCGTCTTGGTACATTCCGTACGATAACGAGACACTCGAGAAGAACCCCGCACTCACATTGGACCCTAAAGCTTCATATATCGATAAACCATATTTTATCGGTATTGACCCAATATGGCAGGTTGGTTACGCTTTATTTGTTTTGTATGATAGCATCACAGAAAAATTAATTATGAAAGTTTATTTTTAAAGTAGCTGTTCCTCGCGACTTCGCTCGCGTTTAATTTATGGTTTTAATTTTTCTGCGCGGAACCCTAATTCATTTTCTAAAATAATAGTAGCCTAAGTTACTCCTTATAACACCAGCTATTTACCAGTGAAAGACCCGTCAAAATCGCTCTAGCCGTTTTGGAGATTAGCCGGAACAAACAGACAGACAGACAGACAGACTGTGTTTTTGTTTTAAGTACCGTATATATTTTCATATGCATTTAGTAAAAAGCTGTTTTTTAACATTAAAAACAGACACTTCAATTTCATTTATTTGTATAGATTAAAAATAATGGCAAAAGAAGTGCCTGAATAAATTACGATGTATAAAACCAGTCAATATTATTTTATCGGAAGCCATGAGATCCTTTGACATACCCCATAGTCTAGACATGTGTTATTCATTCATTTCTAGTGACCCGATCATTCAAGTATTGATTCATCTTACGAACCGGGTCATTCGGGTCGATTATTCAAAGGGATCATTTCGAGGTTCAGTCATCGTCGGACGTTACAATACTCTTTGGTCGTATTCACAATGTCATAGTCATCTTTGTGTTATAGTTATTACCGTTACACTCCATCAAAAGTCTACTGCTGAACATAGGCCTTCCCCGTAGATTACATGATAGGGGGGCGGGGGGATATTTGCCATAGTTGCCACGCTTAGAATGCGGGTTGGGTTGGCAACCGCAGTTTTTTATTTTTTAGTTGTTATTAAGAATACACTGCTGCCCATCTCCTGGTTTGTTTTTCTCTGTCACCTCTTAGGACACCCATGAGACGACATGGGGTAGTGGATATTCTTACACCGCCAGTACACGAACTATATTTATTACACATATCTTAATTACTATCAGTTCCTTAAAGTCCTCTGCTAAAGTTGCGACTTTTTGATTGTAGGGAAGCGCTTTGCTAAAATCGCCACGTCTTGCAGGCGAATTGGCAATAGCAAGAATAGACGTCTCGAACCTTTGACACTACTCCCCATCACATGTTTGGCGTAAGGGGACGGTCAAACCACCATATTTTGGATCATTCGGATCTTTCGGGCATTTTCTCATAGCCACTTCTTAAACACCAACAGTACGAAGTGGGGGTGAAGGATTCTCTTAAACCACTACCATAATAATAATACTTCATTGATAATAAACAATTATATTATATTAACCTTTAGTGAATATTAAAATATATTTTTAGCTATGGTAACAATACTGAAAAACTAAATTAATTTTCTTATTTATAACTCATTATCTTGCAATTAATTAATTTTAGACCGCTGACAACAAGATCATTTTCCTGAACTCTTACAAAATGAAGCTGTCCATCATCTTCGGTGTCGTGCACATGATCTTTGGTGTCTGCATGAGTGTTGTCAACTACAAGTAAGTATTTGAAATACTAAGAATCAAATATTTCTCAAGAAAAAAAAAAACTAAAAAATTACTTTTACTGGTTCTTTATGTTTACAAAAATATGTATATGTAAGAAAGAAATAGATAATATGTAAAAAAGCTATTAACATAATCGCAAAAGCAATAAGGCATATTAAAGTGTGAGATATTGACTGACTTTGTAGAAAAGAAGAAGACAAACTTAGAGTTTAGTATAATGCTCTAAGAAGAGGATTAACGATACGATAGAAGAAGAAGAAATAAAGAAACAGACAAAATAATAAAACAAATGAAAAGGATAACAAAGAATAAAATAAACGAAAGCAATTTTCGCGATTTTCGCTTACTTAAGTATTATGTTTATAACTGTCCTTTTCATTGTCATTTAAATAAAAAGAGAGAGAGAGAGAGATCCATCATCCCATTTCATCCTATTGGTTTTGTAAGAGGCGATTACTGGAAAAGTCAGAAACGTCATATAGGCTGCAACAGAGAACAGTATACAATCAAACCAAACAAAATAAAATACCCAAACTCAAAGGCGCGAGACATCAGCCGGGTCAGCAAAGTTATCTTTCCACAATTATTGTTAACGCTAAAATTTAAACTATAAAAAGAATGTGAATGACATTAGAGTTAATGATTGTAGTAACTCCACTTGGTTAAGCCTGCTGGTACTGCGATCGTCTAAATGCCAATCATGATGATTACGGCAAATTCTCTTTAAAATGGAAGAAGCCTATGTCCATCAGAGGACGGTTACATGACAAAGAAGTTTTTAAAGAATAAGAGTGACAAACGAGCACACAGTCCACCTGATGGTAAGTGGATGCTGTGGCCCATAGACATCTACATCTATCCCCGATTAAGAATTAAAATGCAGATGCGTTGTCACCCCTGAGGACTAAGATAAGAAGAATGCCTCGTTTCCAGTAAAAGGGTCTCCGGTTCTCTACACTCACCATACGAAACACAGCAGCGTTAAGCTGCTATTTTACGCTGGTATTCTGTGAGAGCGTGGTCCTTCCCCGGTCGAGCCGACCCATTCGTGCGACAGCCATAAAATACCTGCAGCGTGGCTTTACCACGTTACCAGTATAGACAAAAGCACAAATATATGTTGAATTTCGAAATTATTAATTCGTGAAAATATTTAAAATATTTTGATTTCTAACGTCCTTTTCTTCCTTTGCAGTTTCTTTAAGCGCCGTTTTGATTTCTAACGTCTTTTTCTTCCTTTGCAGTTTCTTTAAGCGCCGCTATTCCATCTTTCTGGAGTTCATTCCACAAGTTGTGTTCCTGTGCCTGTTGTTCCTCTACATGGTATTTATGATGTTCTACAAGTGGATTGCTTACAGCACTATGTCCGAAGGTGAGCATAGTAAAATTGACATAATAAATGTGTTATAACAGAAGTAAACACCTAGTGGTCAATATATTACTATTACGGGTCTTGGGTTCAATTTATAAGTGCCAACATTTGTGCAAAAACGCCGATTTTTCTTTTTGTATCTAATTTCCGAGAAGGATATTGTTACTGTGGTCAAAAATAGCCCAGAGGTGCAACATTAGGTTAGGCTATTTTAGAAAGTTTTTTAAATATAATATAACAACGAGAAACTAACGGACATTCAACCTGATGATAAGCGACTACTACAGTATTTTTAAATATCAATGCCAAAAAGATTGCATAGCCACTGGCTCTCCATAACTTCAAAACGAAATGCAAGGTTGCGTTACTAGTTAGCTACAGAAATTGTTAAAAGGGTGGTTTGGACATACGAAATCTTTTTTTTATAGTATAGAATGACAAACGAGCACATAGTCCACCTGATGGTAAATGGATACTGTGGCCCATAGACATCTACATCAATCCTCGATAAAGAATCAAAATGCAGATACGTTGTCACCCCTGAGGACTGAGATGAAATGTTTCCAGTAAAAGGGTCTCCGGTTCTCTACACTTACCATACGAAACACAGCAGCATTAAGCTGCTATTTTACGCTGGTATTCTGTAAGACCCGGTCAAGTCGCCCCAGTCATGCTACAACCGTAATATAGCTGCAGCGTGGCTCTACCACGTCCAAAAGTACACTATAACACCGCCAAGCTTAGCGGTCAACCACCGCAGAGTCTGTTTCACCTGTGGATGCCTCGTTTAGAGGCGTAACTCTTGTCGTATTGTCGACGGTGGTGTGGTGGTGTTGGGATTAGTGGTGACGGGAATAGTGCATGCAATTAAAGAGGAGCGGGAGATGCTCTTCAAAGTAGATAAGACACATCATTTTATTTTACGTCATTTTAACGTTTATTTTTGCAGATCAAGCGTACACGCAAGGCTGCGCCCCGTCCGTGCTGATCCTGTTCATCAACATGATGCTGTTCTCCAGCAACGAGCCGCAGCCGGGCTGCAAAGAGTTCATGTTCGAGGGCCAGGGCAGCATCCAGCGCGTGTTCGTGCTCGTCGCCCTGTGTTGTATACCAGTTATGTTGTTTGGGAAGCCGCTCTACCTGCTGTCCGCTAGCAAGAAAAAGCATTCTAAGGTGGGTTGTATTACTTGATTTTAGGTGTAGGTACATTTTCTTAACTGTGGAAGAGGTCCCATATCTAGTAGTTGACTGTTTATGGGTTCATGATGATAATGACGAGACATGTCTTAAATGTTACACATTATATTTTACTTTTATAATATATAATACTTTAAACATTATAGCTAGAATCATCAAATGGAAGTGTGAACCCAGGCATCGAGATGCAGGAACAGACGGATATCAGCAACAGTCAGCCCCAGGCCAAAGCCAGCGCTTCTCACGAACATGATGATGAACCATTCAGCGAGATTATGATCCATCAGGCTATACACACCATCGAATATGTGCTCAGTACTATCTCGCACACCGCATCGTACTTACGACTGTGGGCGTTATCACTCGCTCACGCAGGTAATCGCTAAAGAAATACAGTTAATTGTAGAATATAAATGTAATTTAATTAGCTTTTACTGTATCAATAATTGTTCATACTATCCATAAAAATATTGATATTTAAATAGTCAATTACTTTATGACGTCGGGAGCTGCACTTCGTGTCCGGCCCAAAGGACCACAAAAACTAAATTATTTTCTTTTTATTCTTTTATATGATAAAGTACAGATTAAATAAGTACTATGTTAAAAATGTTATCACACCTCAGTTTATGTTAAAATATCGGAACAATAAAGTCAGTTAAAAAGGAGCATAACCCACCTTTAACTCTTATATCACGTGCTCAGGGTTCTGCTCTTGCGATAGCCAATACCCTGCGCAAGCACAAATTGTTGGTTATGATTCTGGTTGTGACGTAATTATCTCAGTGTTTCTTACATTCTTACACCCCTTTCAGGTACCACTCTCATGTTGAGACGAGTGAGTGCCTTTGTGTTAGAGCGTAGGAGTTCCGTTGTTGCACTGTATTATCTCATGTGTAGTTGATAACTCCCAATAACTTGGCTGAACATGGGCTGTTTTTTTCGAAAAAGGTCGTCTTCTGAACTACACCTGGTTACAAACGCGGGAAAAAGCTATTTTTGTGGAAATTCATTAGGAACTTAAAACTTATTTCCTGGCTTGACCAAAGATACAAATTCTTTACTTAAAATGTTTTAAAGTGTACAGTTTAATTGGAAAACTTTAGGATTAAAGATTGAAGATATTAAAGATGCTAGAAAAGTAAACTAGTCAAGATCCGCGTAATAAAATAAAAACAATAGTCTTCGAAACTTCTTACTCACTTTCTGAACCTCTTATATGAAGTAAAGTTTCTATACGGTCTCACAACGCATATGTTAGTGTCAACTTGACTTCACAAATGTAGTTCGCATTTAAGCTACTTTATCGAGCTTCAATCGAGAGAAGATCTGTCAACTTAAATTTGTAACTTTGTTACACTGCTAGCGTCCCTGCCCCGGCCTCGCACGATTGATTTTTGGATCTCGAAAACAGCGCTATCTACCGAGTCCTTTGATAGCCAAGAAACATCAAAGTTTATCCCATAAAAATTTCATCAAAATCGCTCAAGTCATTTGGGAGTTTAGAAGGAGAAGAATTACGAACTTATGCACACCGGAATTTTATATATAAAGATTACTGACAGAATTTTCTTCTCGTGTACCTTAATATCTCTTAAACTTAACCTCTCTTCAAATTCACAAACATCGGCAATGTACAATGCCAGTACCGGTAATTAAGCACTCAGTTTCTTATGTAGATATTTTTTTTGGCCAGAACTTTCGGAGGTACTGTGGAACATGGTGCTAACGTTCGGTCTAAAGGACGCGAACTACATCGGCGCTATCAAGCTATACGTGGCGTTCTGCTTCTGGGCGCTCTTCACGCTCGCCATCCTTGTCATGATGGAGGGACTTTCTGCCTTCTTGCACACATTGCGTTTGCACTGGTAATATATTTTATTCGCTTAATTATGTATTCTTTAATGAGTACCTACCTACCTATGAATTTTCTTTCGTATATTATCTACACAATTTCAATTTCAGGAATAACTTAAATTTCAATTTAAATACGATTTGAGATTTTACATAATTTTAAGAGAAGGCATTAAGATTATGTACAATAATGGAAGCAGTAATTATACTTGATGAAACGAGCACACGGTCCACCTGATGGTAAGTGGATGCTGTGGCCCGTAGACATCTACAACAATCCTCGATTAAGAATCAAAATGCGTTGTCACCCCTGAGGACTAAGATGGAATGCCTCATTTTCGGTAAAAAGGGTATCCGGTTCTCTACACTCACCATACTAAACACAGCAGCGTTAAGCTGGTATTTTACGCTGGTATTGTGTGAGAGCGTGGTCCTTCCCCGGTCGAGCCGACCCATTCGTGCTACAACCATAATATAGTTTCAACATGGCTCTAACACGTAAAAAATGGTTTAGTTAATAATTAAAATAATCGAACCAATAAGATACCCGTAATATAGAACAAATGTACTATTATGACTATAATTATCTTTGAAGGGTGGAGTTCATGAGCAAATTCTACGCGGGCTTGGGCTACATCTTCCAGCCGTTCTGTTTCAAGACGATCCTCGAACAAGAGGATGAAGAATAAAAGTACAAAAAAAAACAAATGATCAAATGTAGTATAGTTCGCCATAGTATTTAAATTGTTTTAATGTGAGCGAAGATCGTAAACAAAAGTCACAAGTATTAATTTGAAATAAATATATTTCAGCATGTTATACACCGTTGTTTTATTTCCATCCTATAAAAATCCATAATCCATAATTCCATATATCCATATAATATCCATAATCCGAATACATAATATCTGGTAACCCTAGATTATTGATACCCTGTGCCCTATCAATTACCATTTATAGGAAAAATAAGGGTTCTAAAAAGAAAACAAAAATATTTTTTCTAATAGAAATTTATTTGTAGTTGCACGATTTTTTTGAAACAATGTTGAAATCTATGTCCTTAAATTAGCTTTTGCCTTTTCCATGATTTCCTTCTTTATCTTTGGATATTCGGGGTGGACCTTGAGTATATGTCGGCACACGATTATGCACTCTGGGTACTTCTTCAGCTTGAGATAGGCGTGCGCCAGTTTGTAGCCTATTGCAAGATCTGTTTTTCCGGTGTGAATCCACGCATTATCATAATTATGTGCAGCGCTCTTGTAGTTTTGTTCTTTTTCTGCTAGATATCCTAAAGCAGGTTTTAGATTAATAATAATGGAAAAAAATGCTGGTGATTTTTTTCTTAATTGTAAGCACAAACAAAAAATTGTCACAACAAAAAAATATGGGCAGTGCTCAGAGGAATAATTGTCAGGATTCATTCCAACCGCCAAGTTCCAACATCGTACATAGCGACAAATACCTGACACCATCCATACTACTTACCACTACCACGCAGTCTTTTTCTAGCGACTTCAAAAAGGAGGAGGTCGACTGTATGTTTTTTTTTATTTGAAAGCTGGTGATTCTCATGTGGTCCCATGTAAATTTGATCAAGGTCTGACCAATAGTTCTTGAGTCATCCTTAATAATTTATTTTGAAGTCGGTTGCATAAAATTTTTAATACTTGTTGTGAAGTATTTACTACTTGTTGTAGTTTTACGAAAATAAACTAACAAGATGAACTGAACTGAACACATAGACAACATCCCCAACTAAGATATTTTTGGACATACAAGTACTTGTTCCTTGTATCCTTGTAGGAGCTTAGCCACTGCGGTAGCGAGTCGTCAAAATATTAGGACCCCCCTCCTTCTCCTACGCGTACCATAGGTGTCAAGAAGCGCCTAATTATAACATGTCCGGATTCTATAATTTTATCCCCTATAGATGGCGCTTAATTAAAAGTACTCAGAATGACGACACAGAAGAGCGTTAAAGACGTCTGATGGTATTGCGATTGCCCATTCTCTTTATAAGCTTGGTGTCGTACTTTTTACACCGCTTACTCTACCTCTACCTCGAGACCGGCGCTCTGTGTATTTTACGAGTATATATTCAGTTATATCGTAATTCAACAGGTGTTAGGAAGTCTTATGACACCCAAACGATAAGGCAAGCAATGGATTATCTTACGCAGCCATCCATAGTGAATAGAAATATACCATTTTTATTTTGACATTATACAGGGTTATTTTGCAATAAACGGCCAAATTTGCATAGAAGGTTCACAGTAAGTAATATAGGCAAAAGGTGAAGAAAAATTTATTAAAAAAATCTCAAACATTCTGTCCTTTTTATCTTTTAAATTCAAAATACGTGGTAATGCATTATTTTACCGATTGTCATTCATAAATATTTAATGCCTACTATTTTACTACGCACGCACGCACACATTTGTAAGGGTCGATCGGTCGGCAAAAACGTTGTAATTGAATCGCACACAGAGGAGCACGCGTACGCGTAGTTGTTGCCCATAAGTCACATTCAGTTGGGGATAATTCCAAATAAAAGTAGAAGCCTTATTTACACGTATTTTCTAATGCAATAACAGTATATCATTATTTATATATACTCTTTGAAAAATAACCCTGTGTAATGTATTATCATTATTATAACCTAGACCATTATAATATATAAACATTTACATTAGTTCCAACCCGCTTGCCAAGCGTGGCAACTATGGCAAATATTCACCCTATGAGGCAATATATGGGAGAGGCCTATGTTGAGCAGTAAACTTTAATAGGCTGTAACGGTATATACATTAGTATACAAATTGAGGCAATATCACTATGATAATAACTGATTGACTGCCTCGTTGATGTAAGCGAGGTAGTGGTAAGCGCGACTACTGATCAAAAAATCAAATCAAATAATGTTTCTTTCTATAGCAATGACAGTTGTTTTATTACAATCAAAGGTTGGGGCCAAACCTTTTAAATATTATGTATACTTGTGCCAGGAGGCCCCGCTCTTCCATATCTAAATTTGATCGTTATAAAATTTGAAAAAATAAATAAAGAGAAAAGAAAAACAACAATCTTAATAGTATTAATGTGTGTGCAAGCATGCGGAGTTTGTGTGTGTGTGTGTGTGTGTGTGTGTGTGTGTGTGAGTGAGTGAGTGAGTGAGTGAGTGAGTGAGTGTGTGTGTATGTGTGTTTAAATCAGTTACTTTCTCGAAACATTAATTCTATATCATGGTTCGTCATTTCTAAAAGCCATTTACTTTTTCCTTTAATACGCACGATTTTAATTGAAAAATACCAATTTGTCTATTTAACTTATTATAAATATATACAGAATGTGTAGAATATTGTCGTTCGGCAAATTTAGTTTTTACAGGATTGGCAGTTACGAATCTATCTTTTCTGCTCTTATGTAGTAATTCAGACCTAAATGGTAATGTTTTGCATAATTTTAGAGAAGTCAATAAAATGTACAATTTTCTCACAGAAAGGAGTTCACAGAATTTATAGAGTTCTTCAGTAGGGAATCTAAAGGGTTTCCAGTACATTACCTTAAGGAGGTTGCGCTGACTTCTTTCAATTTCCAAAAATTTTGTTTTTGTTGCACCTCCCCAAACGGGGATGCAGTAGCCTATTATAGATTGTGCCATAGTGATGTAAATTTGTGTTATTAATTTTTTAGTTGTTACATGTCTAAGTTTTTTAAATATTCATGTTAATTTTCTTACTCTGTTACTGGTGTAGTCAATGTGAGAATGCCAACTTAGTCGCTGGTCCAAAACAACACCTAGGTACTAAATAAATTGGACTCTATCAAGCACCGCACATGAACAGTTGGCTGTATCTTTATAACTACACCAATGAATTCTTAGAGCAATGTTGTTAGCAAGTTGTGTTCTATTGTTGATCGTAAAACATATGTATTTTGTCTTAGATACATTAAGAGTAAGGAGGTTATGCTGTAGCCAATTATTAACCGATCTAAGTTCAAGTTCAGCGCTCTTAAAAACTGATTCCCAAGTTGTACCAGTGAAGACTAATGCAGTGTCGTCAGCGTAGGAAAATACCCGATCATTTTCTAAGTTCATCTTGGTGAGAGCATTTATGTAAATGAGAAACAGGGTGGGGCCCAGTACACTGCCCTGAGGAAAACCGAAAAGAACTTCAGCTTCTTCACTTATATGATCCCTAATCTTCACTTGTTGCTTCCGATTTCGCGAGTAGTCTTCAAATCATTTTAACTGGACCCCTCTAATGCCAATTGCTTCGAGTTTACGCATAAGGATGGGAAAATAAACAGTATCAAATGCTTTTCTGAGGTCAATAAAAACAATGAGACATTTTTGACCTTGGTCTAATTCCTTAATGATAAAGGAGGTTAGAGCTAAGAATGCATCCTCTGTTGATTTTACACGTGTAAAACCGAACTGAGTTTCCGAAAGAATGTTATATTTCTATAAGTAGTTTATTATACGAAGGTTTATCGGTTTTTCTATAATTTTTGAGATGGCGGGTAATACAGGAATTGGCCCGTAATTGCTGACGTCATCTTTGTTCCCATCCTTATACACCGGCGTAACTATAGATTTTTGAGAGGTGATGGAAAAACGCCTTTTTGGAAGCAAAGACTGGCTAAATGGCTAATTACTGGAACTACGTGTGCTCTAGCTAGTTTGACAAATTGAGTAGAAATATTATCCCAGCCAGAAGCACTGTTGGACTTGAGACTAGTTAAAATTTCATCAACTTCCATTGGATCAGTATCCAATAGAACAAAAGATCTTGGTTGCGATGCAAGTATAGGCAATGCATATTCGTTTTAGAGACCGGAATTACAGATTCGTATGTCTTCAGCCAACTCTCGTCCAATATTAACAAAAAAATCATTTACGTGATTCACCGAGTCCTCCGTAGTAGATTTAGCATTTAATAAGTCACTGTTTGATGTTTTATTAGAATTTGATGGGTTATAGTTTTAATTGTTTTCCATAATAAATTTTTCGTTACTTTAGCTAATTGTTGTTTTTCGTATTTTCGTTTTAATTTTTAATATATTATTGCAATGGTTTCGATATCTTGTGTAAATGATTTTTTAAATTTCATTGTGTGGTTCAGATCGTAATGCATCGCAAAATGCCTGAGGTAACCCAGGGCTTAATAGTGCATTGGGATTTGGGAAGACTTTTTAAAGTTTTATGTTCTTCTAGAGATTCAGACAGCCGTTTTATTAATATTTCCACTAATGTATTAGGATCTTCACAAAATAATAATTTAGTTATATTATTTTGTATAAGTGTGGCGAGAGCCTCGTTATAATCAATAAATTCTACATTTTTAGAACATGTGGTCCCGTGTTCGAATCCCGGGTCGGGGAAAATTCAGTCATTGGGGGTTTCTGTCAAGAAATTCTCAGTAGCAGCCCGGAGTCAGGAAGTTGGCCGTGTTTCACTCCCGTGCCCAGGAAAGTGATCTCTCTCCGATCGTGTCGGATTACCGTACCATCGCACCATGAGGGTGAGGGAATACAGAATGCAGCTGTGCTTGCGCATTCCTACACGGGCACTATAATCCTTTTCTGTGCAGATGGCTTGTCTTCCTTGAGAGTGGCCGTCGTGACCGAAATTTGGAGGACATTATTATTATGATAATAAGGGAATGTGACGCAGTCAGATTGAGAAATTAAATCGCAAATATTTATGAGATTTTTGACCCCGGAGAGGCTTAAAAGTGAGTCGACAGATGAATTAAGCACTTCGATAAATACCTTTCAAGTCCGTCTGCTTTTTCTGGTGTCCAAGGTATTGATGATATTGTGCGTTTTAAAATATTCTTTGCTCGAGTCGGCTGTTTTATTATATTGTACCTGTAAAGTAACAAGATTCGTTATATTATTTTATACGTGGTAGAGCTATGCTGCAGCTGTACCTATGGCTACAACACGAATGGTTCGCTCTCTCCATTGGGAAAGGATCTTGGTCACATATAATAGCCGCATAATACTGCTGTGTTTCTTATGGTGCGTGACGTGACATGGTGACTTTAATAGTAGCAAGGTATCCCATCTACATCCTCAGCTCTTCTGCTTCTTTCTGGCCCTATCGACTCTTACGGCACCTTCAGGATGAAATTGTCTCTTAAATGGTCACCACATGACAACGTATTCCTAATTAGAACTACTACTACTTCTCATCATCATCATCATTCTCATTACAGCCTATCAAATTCCACTTCTAATCATAAGCCTCCTCCATAGATTGCCTCATGAGGGGATATTTTCCACAGTTGCCATGATTGACAGGCGGGATAGCAACCACAGTTTTTATTATTTTGAGTTGCTATCATGAAGATGCTGCTGCTCATCACCTGTTTCAGTTTCGTTAGTCGCCCCTTACGCCGCCACTACACGGCGACTACTTCTTCTATTAGATTTAAAACTATAAAAGGATGTCTCAGAGTTCATGATACGCAAAGACTTACCATCAATGGTCATCATCACATGGGAGTTATATGTGAATTCATACTCTTTTTAATAGAATAAGGGTGACAAAAGACACAGTCTATCTGATTGTAAGTGGATTCTGTGGCCCATAGACATCTACATCTATCTTTGATTAAGATGGAATGCCTCTTTCCAGTAGAAAGGGTCTCCAATTCTCTACCTTCACTATAAGTATTAATGATAATAAATATATTAGTAGTTAATGTTACAGCCTATATACGTCTCACTGCTGAGCACAGGACCTCTCTCATTTCTGAGGGTTTTTAGGGCAAGGAAATGTCCGCCGCGCTGCCCAAATGCGTGTTGGCGAACTTCGTATGTTTTCGAAATATTTTTTTTAGACGTTTTCCTTCACCTCAGACCGCGTGGTAAATTAGCACTTAAAATTGCAATTAACAATTTCATTGGTGCCGGTGGGGATCGAACCGGGTTGCTCGCGTACTATGAATATTTACAGCGAACGCTTAGCTCCTGAGCTACCACGGCTATATAGTATAGGCTCTATATTAGTAGTAATTATATATTATTAGATTAGTTATAATATTAGTTTATTCATTACTATTATTAATATTAATATTTATTATTATTATTCATACTCAAGTGAAGTCAAGTCTTACTTACGCGTTAGCGATGGCCAATATTAAATACGGATCGTCTTGGTAACCGTCTTCAGTAGCGAGTGGTAATAAGTCTTGTAGAACTTTCTCAGCTTGCGACTTCTGTTTATTAGCTAGCTGCAGTAAGGCTTGAAGGGACTTCTTTTCAGCAGGTTCTATCTCTGTTAGGAGCTTCTCGGCAGTTTTTAAGGCTAAAAGCCTTGTTTCCCTGCATTTTAAGATATTAATTATAGGCCGAAGAAGAACCATTAAGTAAAAGGACGACATGATACGTAGGTATGCTTTTTCATCTTTTTATTTTTTATTCATTCTTATATTTCTCACGTTCTGGAAGTGCAGTTAAAAGGTAACCAATTTTTCTCCCTTAACCCTTTTTGTTTCCCTTAATCTCACATAGACGTATTTTTATTAATATAACAAAATCTATCTTTTTATTGCTTTAAATGCAAGTGAGTGTTAATTTTTTGTATTTTAATATTAGTTATATTCAGATCTTATATCTATATATAAAAAAAGCAATTGCTGTCCGTTAGTCTCGCTAAAAGTCTAAAATGACTCGACTGATTTTGATGAATTTTTTTGTGTGTTTCAGTGGGTCCCTGGATGGTTTAGATTCACAATTGGATCCGGTAGGACGCGCTATTGTTGAGATCCAGAAATCACTTGTGCGAAGCCAGGGCGGATCGCTTGTATAATATAATACTAGCTGATACCCGCTCGCTTCGCTGGGCGCACGACAATATTTTATTGCGGAACCTATTTTTTTTTGATGGGACTATCGTAAAATCTGTCCATAGTAAGCGTCTACATTGCGAAATGTGTAACTATACTAAATTTCAAGTCTATCGGGTGTATAGTTTTAGAGATCTCGTGATGAGTCAGTCAGTCAGTCAGTGGTATTTCGCTTATATATATATATATAGATTATATCAATAAGTTATTTAAAAAACTACTTCCACTTCATACAGTTTTAAGTAAAAAAACGTTACAACACATTAGGAAATTCTCCTGTATAGTATATGTGTTTCGCGTTCGTAAAACACCCATACTAAGAAATATTTATAGGTCATACAAATATTTATTACAAGCGCGAGTATCCCAGGCCCACGACAACGCCGACGCCACAACCAAAGGCCCAGACATGTGTAACCGAGTCATCTATATCAAAAATCAAAACTTTCTCGCAATATTTTCTCTGTGGCGGATTCACGTTTGTTGCACCACATTACACTTTATAATAAATAAAAAAATCCTAGTAACGTTTTTATTTATAAAAATATTTTTTTTTATTAAAACTTTATTTTTGGACCCTTTTGAGTGGAGTATGGAATATCACAAGCTCAAGGTAACAACAATTATAATGTCGTCTGAACAGTTGATACGAGGGTGGATTGAAAAGTACTCGGCCTAACACAGATCCATTCAATTCTAAAATCAAATCTACCCACATTATTTAGTTCAGTTCAGACTAGTTCATTGTGTGAAGTTCGAAACGTGTGCGATAATTAGTTGTGATTTTATAAATTTATTAACAAAGTAATCGGACATAATTTCGCGAATGGAGCAAATCGAGCAGCGTGCCGTCATTAAGTACCTCCATAAGAAGGGCTATCATCAAAAGCCATCCATGATGACATGGTCAGTACATTAGGCGATTGTGCTCTGTCATATTCATCCGTCAAAAATGGATAGCAGAATTTAAGCGTGGTAGAGAGTGTGAAAGATGAACCCCGCTCTGAAGGCCTTCGACGTCAACTACTGACGAAAATATTAAAAAGTACTTGATTTAATAATGGAGACCGCAGATTAAAAATTAGAGAGATAGCCGAGATTATAGGCATCTCTTATGAACGAACTCAAAACATCATTGTCAACGAGTTGGGTTTCCACAAGGTGTCTGCGAGGTGGGTTCCGCGACTGCTTTCAGTTGAACAAAAAGGACGCGATTGACTATTTCACGCGACTGTTTGAGTTATTTGAAGCCGATGCAGATGATTTTTGAATCGTTTTGTTACTATGGACGAAACATGGGTTCATTACTGTACACCGGCAACAAAACAACAATCAAAACAGTGGAGAAGACCTGGTTCACCACCCCTAAAAAGGCTAAGTCGATTTTGTCGGCAATAAGGTGATGGCTTCAGTATTCTGGGACTCGAAAGGTGTGATTATGATTGATTATCTTGAAAGGGTCAGACTATAAACTCTGATTACTACTGCACCTTACTACGTCGTTTACGAGAGGAAATAAAGAAAAACGTCGAGGAATGCTCAGAAGAAAAGTCCTGTTTCATCAAGATAACGCCCGTGTTCACACGTCAGTACAGTCAATGGCTGAAATTCACAACTGTGGCTTTGAACTGTTACCGCATCCGCCGTATTCACCTGATCTGGCACCATCAGACTTCTTTCTGTTCCCTAACCTAAAAAGCACTTGGGAGGTCAAAGATTTTCGACAAACGACGAGGTCAAAGCAGCTGTAGACGCATATTTTGACTCTAAGGAAGAATCATTTTTTCAACGGTCTAAATGCTTGGAAGGAGGTGGCAAAGTGTATTGAACTTGATGGTGATTATGTAGAAAAATAAAAATATTACTGATTTAGTATGTGTTTATTTTCTTGGTTAGGCTGAGTACTTTTCAATCCACCCTCGTATAAAGAATTTTATCTCCTATTTTTCCACCCCTAGAGGTGGAATCTTTTCTTTAAATTAAAATGGGACCTTTTTCACAAATATAAATTGGATTAACCTATTTAATAAAATAATCATTAAAATCGGTTCACAATTGGCTAACATATTGTAACATACATAAAAAAGAAACATGCAGTCAAATACATTAAGGGGTTCCGTGGCGCAGTGGCTTAGCAATGAGTTGCGGCGCTAAGGATCGCGGGTTTGAATCCCGCATGGAACAAGTATTTGTATGGCTTACAAATAATTGGTCCGGGTCTGGATGTTTCTTCTTGTGAAATTTATGTATGTAAACTGCCTCCACGATACAGGAAGAATCCTATTGTGGAGGTAAGGTTTTTTAAAAAAGAAATCAGAACCTCCTCTTTTGTTCAAGTGAAGTAAAAAGTATGTCTCGGCAGTACGTACGAGTGTTGGTGCGGGTCGTGCGCGTGCTGCGACAGACACAGCAGCGCCATGCGGCGCGCAGCGCTGCGCGCCCACAGCGCAGCGCGCCGCGCCACGTTCAGCTGCCGCAGCGCTGCGTTCACCTGCCCCGAGTACACCGACCACAGCCCGGCGCAGTAGTTGTACCCTAGTGTAAGAGCTCAACAATGTGGTACACGTGTTGAGTCATGCAGCAGATATATTATGGCTATAGCACGAATGGGTCGGCTTGACGTCCTGATGTCACTATCCGTTGTACCAAGGGTGCTGTAAAGTGCCCGAAACGTCGGGAAATAAAACGTTAATAAATGATTCTGGCATAATATTTAAGAACTTCTAGGATTTTACGGGAAAACAGTAAATTAAATTATCTGAGGAAAAAGAAGAAAATTATGATACCTGGATCATCCACATTTTCCAGAGAATTTTTAGCGGTGTCCAACGCCTGTTCAGCTTCAACGAGCTTGCCCCGACGCCACTGAACTTCAATCAACTGAGCTAACGCTTCCCAACTCATTGGTTTCACAGATAAAATCTGATTTAAATGTCGCTGTGCGGTCTCAAAATCTACCTAAAATAAATAATACCTTACAGTGGTCGGGTGGATTATAATATTTATCCACTTTTTAATAATATCAAATTTCAGAAAAGTTATTTAAATGAATCTTTTGACATGTCAAGTATTAAAATTTGAAAAGTAGGAGGACGTGCTCAGTGCAGCACGTGCACGTGCATTTATTTATGATTTATTTTTTAAATGATAACTCGCTGGTCGAAGAGTGTACCAATGAATAGAGGAAATACATTATTATACACAGTAAACAAAAAAATTGAGATCTCACTTTGAAATTAATGTGCCATTTTCATATAATTATGTAAAAGTTTTTACATTATTATTATTTGAATAAAAAAGGAGGTATAAATGTTTGTTTATTTAATATGATTAATCGTTGACTAAATGTTACCTTGTTTTATTTAAAATAGAGTATTTATTAGTAAAAGTTTATATTTTACGGTTTTCTTATTTTAGATTGGACTACATATGAAATCCATTTAACCACTTAGTTCTTTTTATAAGGCGCGACAACTGCAGGGTTAAGAACTAGTCTCATTACACTTATTTAGCTGTTATGTTATTCGTTTATTCGAATTTCGACCTTAGCTTTATGCATAGTTAGTTGAAATTGCTATACAAAAATAAACTAATCTCGTAAGGAGTGCGTTTGTACTGGCGTGTTCAAATTTAAACCTAATTGTAGCGAACGAAGGTTGAAATTGTTAAAAAAAAAACAAATAGTCTCGTGGGGAGTGCGGTTGTCACTACGATTTTTATGAAATATTACGTACTCGATTACCTAATCGGTAAAGTTTTCGATTATTATTTATGATATTATTTTAAATAATTTTAATAGAAAAAAAGCATGTATCACAATAAAAATACTTACATATGGAATGTAACTCATCTTTTTGTAAATTTTAAGTATTTGAACCGCACAGATAGGCATTTTTCAAAGAGCACCTACTTCGGCGGAAACTATTCTTGTAATGATAAAATCGATACCGTAAACAGTTTTTATAAACGCACAAGATTTTTCAATCCAATACCTTGGCTAGAGAGGCATAAACATGCCAGGCGAGTCCATTAGGTTAAATGGTCTAAGTTAAGCTAGATTTTGAAAATTTGTTGAATTTTATGTAAATAACATTAATATTTCACGTTTATTTATAATATTGTCTTAATTTTTTAACTATGGACCCCTTTTCGGATCAGACAGGAGAATTTTTATTATATCATTAACCTACATGATATGATTTTTAGATATATTTTCAGATTGTTTTTTTTTTTAACAAAACTTGTAAATTTTTCAAAATCCTCACAGACACAAGTACAATAACCAATATATTACATTACTTGAAAGTCGAAATAAAGTTACATACTTATCTGAAATAAATTTCAAATCACGTTGACAAAGTACGCAGATAAATAATGACAAAGTTTTCTTAGTCACATTAAACAAAATTCGTGTTTGATTGTCGAAAATAAAGTTCGCGTCTTACAAAACAAAGAACTAGTTTTCACGTCCCATCTCAGTCGACTAAACGAGTTACGGAGAATTGACCGTTACTTAGAGCGCAATGTATTAAGATCGTAGAGCCCTTCTAGTAGTACACATAGAAGTCTTTGCAATTTATATTTGTTTACTGACCTTATGACATTTGAATCCTTTCATTTTTACAGATAACACTATACAAATATAAGCGCGCGAAAATATTGATCAATTGTATCAATTTCATCATCATCATCATAATCATTACAGACTTTCACAAACTGAACATAGTCCTTCTCCAAGGAATGCCAATTATCATGTGGCGATAGTTACTGTTCATACATTAGGGGTAAAGTTTTTGGATACAATAAGTATGTACATAATAGATTATTATTTCTTCCAGTACACATTTGTCCATAAAAGTAAATCATATGGTGAGCTGTTCCTCTGATGAACGGAGCACATGCTTACCTGGAGCATGAATTGCACGGAAGGCGTGTACATGAAAAAGCAGGTGATATGATATCTTTAAAACAGTTTCATATAAATTATATTACACTTCACACACACTCACGTAATGCGCCCGCATTAGGTGTGCACCGTTTTAACGTATATTTCCTTTACCTGTCTCATGCAATCTATCCAAAATAGATTTTAAAATGTTGTTGCAGCACAAACTTTTTTCTTACCTTAAAATAACATAGCACAATATTATTTACCTTTCGGAAGGCCAAGTCCGCCATCATAACCGCCGCTGATTCGTTGTTAGGATCTGTGTTCAAAAGAACGGCACAGGTCTGTTCGCATTTCTCCGGGTTGTTCATCTGTATGCAAAACTGTAAAGGTTATTTTAGCAAAAAAATCTCTGATATTTTATGCTCCGCAAAATAATACATAATTCTATTGTGAAACCAAAATTTTGAAAGTAACTCATTATATTTTTTTATTTAATTTTAATTTCTCATTGAAGTATTATGGCTTTTTTATTCAATTTATTTTAATATAAAATAACTTACAAATGCATACAACTTGGCTAAAGCCAGCAATGTATTGGCATCCCTTGGCGAGTGAATCAGAGCTTCGGAATACAAACTTGCCGCCACACCAGGCTCTTTCACAGATTTTGCCTTGGCCAACAAACAAAGAATATATGCCAAATGCTGTTTTTCTTCTTGGATATCACCTCTAGAATCTATTTCTACCCTTTTCACAATTGCCATTTGTAGATCTTTCGCTTCTGTGAGAATTAAATGAGTGTTCCCAGCAGTTGGGTTTTTTAATTCTCGGCTTTTTGATTGTAGAAGAAGAAGGCGAATACGCCTTTTCAAAGTTCCGATATCTTTGCCTTTATTGCACAATTGATTGAGGTCACTCGATATTGTCGTGTCAACTTTGTCATACTGTTTAAGCTGTGGATACAAACATTACAAGATTTGACATGTTTATTGCAATATAGTCAGCAATTCATTCTTGGGGCGATGTATACGCTTTTACAACAAAATCCCAAAAATATACAAAATCTGACCTCCGCAAAGTACAAACACTTTATTTAACAGTTTGTACAAAAGGGGTTATAATAATATTAAGGAATTTATGGATGATAATATCCCCTGGGAATGGGGTGATCGCTACTAAACTATTTATAATTTGTTTTCTGTTGTTAATTGTGTAACATGTACCTTTGTAAATTGTTATTTTTTTTTAAATCCCGATGGGTTTCTTGCTGGTTCTTCCCAGGACAGAGGTATTTTCCGTACCAGTGGTAAATTAAACATAAAAGTAACTTTCAATAAGTATTATTTATATAATATTATTTATAATCTATATTGAATAAAAAAGTCTCTATTTCTATTACCCATGTAACCCATAGACAGGTGGTGCTAACTCAAAACAAGGACAACAGATGGATTACCACCTTTGAGGACAGAGGTGGAAGTCGTATAGACCGTGATTATTATGTACATGTACCGCCAAGGTTTAATGAGCCAGTAAATTGGTCATCTAGCCATTCATATAATTTCAATTGAATGTTTTAAAGAAGCTTAGCCAAATTGTTGAACTATTTTATGTTATTCATAATGATTATACTAAAAGGCTTAGCATTAACTTGAACGCCGGCGTTTAACTAATGGTCCAGGCAGCCGACTATCGGAGGCTATATTGTTGAGCGCCACCATTAATGCCTGGTACATGGTAACACTAGTTACCACTAACGCCCTCTAGTATCGAGTAGCAGAACTAGGAGAGTTAATATCCTTCTAGAAATTTCCATGGAAGAACTTTCTAGAACTATCGACACCTAGTCAGTCGGGACCGGTATGTACTTGAACATTCTAGATGTTTCTACAGTAGAAGGTTCTGGAAATTATCTCAGGCCCTATATAAGGCCGGTATAAACCGCGACACAGTCAGTATTGAATTGGCGATACAAGCGAATACTTCGAAGCGATACAACTGCGAACTAAAGTGATCAGTAGTACAATTGTGTTTTGTTATTAGTGTGGTTTTAAGTTGTAATTAGTGTTCTGTAAATTAAAGTGTCAATTTTGATAATTCACTCGGCAGTTTTAATTGTCTCAAACCCCAAGCTCGTAACAATATGATTGGGCTAGCTTCTTGTTGTTGTAGCCTCTTGAGATGAGTTATGTTCATGGATTCTCTCAGTGTAAATGATCACATCTCTCTTATAGGAATTTTCTTGCAGTGTCGCACTGATCACTTACTATAATAAAAGTAATAATTGATTTTTAATCCACAGTCCAATCCTGGACACAGTTCTTTCTTCCTATGAGATGCCACTATACTTGACATTCTTGCTTTTTCTTTACCCATAAGTCATTACAACACGACAGTTCATAATATGTTGTGCTATACTGTAATAAATATGATAATTATAAAAGAAAGCTAATATTACACATACTTTGATAAGAAGTTCGAGATATTCGAACTTAATTTCGTCTTCGTATAAAAGTTTAATAGAATTTTCATAATGTTGAATTGCTTTATCATAGTCATGCATTTTAACGAGTGCTGTGCCAAGTTTTTTCACCAATTGAATGTCTTTTGGGTTTCCTCTGAGTGCCATTTCATATGAATCTGCTGCTTGCATGGGTTCTGAAAATTTAAACCAAAATTAAAAATACCTAGAGTTTATGCTTTTGTAAATATTATTAAAAATTAAGTTTAGGTGTGATTAAGTCTACTCAGAGATGTTAATAACAACACCAGATTTAATTACTTATTGCAAGTTCAGAGTCAAAAACCTGAACTTGTGATCTTGAACTGGATTTAATTGAAACAGGTATTCAGATATGTATTCACCCTTTCCCTGTCCCATGAATCATTTATGAACATTTCAATTGTTTAACTATTGGGTCTGTTTCGCAGGCAGGAAAACTGTTATTTATGCGTAGAATGTGATTTATATTCTATTAGCGACCCGCCCCGGCTTCGCCTGGATAGGATCTATTAATGTGGCGTTATTTAGATTTAACATAATCAAAGAACATTTCATCATCATCATCATTACAGCCTTTCACAAGTCCACTGCTGAACATAGGCCTCCCCCAAGGAATGCCACAAAGCACGGTCCTGAGCCACCTGCATCCATCGACTTCCTGCATGTCTTACCAGGTCGTCACTCCATCTAGTGGGGGGACGCCCTACACTTCGTCCGCCGGTACGAGGCCGCCACTCGAGAACCTTTTTTCCCCATCGGTTGTCGGTTCTTCGAGCTATATGGCCGGCCCATTGCCACTTCAGCTTACTAATCCGTTGGGCTATGTCGGTCACTCTGGTTCTACTGCGGATATCCTCATTTCTAATTTTATCACGCAGTGAGACTCCGAGCATAGCCCTCTCCATAGCTCGCTGAGCGACCTTGAGCTTCCTCATCCGGCCAGCAGTGAAGGACCACGTCTCAGTTCCGTAGGTCATCACTGGCAACACGCACTGGTTGTACAGCCTCGTTTTAAGTTTTGAGGTATACCTGACGAGAAGATGTGCCGTAATTTCCCGAACGCTGCCCAGCCGAGTTGAATCCGTCGATTGACCTCTCGGTCGAAGTTGGACTTACCTAGTCGGACTATTTGTCCCAGGTAAACATACTCGTCAACAACTTCGAGCTTAGTGCTCCCAACAACTACCGGCATAGGTGTGACATGGACATTAAACATGATCTTTGTTTTGTCCATGTTCATCTTAAGACCTATCCGTTGGAAGGCACTATTGAGGTCATTGAGCATAGTGCTTAGGTCCTCCAGCGATTCTGCCATAAGGACTATATCGTCGGCAAATCGAAGGTGAGTGATGTACTCGCCATTGATGTTAATACCGTATCCTTTCCAGTCCAGAAGCTTGAAAACGTCTTCCAATGCAGCGGTGAAGAGTTTCGGGGATATAACGTCACCCTGTCTTACACCTCTCTGCAGTTGGATAGGTTTCGTACTCTGGTTCTGTACTCGGATAGCCATCGTAGCCCTACTGTACAAGCACTTCAGCACTTCGATATACCGACAGTCAACCTGGCATCGCTGAAGGGACTGCAGCACCGCCCAAATTTCGACGGAATCAAAGGCTTTCTCATAGTCCACATACGCCAGACATAATGGCAAATTGTACTCCTCGGACTTCTGTACAATTTGCCGAAGCGTATGTATGTGGTCTATGGTGCTAAAGCCTTTTCGGAAACCGGCTTGTTCGGGAGGCTGGAAGTCGTCGAGTCTGCGTGCGAGACGATTCGTAATGACTCTCGAAAACAGCACGTAGACGCGGCTCAGAAGGGAAATCGGTCTGTAGTTCTTCAAGAGAGTTGTCGCCTTTCTTGAAGAACAAGACCACCGAACTTCTGCTCCACGCCTCCGGAGTAGTGCCACCATGGAGGACGGAATTAAAGAGCTTCTGAAGGACTTCAAGTACCGGTTTTCCACCCGCTTTCAGAAGCTCCGCTGTAATTCCATCCTCGCCTGGGGCCTTGCCGTTTTTAAGGTGCTGGAGAGCCATTCTAATCTCGCTCAGACTGACGTCCGGGATATCATCGGAATAGTGTCGGATAAGACTCGCTCTTGGATCGTTACTCACACTTGCGTGTGGCTCCAACGATGATGTGTACAGCTGCCCATAGAACCTCTCAATCTCACTCAAAATCTCTGGTGTCCCGAAACGACGCTGCCACACTCGGTCTTCAGCTTCGACAGTTGGCTCTTTCTGGCAGATAGATCTCTAGCAAAGACTTTGGAGCCCTGGTTCCGCTCGATCGCTTCTTCAATACGAGCAGTATTAAAGTTGCGTAAGTCCCGCCGCAGGCATTTGGAGATATGTCTGTTCAGTTGCCTGTATTCTGACAAATCTTCTGAAGACTGCAGCTTCATATCCCGTCTAACAGCCATGAGATTAAGAGTGTGATCGGAGAGTTTTTGTGTTCTTCTGCGGCGGGTCTTGCAAAACTTAGCTCCGACCGCATGGACAGTTTCCACGAGCTTGTCATTCATATCGTCCACTGCATTGCAATCTTCTAGGCACTGAAAACGGTTTCGTAGCTCGAGCTGAAAGGTTTCGGGACTTTGGATTAGAGCACGAGGGGACGGAGCGTTGACTTTATTAGACGTGACCTCTCCAACTTAACGTTTAGGTTCAGTGTGCCTCTCACCATTCGGTGATCGCTGCCGGTTTTCACCCTCGCGATCACTGAGACATCACTGAACAGTTGTCGCTTGGTCGTCATAATGAAGTCAATCTCATTTTTTGTCGAACCGTCGGGGCTCGACCAGGTCCACTTCCTGTGGGGCCGCTTCTGGAAGAAAGAGTTCATCATAAAGAGTCCCTCTTTCTCCATGAAGTCGGCCAGCTGCTGGCCCCTTGGGTTCCGTTGCCCTATTCCGAATTTCCCTACTTTCAGCTCACCGTACTCTCTTGTGCCTAGTTTTGCGTTGAAGTCTCCCATTAACACCGTGTAGTGGGTTTTGGAGGAATGCATGGCTCTAGAGATATCCTCATACATTTCCTCCACCTCCTCATCGGGGTGTGCCGAGGTTGGTGCGTAAACCTGTATGACCTTCAGCGAATACCGTTTGGTGATTCTGAGTATAAGGTACGCAACCCTCGTCGACACACTCCCAATCTTTACAACGTTAGAACATTTATTTTATCAATATTTCGTTTTTTCAAAAAAACATTCTAGTTTTTCGGGTAAAATATAGCCTAGATCCCTCCTGGCATTGCTCCCTATCTGTGCGTGAAGTTTCATTAACTTACACGCACGCACGCACGAACGCAAGTACGAACGCACGTCGCACAACCATTCTTGTCAATATGCTTGCACATCTATTTTCTGTGATGCAAGTGCTGTAAGTCTATGCGGCTCTTATAGCTTCACCTAACAATATGTTTGCTTTGCCATCTAGTCCAAAAACCATCAAAAAGAGTTTTAACCACACTTACCATGTATGGACATAAATGCATCACCCATCATTGTGTGGGCATCACTCATGGGCTGATTGCTAACAATTTCTTTGTAGCATGCAGTAAACTTAGTTCTATCTTTCTTTTCTTTCAAATAGATATAAGCCATTTTGCTATGAGCTTGGAAGTAATATGGTTGACCTGGTTTTACTTCGTTCAGTATGTCAATTGCATTATCAATGTCACCTTTCTTGAGTGCTAAGTCAGCTCGTGCAATGAGCAATCTGCCTTCTTCTGAAGTGTATGCTATTTCTTGTATTGCCTCCTTCAACAAAAAATTACGTGAAGAAAAACAAGCATTATCTATATATATATATATATATATGTACGAAACCTTACACTGTTTTATTCTATAATAAAACAGTGTAAGGTTTCGTACTGATATATTTATGTCTAAAATAGCATAACAAAGATAAAATCACTTTATCATACAAGTTTTTTTACGTGGTAGAGCCATGCTGCAGCTATATTACTGGTATAGTTGTAGCACGAATGGGTCGGCACGACCGGGGTAGGACCACGCTCTCACAGAATACCAGCGTAAAATAGCAGCTTAATGCTGCTGTGTTTCGTATGGTGAGTGTAGAGAACCGGAGACCCTTTTTACAGGAAAACAGGCATTCTATATTAGTCTTCACAGCTGACAACGCAACTGCATTTTGATTCGTAATCGAGGACAGATGTAGATGTCTATGGGCCACAGCAACCACTTACCATCAGGTGGACTGTGTGCTCGTTTGTCAGCCTTATACTATAAAAAAAAAAAAAAACTCATGCTATCCTATTTTTAAAAAGGCTAAATTTACTATTAGTCCAATTATGTATTTTTTTAATTTTCGGACATCAAGAGTAAGCATGCACTCAACCCGAGTTACCTCACGGTATGGGCCGGACAGAAAATCAGATCATATCTATCATTGTGACCGGTCCTTTTTGCAGTTTCATGGTGCAGTACAGGGTTTTTTTAAGAGTATTTTCTTATTTTTGCATATAATTACTTTTTTATATGTTATGTTGCATGCTTAATCTGGAATAAACATGTTTCTTTCTTTCTTGAAATTATACTAAAAAAGCAATTATTGATAAATTAAAATCAATGTTTTTGCACACATTCCACTTGATGGTAAATGGATGCTAGGGTCCATAGAAATCTGCAGATATCCTTAATTAAAAATAAAAATGCCTTTTTTCCAGTAAAGAGGGTCTCCAGTTGTCTACAGCAGCATTAAGCTGCTATTTTACGCCGGTATTCTGTGAGAGCGTGGTCCTTTCCCGGTGGAGTCGACCTATTCGTGCTACAACTATAATATATATATTTTACAAATAGTACAAAATGATGAAATTAAAAATCACCTGCATAGTTTTCCCTGCTTCACCGAATTGACCCAAAGTGCTTTGTACTTCTATAATTTCCAGATACAAAGTGGCCTTGTCTATTATATTTAAATCCATTTCATAGGAGCGACTAACATTGCTTACAGTATTTTTAGATGTAAGTATTTGAAGACTAGTGGTATAACTTGAAAGAGCATCTTGTAGTTGATTGACATTTTTTAAAATGACTCCAGTGAGAAAATGATACATTGCACTGTCCCTTACTTTAAAGTTGTAACTCAAACACATCTCAAGGCACTGGGCTGCTTTTGTAAATGCCTGTTGTTGAACATAGATTTGGGCTAAAAGAACCTGGCTACCAGCATGAGTGTTGTCCAAATCAGCAATCTGCTGGGCCAGCTTTTGAGCATCATGTACATACCCGAATAAAAACTTTAGCTTAGCTAACTCATACAAAGCTGGTATCAAACCAGGACATGCTTTATATATTGTTTCTAAAAGCTTGAAACACTTGCTCACTAATTCACTGTTCCCTTCTTGAGAGTACAATAAGTAGCTAGTTATAACGAATGGTTTCTTAGGTAAATGTTTTTTATACTCTTTGTAAACTTGTAACAGAAAATCAGGATCTAGGTTTTTAACATACAATAAACTGAAAGGATATTGTTCAGCGATTGATATTTGAGTTGATGAAGCATTATTTAGAAATGATACTGCATTAGCATTTTTGGCATTCAACTGAGCAGACAAAAGGTACAAAATAGGTAATTTTTCATTGCCTTGCATTTCAAACAATAATTCAACTTGCTGCGCAATCTGCTCATTAGGACCATTTTCAAACATTTGACAAAGAGTCAAACCACACAAAGCGGTTATAGAATTGCTATCTATTTTACTGGCAGCTTTAAAAAAGTTGTGTGAATCCTTTAATTTGCCTTGAAGTAAGCACTGATACCCCACCTCACTCAGATAATCAACATTATTGGAATACATCTCTGAGGCATACTGTACGAATCTGTAGATTTGGGAAAGGACTGCACTTGATCTGCCACATATTCTGGAAAATATTTGTGCTGTGTTGTAGAATTGGTAGCCATTATTATTTTCCTCATTTTCTAGTACTGTAAAGAAACTATTCAGTTGGTCAACTGTTTCTATGTAATCGGAATTCTTGCATAGTGCTATGAATATTCTGATTTTAAGGGCTTCAACATTATTAGCATCATAATTTAATATCCTTTCCACTGTATCATAAACTGCTTCCCACTTCTGCATGGCAAACTCGTTTCTCAATTTTTCTATAAGCGGTACCACTTGGCCTGGGCTGCTTACTATAAGTCTATCTAATGTCAAGTTTGACCCATCATAATCTTTAGCAAAATATTTAAATTTAGCTAATCCAAGTACAGCTTCAACATTTTTGTAATTTTGGTTAAACTTCGTAGGGTTGATCCATTTATTTATAGTAGTAAGGATGATAAATGACCATACATTATAGTATTATAATATTACGAAATATGCCGTAGTACCTAAATAAGTGTTGCCAGTGATGACCTATGGATCTGAGACGTGGTCCTTCACTGCTGGCCGTATGAGGAAGCTCTGAGAGGGCTATGCTCGGGGTTTCTCTGCGTGATAGGCTTAAAAACGAGGATATCCACAGTAGAACCAGAGTAACCGACATAGCCTAAAGGATGAGTAAGCTGAAGTGGCAATGGGCCAGCCATATAGCTCGAAGAACCGACAACCGATGGGGAAGAAAGGTTCTCGAGTGGGAGCCTCGTACTGGCAGGCGAAGTGTTGGGCGTTCCCCCACTAGATGGAGTGACAACCTAGTAATACATGCAGGAATTCAATGGATGCAGGTGGCTCGGGACCATGCTTTCTGACATTCCTTGGGGGAGGCCTATGTTCAGCAGTAGACTTGTGATGGGCTGTAATGATGATGATGGGCAGCAGCATCTTCTTGATAACAGCTCAAAATAATAAACAACTGCACTTGCCAACACGCCCATCAAGCATAATAATTATAGGAAATATCCCCTCCTATGAGGAAATCTATGACCTCTCGGTCTATGTTCAGGAGTAAAGCCCACTGATGGGCCGAAAAAGTTTTAATTAACTACCCTTATTATTGAAATGGGAAGAGTGGGGGAGAGGGAGGAGGGAGGAGTGACCATCCCGTCACAACCCGTTCCTTGAAAATGTGTTGTTTTTTTAAATACGTTTTTGAAAGGCGATGCATGAAATTGGGTGCCTGACATTAGTTCGTAGCAGTTCTACAAAAATATGTAGGTAATAAAACTATAAATTATAAGCATAATTAAATGGGAAAGTGTGAGAGTGATATCCAAAGAAGAGTGAATGCAGGAAACATGGTGAATGGAGCTTTACACTCCTTTATGAGCAGTCGGAAGGTATCTAACAAGGCTCGTTTGGCTGTGCATGAGGGGGTGTTGGTTCCGACACTCATGTACGGAAGTGAAAGTTGGGTATGGCAGAAGAAACATGAAAGCAGAATAAATGCAGTTGAGATGAGAGTGTTAAGAAGTATGATAGGAGTTAAATTGAGTGACAGGATAAGAAATAGTGAGATAAGGAAACGTTGTGGTTTGAAAGAAGATGTAGTGACAAAAATTGAGAAAGGTATGCTGAGATGGTTTGGCCATGTCGAGAGAATGAATGAAGAACGATTGACGAAAAAAGTGTATAAGGCGAGTGTGAATGAAAGTGTTGGAAGGGGTAGACCTAGGAGGACGTTTCTCGACCAAATCAGGGACGTCTTGAAAAAGGCCAGGTCAAAGTACCCTAAACCGAAGAGCATGTATGAAGGGAATAATGAAAGTGGACGAAGCGAAACAAGTATGTAAGGATCGTAGCAAGTGGAAAGAAGTGGTCTCTGCCTACCCCTACGGGAAAGAGGCGTGATTATATGTATGTATATATAATTAAATGGATTTTATGTCTGTAATATATGGTACAATCATAAAAAGATTTTTTAAACTCAAAAACGAAAACAAAACCTTTTTAAACACTAGTATTTTGTCTATGGTAATAGATAATGAAGGCTATTTTTTATTTTTGACGTGTCTTTGGTGCCTATAGACGTAATCTATTGACCTATTTAAAGATTTATGGAAAAATCATAATATTGAAACATTCAGGCAAATTTGTAGAGATTAATTGATATTGAATAAAAGAAGTCTTTTTAGAAAAAAAGATTGTATAGGCTACGTTATTAAACTAAAAAACAACCAAGTTTATCTAATTTCATAATTTTGTGCAAAAATGCAGCATTTTGGTACAAATTTCTTTGAAGTAGAAAGGGGTGAAATAATAATAATCCATCCTCAAAAATGCATCTTTTTAACTGAAATTCCGATCAAAACTAGCAAATCTGCTGTAAAAAATAATAGCCGGCCAAACCAGATTTTAAGACAAATTAGTTTTTCATAGGCTAAACTAGTTTCTTCCAAGCCCAGCAGACTGAACCAGATGTTCATGGTTTATCTTTCTAATATCAAATAGATATCTCTGAACTATTTACGGTAGATAACGAAAAACTAGTTTAGCCAAGAAAAAGCTAGTTTGTCCTACTAAAGTGATTTATCTACTACCAGTCTTGGTCAAAACTACTTTTAACGGATATTTTTTAGTGAAAATTTCTTTTAACCAAACTTCATTATTCAAAAATAATTTTGACTGTTATTTTATAACTAATGCAGGGTTGGGGGATTAAGGGGACTTATCTGAGTGCCCCCATGCAATTTTAGCTGCCGGAGCTGCGTCGAAATATTTATTTAATATAATTTTCTAAAAATATTCATAAATCACTAATTAATACCTGAAACGGAACTTTTGACATTGACAGTAATCAGTAACAGATATACTCGACCAAAGAGAATATAATCACTACGTTTATACTCGACTACGCGACTCGCGTCATAAGCGTCATTCCGTTGCTTCCGAGTTTACGTAAATGTGCTCCTTATGGTTATTATCTGCCTCCTGTTTTTCGACGACTTCCCTACCCCCCTGGAGACTGTTTTTGGAAATGGTGGAAGTAATAAAATATGTTTACATATTAAAATATATATAAAAGTTAACATTTTGGTGTTTTATTTGGTGCAAGGGCAAGCGAAGCGAGCTCAGCACTTGGGGCACCCCGACTCGGACAGGTTAGGTTAGAAGGGGATGGCGGGGTCGAGTGAGTGAGCGAACAGACCCCTTCATCCCCTTCGTGGTTATTTTTTTATAAACCATCCAGAAATAGGAGCCCCGCTTAGCGGGGCTCCGTCGACTACACTTTGGTACAGCTTCGGCGGAGGGGGGACGCCCCCCCTCCTATTAAAGCAATTTTTCTCAGAAATCATTCAATAAAATTTTAATCTTCAACATTTAATATAAAAAAAATAGGCACGTCCAGCAGGGGAAAAATGTGGGGAGCGAATCTACCCCTCCCCCCACCCCTTTCCCACCGCCCCACACCCCCCTATTAAGGCGACTTGAACCTTAACCCTAATGCATTATTAGTTATATTTAATTTTATTTACAAAGCACAAAAATAAGAATATTTTAATTTTTAATAACTCCAAAACAACATGAAACAAATTGCAACATGTCAAATGTGTATGTTAATGTCAAACAAACAAGAATAATGAAGAAAAATTGTAATTTTGTTCTTAATTTTCACGAAAATTAAGATTTTATTATTGCTTAAACTTTGTGCACTTATGTGAAAAAGGAGATCTTTCGAACAGTAGTCATTCGAAAGTGCTAACTTTGGTTATATCATTTAAAAGTGAACCTGATAGATTGTAATGAAATGATGAAATTGATGAAAAAAATTGAAATACTAAATACCTTAAAATGTGAAGTTACACAAGTTGTGGTTTTAATATAGTGTTACCATCATGCTTTATTTTATATTATTCGCCAGAAGGAATATTAAACCGTATACATTATGTTTTAACACATGTAAAACTCGTGCAAGATTATAATAATTGAGTAAATTATTAGTTATACGCACCGGATTGTAGTGATACTACAAACTGTTGCCTAGCAACATTGTTGATAACCTTTAAGGCTTCAGTTGAGAAGGATCTCATTCGAGTTAACATTCCAATGAAATTTGACGTATAAAAAGACAAAATTATGTTTGATAATTTCAAACTTTAAATGTACTACTACGTCATTAATATTAAAAAATACGATTTATATCTATAAAATTACGACACAAACTGTCAAACTGACAAGTTGTTAGCCGTTACTGTCAGTCATGTGTCAATGTCAATGTGTCGTTTTATGCCATAGAGATATACCTATACTTCTAAGTCAGTGTTTTATGCACTGACTTAGAAGTATATCTCTATGGTTTTATGCTATCAATGTCTACGGTTCTACGTCTGTCAATGTGTTTTTTAATTAAGTTTTTTGGCTTGGATGCTTGTTTTTTAAGTCATATCTTCATTTATCCAGTATCAAGTGATAATAATCCTTTATAGTAGTCTGCGTCACAATGCGCAATGCGCAGCCCTAGGGAGATTTTGACTACCAGCAGACAGTTGGCGATAGTATCTCAAGGCGCATAAGCAGACACACAGCTTATCTTGAGATTCACATCACCATCGGAGCACTTGTTTCACCGTTTCCACTAATAGTTCACATGTGCATACATTTAATACACAAAATCGCACCACTTTTACATATCAAAATTCACTTTAAACCATTATTTAAATCATTTTCTTAATTATTTTTTTTAAATCGATCTGAAAATCGGTCGGTTCAGTGAATAGATCCAAGAACCCATTGCATCGGACCAATTTAGGTGACAGATACTTTATCTAAAATTATTTTTTGAATGAATAAATTAAATGCATCAACGTCAACAAATCTGTTAGTCTTTCAAATCGATTTCAAATTGCCGTAACTAGCAACTAACAAAGTACTAATATTAGTTGGTAGGACTTCTTTTCTGCTTAGGTGACCGTCTGGGTAAGTATAACCCTCTTACCTATCTCTACCGCCGAATAGCAATTGCTGTGTTTCAGTCTCATGGGTTTAGAGATCCAGAATAATTATAGGCCGTAAGGCATTCCATCTTAGTCCTCAGGGGTAACAACGTATATGTAGCCTTCTTTGTATGAAGTTGACTCCATGTGTCCATGGACTGCAATAGTCACTTATCATCAGGTGGACTGTAACTTCTTTTGTTACTTCAGTTTTATATAAAGACCAGTTGGGCCCGACTGAAAAGTAGCTGGTTTACGAAACCAGCAACCACATTACGTCTTACTTCCTTTTTTCCTACCTCGCAGTCTATTCATTCATTTCGTTATATGTTCTAAGCCAACTCATCACAAGGAATGATCCAGCCCTGCTGGATCATTCCAAGATGACTTCCTACGTCCCTTAACGCTAGAGAAAAGTATAAAAATTAGTTGTCGTCCATTAGTCGAAATTCGGCCATAATTCATAATTTTTTTAATTTTGAATGTTATGGAGGTCCCTTTTATTAAAGAGTATGAATCGCCAATCTAAAATGCAATTTGTGCTATAATCATTGCATATAATTTATTTGAAAAATACTGTATATTAATAAAGCGAGAGTAAAATTTTCCTTTTACAAAAGTATTTTTTCACTTCTAGTGCCCATTATTATATAAAACCTAGATATATTTAATATACAAAATATAAATATTATATTTTGTATATTAATTTGTCGGCTATTGAAACTGGAACATTTAAAATCACACAAAATTCACATCTTATTCAGTCACACATTTAAGAAAAAAATCGAATTTATGGCCTTCTCATCTTAAAGTCTAATGCTAGCACGCAAAATTGTTTAAATATCTTAATCAAAATGAATCACAGACCATACCTACCGTGTGGTAGCGGTGTCAGAGAACTCACCCAGTTTCTTCCTGTGGATAACGAAAGAGAGAAATATGGAAAATGTCAGGAAAATCTCATGGCTTCCAATAGATACATATGATGGAGGAAGCCCATGTTGAGTATTCAAACAAAATGTCTCACAGCTTGTTATCATACTGGCTCTTTAGCATTTAAACTAGAAAATAGAAGTGGATGCACTGCTGCTTGATGGCAAAACAACACTAAGATGGTGGTACCGCATGCTAAGGATGGGAAGGGTGATAATAAAAATGACTTTAAAATGTACTTGACATCGAAAACTATTAAAATTTAAGTAATTATAATAACTTAAAATACATCCTCGCTACAACATGAAAGGCCCGTGTGCAGCAGTTAACTTTTACAGACTGTTGAAGAAGAATAAAAAATAAAAGTGAATATATTTTCCTATCTGTAACTGTGTAAGTTTAATAGTCTATCGCTGTCACAGAATTTTTTTTAATATTATAAGGGTGACAAATGAGCACACAGTCCACCTGATGGTAAGTGGTTGCTGTGGCCCGTAGACATCTACATCTATCCACGTTTGCGAATCAAAATGCAGATGCGTTGTCACCCGTGAAGACTAAGATGGAATGCCTCGTTTCCAGTAAAAAGGGTCTCCGGTTCTCTACACTCACCATACGAAACACAGCAGCTTTAAGTTGCTATTTTACGCTGGTATTCTGTGAGAGCGTGGTCCTTCCCCGGTCGAGCCGACCCATTCGTGCTACAACTATACTATTCTACCTACTCATTCATCTACTGGAATTGGGCCCTTTGGGGGAGGCAGAGGTCGGCCTTCGCAATGTATGGTGTTTCATCTTTAATGCTGCTCTTCATAGGAATGTTGACACGTTTTATATAAACAATGTTTTCTGCACTACCGCAAATTAAAGGTCGTGTAAAATTGAATTATCGATTAGAAATGATCGCTATCAGCTGTTTAAATAGCGCGATTATTTGATTGAATAATCTTAATAACATGGATCTTATTACTTTTCGATCGAGATTCGAGAAAATGATTAAAAAGTCAAAGTTAGCGTTTATGTATGTATATACTCGTAGTATTCTTTGGTTAGCGTAATGTTTGTATGACAGCTTTCAATTTAGTTTATTCATAGATTAATTATATAATCTAATAGCTGGTACCCGGCGCGTTAATAATTTGGAAGAGTTAAATGATTGTGGAAATATCGTTTTAAATTTGGAAGAGTTATGTTGTTTAATTAGGAATGATAATATAATATATTAGCTGGCCCGGCAGAAGTTATTCTGCCCTTTCTGGTTGGTGGCGCTATAAGTTTATTTTCACACACACACACTCACACACACACAAACATTTCTATAGACTTATTATACGTATAGCTAAATCCTCTTTAGAACTAATAGAACCATCAGCAGCCATAATCATAATAAACTAAAAAAAAAATGGAAAATATAACCCTTTTTTTTCTCTTCCGTAAGCGGATAAAAAGTTACCTATATGTTATACACGGTTATTTACAGTCTACACACAATATTTCATGGAAATCTGTCCAGAAGTTATTGCGTGAATCGTGAACAAACAATTTTTCTACAGATTTATTATCTGTATGTATAGATTCATTGAAGTTGAATGATGTATAATTTTCAAATATATTTTTCGATACAATACGCGCACCATCTACTGTAAGTTAATTGTACTATGACTATGCCTATAACCATCGCGCAAGTGCAAGCAATAAGTTGACAAAGATTTACCGCAATCTGATGAACTGTTTGGCTGTGCATAAAATACGAACAAACAAACATTAATTCTTATACAGGTTGGCCGGAGAAGTGACGTCCAAAGATAAAATTTAGATGCCTTATATTGAGGGGTATCCGAATCACCCCTATGTATGTTTCGCGATTCTTAGTAGTTTGGAGACAGAAACGTTTTTCTGATTTTTTCATAATTTTCACCTCACAACGGTTTTGATTTTTTTCACTTTCTATTGGACGTTTGTGATTTTTATTTATTTTTTGTATTTCATTACCATGATGTCAGATACCACCTTAAAAATTATGGTTTACCTAGACCTTATGGAACATGACTGAAATTGAGTCGTAAGTTCAAAATTACTGTTCGACCATTAGTCACAAAAGTGCTTCTAAGTGTTTTCTAAAAACTGCTATGGACCTTCAACAACAAAAAACATTAAAAAGAACTAGACCTCAATGAGGATTTATTTTCTGTAACTTGCCTTGAAAGTAAAAAGGAGCCACTATTTTAGGAAAACTAGAAAAAATTAATAGTATTTAATTTTTCTTTTTTTCTTTAAATTATTATTAATTATGCCAAAATTCATTCAAAACTGTGTTTTAATTTCCCCGGTGTGATAATTATGAATATTAAATATTCCTATTCGCGCATATCGTGACTCATCGGTCCACAAAATTTTATAAAAAAAACATGCGTGAGTGTCGTGGAACACTCGGTTGGAACGAAGTTCCTTTCGTAGTATATTATTATTGATAAACGTATTATATTATTGATTAACAAATACAAATAAATGAATTACTAGCGTCTATTAAAATGAAGTAATAAAATAAAATAATATTTCTTTCATGGCAAGATAAGAAAAAGTGCGAGGGAGATGGATATTATTCCATCTCGCTTCCTTATAGCCGCCAAAGCCGTCTACACTACGTCAGAAGGGGTCGTGATGGAAAAATCTTACACTTTTTGTCGCCAAGCCCCCATCCGCCAAATCCGTACCGTCCGATAAAGAACTTCGTTCCAAAAATCCGGAATCCTCTTGCTCTATTCTCTTTTCTTCTCAACATTGTTTAGAAAAATCAACCCTTAATTGATAATCTTTAGGCTGTAAGGCCTGGACTTGCTGAATATGATACGCGTGGTATCCTTCATGAAGTATGTCTTGGATAGACGATCTTGGGATGTTCAGTCTACAAGCAATAGTTCTCGTACTCGTCAACGGATCCTGACGTATTTCTTCCAGCACTATTTCTCTGCGATCCGGATCAGCTCTGGGAATTCCTTCACGACGGCCATCTCGACCAGGAATGTGGCCTGCCATTAAAGTATTGTGCGTGTTAATGAAAACACGATGGTCGGGATATCGATCGGATTGCGGTCCACCTCGGCGATGAAGTTGTTACCGATACAGTCTAGCTGCTTCACGGCCGTTGCCCTGTGCAACTCCGTAAAAGTAATGCATTTCTGCATATTCGCTTAATGTGTAGCTCATCACAAACACTTCCAAGTAACTAGTGTAGCACAACAGTAAAATAAAAACACAACACAACTGAACTGTCCGCCCTGTGGCAATCTACCGCCTGTTCTCCCGTTCTAGAATGAATTAATTTTTAACTACTAATTCCTCCTTTTAAATATTCCGCATTGCCCATACGTATCGTTGCCTACCATAAGATTATTAGTGGAGAAACAGACTGATCCCACGTACGCAACGTATGCGATACAACGCTCCTACGTTGATGTATACACTTGGCCTACGTATGCAACGTACGTTTGGCGTCAGACATTCTTGTCACTTCTTAGCGAACGCATGAGTACAAATTTATCTGATTCTGAGTGAGCTTGAGAATGATTTACTTAGTCTGATGTTCATAAACGAATATATCAACGTCACAAAGAAAACCTTTAGATTATAATTCTGTTAAAATTTATGATTTATAATACAATCAAATACATGAATCTGTAGAATAGAATTTGTTACATAAATAGGATAGAATTACAAAAAACCACTTTTTTAATTTCACGCCTCCACCTTTCCCTTTCACGTTAATAACAAAAATGATAACTGACTATGACTGCTATTATTTTTGTTGTTAGGTACTTACTAGGTATACCAATGCTGTCGATAGGTACTCACTAGGTATACCATTTATCTCTTCCCATACTGTATAACGTAATTTAGCATCGCGATATTCTATACATTTAAAATTATAAATACATTCGTATCGCCTTACTAAATCGATGAGCTGTTCATCTTAAATTTTGACAGCAAAACGCGTGCTCGGTGCAAACTGCAAACGTCGTTTATGACGTGCTAGGCGTAAGTTCTAGAAACACACTGGTCGTAAGCGTGGGATTGCGTACGAACATCCTCTCCACCTTCCCACGCCGATCTAGACATCGCAGATCGAATTTGCGTCGGACGCGTGTGATTGCGTTGTATACGAAAAAGGTAGAGACATATTGATCCCACTGTAGTGTAGTGGTGTAAGTACCTAAGTAGATTACCTAATAAAACTGTCTTGTAGTAGGTAAAGGAGGCATTAATAAATTACTCAGTCATCGAACAACACGTTTTTCATTAAGACCTGAGCTCTCAACATTATATGGCGACCGTGACAGGCCAGGTATAGAAAAAGATGTATATGACTTTGTTAGCCGTTGTGACCAATGTATTAGGCAAAAACATTTTAAACATATTAAAGAGCCAATGGTCATAACAGATACGGGCTATTCCTCTTTTGATAGAATTTATGTAGATTTAGTGGGCCCATTAGTTAAGGATATAGATAATAATTCGTATATACTCACACTACAGTGTGATCTGAGTAAGTATGTAGAGAAGAAATAAAGACACTATTTCAGTAGCTTCTGCGTTTGTTAATAATGTTATCCTAAGGTACAGAATCCCCCGACAAATTATATCTGACCGGGGTACTGAGTTCGTTTCTTGTGCGATGAAAGAGGTATACGATATTCTTAAAATCAAGCAATTAACATCAACAGCATACCACCACCAATCAATAGGCAGTCTAGAGAACACACATAACAATCTAATTTCATATTTGCGAATCCAAACTAGTAATGACCCACAAAATTGGAGTGTTTGGTTACCCTACTGGAGTTTTGAATTTAACACGACAATACACACAGAAACTAAATTTACGCCGTTCGAACTCGTTTTCGGAAAACCTTGCAATGTACCCAATAATTTAACGACCGAGATAGATCCCTTATATAATGACTACGACTATCCTAAACAACTTAAATTAGATTACAAAAATCGCAATATGACGCAAGACAAAATTTATTAAAAAGTAAGATAACAAGAAAACACAAATATGATAGCTATACCAATCCTGTCACATACAATGTTGGTGATTTGATACTACTTAGAAACGAACAAAGTGTAAACAAACTCAATACTCTGTACATAGGACCATTTAAATTTCTTGAAAATTGTGACCCAAATTGAAAAATAGACTACAAAGGAAAAGAAATGTTAGTACATAAGAATAGAAGTAGACCTTAAAAAAATGTTTTAAAAAATATACCATTTTGTTATTATGACTTATATAAATAAAAAATGTTTTGTCATTTTCATATAAAAGAAATCATAAATTATTTAATATTTTAAGTTAGTTAAAAAAATGAATTTTGTTTATCATTTTTTTTTTCTTTTCAGCCGATAGGCATGTAGTGTAGTGGTGAAGTACCTAAGTAGATTACCTAATAAAACTGTCTTGTAGTACACTGCCGGATTAAGCAGGCGCAGGGCCCGTAGCAAATTTTATCGAGGGGCCCTTGATCTGCTATGGGTTCTTAAGTATAAAATGGTAAAAACCAATTCAATACTCAATACGTTTATTTGGCAACTATAGGGTACAATTTTGTTGGTGTTTCATAGTATAGTAGATTACTATAGACCCTATTTGACTCTGGCAAGTACAAACAGCCAGAGGTGAAATTGTCCAGGTAATTTAGAATAATTTTGATATGAAACTGACAACTTAAAACTGACAATATTACACAAATAATTGTAAATCTTTTTTAGTACATATTCCAAAGTTTATATCATAGAATTATTACGTATAGAAGCGCAGTCTAGTACAAAACATGAGCGTTAAAGTGAAGCAAGGTCATTATGTTAGTGGGCGCGAGTCGAATGTGCCTACGCTCGTCACACACACACATACACGACATTCAGTGATACCAGTTTCTGGCGTTTGCAATCAAATTGTGCAAATCACGATTTTATTGATTAATTTTAAATAATCGATATAATAAGGATATAAGGATTACGTATTGCGTACGAAGACGTATTTTATGAGAATAATAAATGGAATAAAATAAACACGATAATGATGGTACTAATATAACTTTATTATACATATTTTAATGGTACAAAAATGCAGACGTAATAAAATTTAAGAATATTATTAACCACAATTAATTTGCTCGAATACAATAAGCACATCGTGTAATGTTTCATTTTAACCGACTTCAAAAAAGGAGAAGGTTCTCAATTCGGTGTATTTTTTTAATGTTTTTACCTCAGAATTCTGTTATTTCTAAACCGATTTAGATTTTTTTTATTTGAAAGGATATACACACAGATTGATCCCATATAGACGCTGAAATTTTAATAGTTGTTTTCCCGAAGTCAAATGATTTTGTCTTGGTAGTACAATAGATTTATTAATATAAAAATTATTAGGATGCAAAAATGGCAGATTTACAATAGAGAAAAACAAAACTCGAATGCGACCTCAAACCAATAGCAATATCTCGCGAGTAGGTTGGACGTACAGGCTAGCTTATGCCGTATTACTACGCGTAGGAATTTATTTAGCTCTGAATATTTATTAAAAATAAGTCATTATTTGTTAAAGCAAGTGATATACATCCTCGAAATCGACATGACCCTGACCAACTTGTCCTAGATGTCATTCCTAGGCTCGTTAAATATAACAAAAATTGTCTTAATACGAGTATGTGTGTAAAAATATTTAATAAAATACCTAAAGAATTTAAATTATTAAGCGAAAGATTATATAACAAATATTTGTATAATTGGTTAAAAATTGAATGCTTTTATGATTTAATTTTTTTATAATAATTATTAAGATTATTTTTTAATTTTAAATAATTATCAATATTGTCATTATATACCTAAACATTTTAAAATTATAATTTGCATTGAGTCAGGAATGCGGGAAAACAACCACTAAAATTACAGCATGTATATACGAATTGATCTAGAATCGTCTTAGAAATCAGCGTACATACATAATTGATAACCCTCCTTTTGGGAGACGGTTAAAATAGACTATGTTTGGGTGTAAAGTGACATCTGCTTAGTAAAGGCGTTCTTATTAATAATCTCTTGATGTAGTAAATTAAAAAAGTTTTTATTCTATACTCTAAAACGTCGACTTGGTCAATGAACAAAGCAATAAAAATAAATTTAGTTGCTATAATAGTTGCGTATTAGTTTTAAATAGGCACCCATTGTTAATATTATGTTAATACTTAGAGAAGTAGGTATCTACATATAAACATTTGAGTTTTACAGAGCGTTGCGATTAAACGTTTTAAACACAAATAGAAAATAAATATTTTTAAAAGAAAATTGTGATTTTTTCCCCCACAACTAGCAACATTTGTATTATGATAGCTTAGGTAAGTATTTTTTTAGTTTTACGTACTAATAATGAATTAAATATATGAACTTACCTGTGAATGATCACTTTTTTTATGTTTATCATCACTGTTGTGTCAATATTTTACAACACAAACGGTCATTTTTACAATTTTTCGCGAGCTCTTCTCCGTAAGACGTGACGTTGCGCACTGACGCGTCACTGAGTGAACTTACGCGGTTTCGCGTTTGTTTTACTTGCTTCACTTTCGGTGCGCGTACTAGTATTCTATACGTAATAATTCTATGGTTTATATTTATTACTAAGTATATTATATTTTTAGGAATAGCTAATATTTTGTCAATGGTGTACCTTAAATTATGTGTAAGTATATTTTATATTTATTTATCTGTTTCTGTTATTACTTTTTAAACTTTTACAAAGTAACTTTTCTAGATTTCATGTCAAAATTTAGAAATCTACTATCCGTATCAATTTCTCTAAGCAAATCATATTCTATATTCATCACAGAGATAATTAAGGCATTCTCGACTATGTTTTACTTGAGTGTTCCTTAATTTATTTCTTATACGGTTCAATGTTGAAAATGAACGTCAACCACTGCAGTTATTGATCATGAGAGACAACAAATTAGCAAAGCAGTTTCTAAATTGGGGAAACATGATTCTAATGTAATATTGTATTTTCAGAGGTTCGATTTTCGTACTGTCAATCGCATCAGCCACACAAACTACATTTTAAGCAGCTCGTGAAATCGTCTGCACTAATTCGCCGTCTATTTTGTCTTCCGAACCATTTGCATAAGCACTGACCATAATTGGAGTTTCTTTCAAAATCTCTTCTGCTGTAAACGTACGCAACGTATGCGATGCAACGCTCCCACGTTGGTGTACACACTTGACCTACGTATGCAAAGTACGTTTTGCGTCAGATACTCTTGCCACTTCTTAGCGGACGCACGAGTACAAACTTATAGCATGTTTTCTGATTCTGGGAGTGAGTTTGAGAATGATTTACTTAGTCTGATGTGTATAAATTAATATATCCACGCCATAAAGAAAAAGAGAAAAGTTAAGAAGCGAAGATATTGGGTACATGAAATAAATAAACCAAGAAAGGAGTTTGGAGAATACCATACATTAATTAAGGAACTAAAAAATGATGACGAACGATTTTTTTGGACTTTCGTATGACAAAATTGCAGTTTGAGGAGATTTATAAAATTATTGAAAGTGATATAAAAAAGAAAATACACATTTACAAGAAGTCTATTGGTAGCAGAGAAAGACTTGGAGTGTGTAAAATTAAAAACATTTAAAGACATTCAGTTTTTGTGTCTCCTGAAAAATTAGGACGCAATGAATTTCCCTTCTTAAATATATATACGAGTATACTTTAATGGGGCAGAGCAGGATTATGGTTTACAAATGTGTGCGCAAGCACATATTATTTACTTTTTATTCCCTCACTCTCATATAGTCCAAACTGACACGAATATAGAGAGATTACACTCAGAAGCAACGGCTTTGTACGTACTTTCTGAAGGATAGGGGTAAAATACTCCGGGTTGCTACTGAGACTTTCTTGACAGAAAACTCATCTGATTTTGGGCGTGATCACACCTATTACTCAAAGGTTAAAGAACTGTCCTTGGTTGAGTTTAGTTTTATTCTTTATTTGTTTGCAGGTAGAGCCATAATACGTATAGATACTTACGTACTTTTCTTCATTTAGTTGTAATGAAGTACCTAATTTTTGGTAGGCATTGGATTATAGTTTACATTTAAAATATTTTTTTAATATTAAAGGCAATAAGGTGCTTCATTGTAGTACGTATAATTGGTGATTGAGCTTGTTTATTTAGGGCAATCTCTTATTTGTTGTATAGGAACCAATTGTTGACTTGATAAATTCGGAAGCAAATGCGTTGTGAATTACGTTATTACGGCCATTTTGTTGATTTTTACAACATCAAACACAAGGGTATAGTTTACCCAATAACATTATAAGTACATTCCCATTTTGGCAACAAAACGCGTGCACGTAAGTTCTAGGAACACACTTGTCGTACGCGTGGGATTACGTACGAACATCCCCTCCACCTTCCCACGCCGATCTAGACATCGCAGATCGACGTTGCGTTGGACGCGTGTGATTGCTTTGCATACGATAAAGGTAGAGACAGACTGGTTCCACGTACGCAACGTATGCAACGCATTATGACGTCTGGACTCTTGATTTTGTATGAAAAACTATGCATTAGAAACACACTTATCGTATGCAACGCAATCACATGCGTAGTAGTATAGTATAGTATAGTTTTTTGTATTTCTATCCTAGTTTTGTTGAAATATGAAAGATGATTTTATAAATATTGCGCAAATAACACATTGTATTCTACATATTCATGTATTTGTTTGCATTATAAATCATAAATTTTAACAGAATTACCTTTTCTTTGTGGCGTGGATATATTCGTTTATCAACATCAGACTAAGTAAATCATTCTCAAACTCACTCTCAGAATCAGAAAACATGGTATAAATTTCTACTCGTGCGTCCGCTAAGAAGTGACAAGAGTGTCTGACGCCAAACGTACGTGGCATACGTAGGTCAAGTGTGCACACTCAGATCAGTCAGTTTCTCCCATAAGTGTGTTTCTAATGCATAGTTTTTCATACAAAATCAAGAGAACAAACGTCATAATGCGTTGCATACGTTGCGTACGTGGGATCAGTCTGTCTCTAGCTTAATGCTTTTAGTCTATCATGAATTGTTATTACTCTACCTTTATCCTATCAATATTGATAATATTTGGACCCTGTCATAAACCACTTATTCTATTATTTCCCTAAATTTTTAAATTCTTTCGGTTTATTGCCCGTACAGTTGAGAAGGTCATAAAACATTGCCTTTTCCTTTGCCTTTTCCTTTCCCTTAATTAGATATTCTTAAAAAACCGTCGCCAGATGGTTATGGAACCTATTGTAAATAAATTTATTTTTATCACAATCAACTGTGTTTGAATTAATTTTGTCATAATTAATCATAATTTAAAGAAAAAAAGAAAAACTAAATACAATAAATTTTTTCTACTTTTCCTAAAAAAGTGTCTCCTTTTTACTTTGACGGCAAGTTACAGAAAATAGATCTCCACTGAGGTCTAGTTCTTTTTAATGTTTTTTGTTGTTGAAGGTCCATAGCAGTTTTTAGAAACACTTAGAAGCCATTGGCACGATTTTTAATAAAAAAATTTATGAGTCGTACTATTGTGACTAATGCTCGAACAGTAATTTTGAACTTTCGACTCAATTTCAGTTATGTTCCATAAGGTCTAGGTCTACCATAATTTTAAAGGTGGTATCTGACATTATGGTGATGAATTACAAAAAATAAATAAAAATCACACACGTCCAATAGAAAGTGAAAAAAATCAAAACCGTTGTCAGGTGAAAATTATGCAAAAAATAATTTAAAAAAAAATCATTAAAAAAAATCTGTCTCCTAAACTACTAAGAATCGCGGAACATACATGGGAGTGATTCGGATACCCCTCAATATAAGGCATACGAATTTTATCTTTGGACATCACTTCTCCGGCCAGCCTGTATATTAGATATGTGTGATATTTTATCCAAGACATATAATATATTAGAAGTTTATTTTAGCTCATAGACCAACACGGGCCATCGATCGATCGGAAAGGGAGTAGCCATACGCAGGCTCTCTCCTTTGTCAAAGTATAAGTTCACACGGTACAATGAAATTGAAACTAGTTGCAGCCGCACTGTTCACTAGACTAAATCTAGTTGCACGTAGTGTTGCCCAAAATTGGTCTTGGTCTTGCAGTCTTGGTCTTGTTTTTGCATTTTTGTAAGACTAAAACAAGACCAAGACCGCCTAATTTTAGCAAGACCAAGACCGCCTAATTTTAGCAAGACCAAGACCGCCTAATTTTAGCAAGACCAAGACCGCCTAATTTTAGCAAGACCAAGACCAAGACTGACCGTGCAAGATTTGAGCAAGAACAAGACTAAGCGTGCGAGACTCTTGCGTCTTGCAGTTAGGACTGAGTGTCGTTTCAGGGAATATAGTTCGGGTATACGCTTAGGGATTCTATGAGACGCAAAAAAATATATTAAAAAAATTTGGAACATTGGACTTATGCGTATTACGAACAATACCATAAACATACATAGCGAATGAAAATATCCATTAAAAAAAAAAGAGTGCATCCCTAGTTTGACCATCGGCACTTTGATAGTGCGCGGCGTCTTGTTGCCACCATCATCAAAGGTCGGATACTGAACTGTCAAAGAAATTTTGCAGCTATTCGGAAGTACAAGGTCAAGATACACGCGCCGGCGGCTTCTATTGATATCGCATACAATCGTCGCCACCGCGCCGCACGCACAACATTTGACCACATGAGTAAAGAAAGTAAGTAATTATTATAATATTAACTATATGGGTTTATAATAATTACTTACTATTATTATTATATCAAATCTCGATTTTTGGAAGTGTGTGTTTTTAAAACACAAAGTGCTCGAATATGTCCTCACCCACTTGATAAATATTGTAGACACTTTTAACACACTTGAAACGTGTAAAAATTTTCTACAATGCTAATCGAATAATATAAAAAGCGTGCATATAAAATAAAAAGCGTGCAATAAGATCTATGTACTGCTTAGGAGCCCGAGTATCTCTGAGAGAACTGTTTAAAGAAATTGATATCTTGACTGTTGCATCACAATATATTTTTGCAAATATCATGTATGTACGACAAAACGTTCACTTGCATGTAAAGAATAGTGATTTGCACAATTTTAATAGTAGAAATAAAAATAAAATCACATTACCTGCTTTCCGATTACACAAAGTATGCAATTCGTTCTTGGGTAGCGGAATATGCTTTTATAACAAGATTCCAAAAGAAATGTTAGATCTTTCACCTTTTCAATTTAAGTCTGCACATTAAAGCTTGTATAACCAAAAAACCATATTATTCTGTAAATGATTATCTTAATGACATAATGCTTGGAACTGACCTCTCGTACTACACAGGACTAACTAGAAATTTCTATACTGATTTGGCATCTACATATACATTTGATATTTTATGTTTGACTTATCGCTTTACATAATTATAGTACTATTATAAAAATATTTTGTTGGAAGTAAAGACTTTAGAAATGAGTTGGGGGGCGGCTCAAACTTTAGACGTAGTCAGTTTGAATAGCCTATCATGTAGAGGATGTCATGGTTGAATAGGGGCAAAAAGTTGCCAAAAACCAAAAAAAAATAAAATTCTTATTTCGGCTATAACTCCGCCTCCTTCGGAGGTTCTTACACAGTCTTTACTTCCCGCGTCCCACTAGTTTGAAAAGAGCAACTACTGAGTTTCTTACTTTCTTCCATGATTCTTCTCAGTAGAATCAGCACCCCTAAACATGGAAAAGAGAAAAGTTGGGGAAAACAGTGATTATATGACTATTCAAAAGTGTATATTTAATGCCTACTTGAATAAAAAATATTTGAATTTTGAATTTCGAATGAGTGAAGTCATATTCGCGCATTTTGTGTTTTAAAATCACACACTTCCAAAAATTGATTAGCAGTGTCGGTTTATTAACTTCTATCGTACTCTAGTAGTTAGTAAGTACCTAGATAAATACAGCAAGTAACGTACCTAGGCAAATTTAATTTTATTAACGTAGATTAATTCCATCACAAGAAGAACATAATATATACAATTTTATTTACATATTTACATTTCATTGTTACGTAGGCACACTATACCTATCTTGCAACGCATCTGTTTTATTAATCTTCCGAAAAATCATTGTTTTCATCAAAGGATGCCAAACTTTCCTTTTTAATTTAATTTGTTTTGTATTTTATTTTTTATTTAAATAAATGGTAAATTGTATAAATTGTATAATTCTTTTATTCCATTTTATATAAGGTGAGGGTCTATCGATCTCTTTCTAGACAGATAATGTTCTTTAAAATACAGTCAAGTTAATATCATAAATTTGTTTTTTATATGTTTTAACCATGTTTTAGCACATGTAAGCTTATTAAATGTAAACGTTTATTAAGAAACAGACTGACTCCCGTGGCCGTGGGACACGGTAGATAGCTCAGTTGGTTAGAGCATCGGCACGGATCGCTTAGGTCGTGGGTTCAAACCCCACCCGGTGTCAGTTGATTTTTAGAATTTCTCATTAAATATTTAGACATTTATTAATTTGGTTGGTCTTTACTATGGCTATGTTAATTCAAGCTCAAAATATACCTACTCTGTTAAGTTGTTCTAAGATCTAAAGTAACGTTTAATAAATAGCAATAGGCTAATAGGTAATTGCGAGACTTGCGAGACCCTTGCTGCAAGACCAAGACTGGCGGCGCAATACCAAGACCAAGACCAAGATCAGGTGTATTGGCGCAAGACCAAGACCAAGACTGGCTAAGTCTCGTCTTGTTCTTGCATTTGGGCAACACTAGTTGCACGGCTGAATCGACGTCCTACAAAAATGCCGAAATGTTAATTTTTTTGCTGCAAAAAGAGATCTGTCACGCAAATTTATAAAAAGATGACGTTACCTTTCATGTATTTACTAATTTTTAATTACATTATTGTCTTTCATTTCTCCTCTTACCTTAAATATAGTAATTTTTATTATTATTTATTAAAACCGTAATTGCGCTGCTGAGCGCTAGCCTTACATTTTATACGCATAGTAAAAGGGTAACCCAAGTTCAAGTCTTAATATTAGTACCTTTTAAGTTGTGGATTGGAAGTATAATAACTTGTTCGAAATACATTAAGAGGTTATCGTTAAAAATAATAGCGTGTGAACGGATGTTCAACTTACTCTCTTAATTATACAATTAATCCTTATCAGCATTAAAACAGTTAACCACACTACACATTCAGTGTAGCGCACTTACAATTCATCCACCGATCATAATTACACATTACCGTGAGTTTGCACTTGTAAAATATTTACTTAGAAACATGTTTAAAATTCAGTTTTTTGACAATGTATCGTATTGCGTTTGCACTGTCCAACAATATGTTGAAGTGAAACATGTCTGACATTTCAAAATGTTTACAACAAGTTTTGGAAACCATGTGATTTCGATTTTCGACACAAATTATTCAATATGTGTTGACATAAAAACGGGTTGAAAGACTTGTTTGCGTGTACATATACAGTCCCTATCGTAAGTAAATAAAAAATACTAAACATTAAGAAAATTATTAGTTTTGATTTTATAAATTTAATTTATTTTGTACTACAAGAAGTTGTCCCAATTATAAAGAAAAATAAAACAAAAATGAAACCACATTTACCTATTTTATTTCATTATTTTATTTTATTCAACTAGCTGTGCCCGGTATGCGTTGCAATACCATTTTTTGGCAGATGCATTCACGGGCGTACCTAAGAAAACACTAAATATTCAGCGTTCTCAGATTAATGGTATAGGAACGCAAAGAAAACGAACAAACTAATATTAAATTTTTGTCAGAAATTTTCGCGAGAGCGCACGCAACATCTCATTAAATGATACATACGGGACAAAGAGACATTCATTTTGATATACATATAGGAATAGTGCCAAATACTTAAAGATATTTGAAAGTACCTATTTGTATTGACTCTATGTTAACCAACTTTTTTGGATAACATCAAAAACAAGCTTAAAAACAAATTGCGAGAAAAATCAAGCAATACTGAGAACGTAAAGCTTGTGACAGACCCAATGGTAAATAAATGCATTAAATAAGTTTTAATTCAATGCGAACGCAAAGAACAACAAATTTTAAAACTTCTCGCAATACTTAGTTTTCTGGAGTGCAAACGCAAGCACCAACAAAACATGTTTTGTGACTTATTTTATACGACAAGTTTCGAAACGACTGCTCTCCAGTCGCATTCGTGCCATTCAATTCGTGCGCGTCCCCTCCAGGTTTCGTTCAGCGCTAGACTTACGTGCCGCGACTTGTACTAATAGCTAAGCATAGAGAAAAGTAATATATCGAGAGTAGTAGTTAGTTTGTACCAGTTCTGGCTCACTGAGTCAGAACTGGTACAACTCCCTCATCGGCTGACGGTGGGTCAACGGATCCTAAAAGATAAGGTTTTGGCATGCTCTGATCACGAATCATCCGGTCCGTTTTTGCGTAGGATGCGCGGTTCCGGAGATGTGCAGATCAATTAATTAATATCTAATTGATATCCGGTGGGCCTGCACCCTCATTAGCGTTCCATTGTTCAGCCTTTCCTCTTATCTATTGTTCCTTGAACACCGTCATTGCCGCTCTTATCTATTACTCGTTGTAGACACTGCTTATCAGTGCTATTGTATTATACTTCTTTGTTAACAACTACCACGCTATTCTGAATCATCAATAAAACACATTCCTTAATTTTGTTACAATTTTTATTTCCAAAATGTTATTGCTTATTATCTATAAAATAGGAGCGAAACATCTCATCCACTAAAATATCTTTGTACAGTGTGTTCCCTGTAAATATGCTCGTAAAACTATGCATTGAACATCCCTGAAACTTATATAGCAAATACATTAAGCAATATTCACCACAAACTGAAGTCCACTCATTCTGAATTCTATCAACAGTCCAGTCTCATCTTTTACAATTTCTTTTTAAAAACTCTAGATGATATCGTGCAGGTGATCGTCCATATGAATCAAAGTATTGACCGATGGCATTCGTATCGATATATAAAGCTATCCAATGTGAGCCTGGTTTATCATCTGTATCAAAATTGCATATTATATACGTTGGTATGTGAGTATACATGGGCAGTCTATTAGCAGCATAAACATTATTTTCTAGACTGGGATGAATCCTTTTCTGATGTTGTTGTACATCTAGTGTACCCATGATATTACTGCTATTAGTAGATTATTACAGTACCAATCTATTAAATGGTTAACATAGGAATGATCAATTATAGTTATTTGTAAATATTAAATCGCATGATTTGTAGGAGTCATCGGTGTAACGACACAACACGAAAGAATGCGAGATAAGCTTGTTGACTCATAAAGTTACTATCAGTTTCACTGCGGAAATGCTTTAGATTAGATATAACTTACTGGTGCTATATAAGACCGAGCAGCTGTATGTGTGTGTGTGTGTGTGTGATTAAGTGCAAACAAATTGATATTAACATGATAATTGTGTTGTTGCAGAAATCATTCAGCTGCGATGAAAATACCTATAAACAGTATTACTACTCGCCACTCTCCCCTCAAGAAGAGAGTATTGACATCGTCATTAATCTGAGTAATATCGTTAAAAAATATCATGAATAGCAATACAATAATCGTAGATCTTCAAGGATTCAAAAATAGCAAAAATGAATTTATAGTAAAAGATTTTGCTATAGCCACTCTAGTGTACACCAAAATATTCCTAATTAAACCTCCTTACCCGTTCACTTCACTATCTCTTGAAGAGAAAAAACAATTTTGCTGGATTGAAAAGCACAGAGGGTATCGATGGATTGAGGGGTTTGTTGATTATAGAGAGTTTCACAGAGTTATCAAGACATATTTGAAAGATAAAAAGATTTTTTTAAAAGGATAAATAAAATAAATAAAAGGATACATAAAATGGGTACAAGATCTTTGTGATGAAAATAATACTATCATAAATATAAATTGCTTAGGAGCTCCCAATTTAAATACTCTTTGTGAACTTTATTGTAAAGATACTTTACTGCATAACTGTTTTACTCATAAGAAAATCTGTGCGTTAAAAAATGTTTTGTGTATTAAGAAATAGTGTTTTGAAAACAAAGTGATTGTTTGATTTTCAATAAAATATATGTAAATAAAAACTTCATCTTTTAATTTCAACTATCCTTGTGTTCAAGGTGGAGACTTGGAAGAGGAATGAAACGAACGAGCAGCGAAGAACCCAAGATCATCAAAAACTCAAGAACGGAAGAAGAAGCGTCTACCCTCTGCAGGGAACAGTGTCGGTAACGATGATCAAGTGGAATGTCTAACGTGTCATATATTTATCAAGAAAAGGTATTTAGCTAATCATTTTAAAAGTAATGTTCACAAAAATAATCTTTCACATAATTTTTTATTAAACGTTAGTGTTATTGAATTTGCTTTTGAAAATAGGATTTTAACTTATAAAATCAAGAGTAGAGTAGATCGTTCGACACAGGTAAATTTTGAAACTTCTGAACTATTTTTAAATTCTATTAAAGATGATATTTTATTTTTAATACAAGAGTGTATTCATCAACACATAATTTTTAAAGTAAATTTCATATTGAATGCTGATTTTGTTCAACAAACTAAAGATATTCATGATACGTTCGATTTTCAAACATTTAACTATATTATTTGTCAAGAAGATGACTTAAATATGTTTCTTTCATCTTTAAATGATACAATTACTAGTAAAATTAGTGCATTTAAAAAAAAAATATAGTGGATGGAGTCTAAAAAACATAAAATCTATAGACATGAATGTTAATAAATTTAACCCCCTACGCGGTACTTCATACATAGATCTTCCCCGTGACATAAAATTAAAAAAGGCTGTTATAAATGTAAAAAATGAAGATTATTTTTGTTTTAAATGGGCGTTACTCTCAGCGTTATATCTCGTAAACAAAAACGCAGATCGGGTATCATCGTACGCTAAACATGCAAATAAACTTTAATTTGATGGTATTTCCTTTCCAGTTAATATTTCTGACATAGCAAAAGTAGAGAAATTAAATGATATTAGTATTAATGTTTTTGGATCAGAATATAATAAAGGATGTAATTCTATAGTAGCTCCATTATTTTTAACAAAGTGTCGTAAAGATAGACATATCAATTTATTATTTTTTTCCAAGGATACGAAAAATCATTATTGTTACATAAAAGAAATTATCGCGGTTAGTTAGTTAACAAATTTCAAAAGACGGTCACGTCATGCGAAGCATGTCTACTTCATTTTCCATCTCAGGAAAGGTTAAATAACCATGAACAATACGATTGTGCCCACATTTGTACAGAATTACCAAACAGTGAAACTTTAAAAAAAGAATTGCTTTGGTCAACCTATTTCAAATGATAAAATTAAATTTGATAGTTATGAAAAAAAGTTAAATATACCATTCGTAGTTTATGCTGATTTTGAAGCATTTTTAAAACCAACAGAATCATGTTCTAACGATTCATCCAAACCTTTCACACATAATATTCAGAAACATGAAGTGCATAGTTTTGGTTATTATATAAAATGTTCATATGATGATAAATTATCAAAATATGTAACATATTGCGGACCCAACTGTGCACAAGTGTTTATGGAAAGTTTATCTAACAATTTAAAAAAAAAATAGACTTCAAAAATATCCAGTTCCGCTAACAAATGAAGACAAAAACAAAATTTCAAATGCAACCATTTGTCATATTTGTGAAACAGAGTTAGCAGAACTTTTTTATGATTTTGATTGGTACACTGGTAGGTTTATAGGTGTTGCTCATGAATCATGTAGCTCGAAGTTCAGAACACCACGTTATATACCAATATTTTTACACAACCTTATTTACTATGATGCTCATTTTATTGTACATGCATTAAACTTTTGTGATGGTGAAGTCGAAGTTATCCCTCAAAATAAAGAAAAATATATATCCTTTTCCAAAAAATTAAAAATGAATAACACACAGCTCCCGGTTTGGGATGCAATGCTAAAATATAAAAAAATAGAATTAGAACTTTTAATAGATTATGAGAAAATTGCATTTATTAGATCAGGCATCAGGGGTGTGTATCTCAATGTAGTAATCGTTATGCTAGAGCTAATAACAAATACATTGGGGATTATGATTCAGGGAAACCAAATTCATATATCACATATTTTGATGCCAACAATTTATATGGTTGGGCTGTCTCAATATCTTCCTACTGGTGGATTTGAATGGGTAAAAATCTTAATACAGATTTTAATGTGTCGGACTTCGGTTTCATTTTAGAAGTTGATTTGGAATATCCAGATGAACTTCATGATTTACATTCGGACTTTCCTTTATGCCCAAAAAACATTTGTGTAAGCAATACTAATGAGAATAAGCTAATCCCAAGTTTAAATAATAAAGACAAATATGTAATTCATTAGAGAAATTTAAAGCGGTGCATAGAAATGGGGGTTAAATTAACTAAAATTCATAGAGTTTTAATATTTAAAGTCTCCCTGGTTGAAAATGTACATAGATCTAAATACAAAATTAAGAACGTTAGCAAAATCAGATTTTGAATAAGATTTTTATAAATTAAAGAATAATTCAGTCTTCGGTAAGACTATGGAGAATTGAAAAAAAGGGTTAACGTAAAATTAGTTACACACTGGGAGAACCAGGGTAAAGCTTTAGGTGCTCAAGATCTAATCGCTAAACCACAATTTCATAGTCTTTCAATCTTTTCGGAAGACCTAGTTGCGGTTCAGTTGCGAAAAACTAAGTTAATATATAAAAAACCAATTTATTTAGGGTTTTGTATTTTAGATATTTCAAAAACATTAATGTATGATTTTCATTATAACTATATGATTAAAAAGTTTAGTAAAATCAAATTATTGTATACAGATACGGATAGTTTAATATATTATATATTAACAGATGATTTTTACACTGATATAAAACCTGACCTTTCCTCATACTTTGATACCTCAGATTATGATACAAATAACATTTTTGAATATCCAAAATTAAATAAAAAGACATTAGGTTTTATCAAAGATGAAACTAATGGTAAAATCATGAAAGAATTTGTAGGTTTACGATCTAAAATGTACGCTTTTAACTTAGAGAATAAGACTATAGCCAAGGCAAAAGGGGTAAATAAATGTATCACTAAAAAGATGACAATGAATAGTTATAAGTCTTCTCTATTTAAAAAAAACGCAATATTATAGTATGCTTAGATTTAAATCAATTAAGCACACAATTTTCACACAAAAATTAAATAAGATTGGTTTATCATATAATAACACAAAGAGGCATATTTTAGATAATAATATTTAAACATTAGCTTGGGGTCATTATAAATTGCGCTAAGTGTTGATAGTTTTTACTTTTATGTGTTTATGTAAATAAAATTTGTATTGATTGTAATGATAATACTATAATGTGACGTAGAGTTTATTACATATTTAATTATTGTTTGATTGTAAATAATTTAAGATAATTGTTGTTTCTATTTGTGTGTGTGTGTGTGTATAGATTTAAGGTTGAGGTGATTGTAAAATTCTGATGTACTAATTGTGTTAGAAATAGTATACATATAAAAATAGTATATATATAATTTTGGCAATATATATTAATTGTTTACACCCACACTTTCATTTTTTATTTCATCCCTTAGAACTTTAGACTTGTGTAATGTTTCATTTTATCCATCCGTTTACTGCTATTGTGGCAGGACCAAGTGGATGTGGGAAGTCAAATTTTGTAACAAATTTCATAAAATCAGTTACAGAAATATGTAATTGTGATTTTAATCAGACCACATGGTGCTTTGATGAAATGCATTCTTCATATAATTTACCAAATGTATCATCAAGGAATTCCAAATATTAATATGTTTGATAGTGAAAACCCACATCTTGTTATTATTGATGATCTAATGAGAGAATCTGATGGAAGAATTGTGGATATATTTACAAAAGGTAGTCATCACAGGAATCTTAGTGTATTTTATTTAACACAAAATTTATTTCATCAGGGTAAAGGTCAAAGAGATATTTCTTTAAACTCAAATTATATAAGATATTTTAAAAACCCTCGAGGTAAAACTCAAATAAGATATTTAGCACGACAAGTGTCACCAGATAACCCAAAATTCATTGAAGATGCCTACAGGGATGCAACTCTAGAGGCGCATGGATATTTAATGGTAGATTTAAAACAGAATACCAATGATTATTATTATACGTGGTAGAGCTACGCTGCAGCTATGGTTGTAGCACGAATGGGTCGGTTCGACCGGGGTAGGACCACGCTCTCGCAGAATACCAGCGTCAAATAGCAGCTTAATGCTGCTGTGTTTCGTATGGTGAGTGTAGAGAACCGGAGACCCTTTTTACTGGAAACGAGGCATTCCATCTTAGTCCTTAGGGGTGACAACGCATCTGCATTTTGGTTCTTAATTGAGGATAAATGTAGATGTCTATGGGCCACAGCATCCACTTACCATCAGGTGGACTGTGTGCTCGTTTGTCACCCTATTCTATAAAAAAAAATGATTTTTGCCGTATCAAGACAATGGTTTCTGTACAGTCTACGTCCCCACAAAAGAGTTTAAATACACCACGAATCAAACAATTTAAATCATTTCTAAATAATGCATCGTCGACTCACAATACATAAACATTTGCTAAACGCTTGGCATACGCTTACACCAAAATATCAAAGAGCATTACTTAAAACGTGTGATGAAGAAGAAATAAACTGTATTTGTGAATGTATTCATAACGTTTTACAAGGAAAGTACCTCTTAAAGATCAAGATAAACAAAAATTGAATTAACACAAAAATGTTCTCCGTAAATTGGTGCGTGAGTGTAAACATAAACTAAGAAAAATATAATTATACAAAAAGGAGGGGCTTTCTTACCAATAATATTAGGTGCAATATTGAGTGGATTGGTAAGTGGACCACCCAGTTAACATGGAAAATGCAAAGAAAATGATACTTATCGAACCTGGATTGATTGAAAAATTAAAACAAGAAAATAAGGTTAATACTTAATAGTAATTTGTCTCGATTAGATATTGAAATGCAAAATATTATGAATAGTAAGACGGAAGACCGAAAGAAGTGGATGTTATATTTACAAACACTACAAAAATACCTTCATTTTACCGAAGAGGATCGTCAACCACTCAGATTACCAATTTATTCTGATACATCTAATGAAGATTCAAATGAGTCTAAAATGGGTTTTAAAAATAAAGATAGAGATCTAAAAACTTCAGTTGATGCTGAATCTTTGTTGGAGGAGAATTGATCCATTAAAAGTAAAGAAAATGATGAAAATCCACTTTACTCACCAGCTCAAATACTCAGTTTAATACCAAAAACTTATAATAAAAAGGTCAGTTATTATTAAACTTAGCTGGAACAAGTAAAAGTAAAATACATTGGGATAATGAAAGCACAGTCATAGTTGATAATGAAAAAATTCCTGGAAGTAATATTTTTGATTTAATAAATGATTCACTAAGACCCTTAAAAAGAAGTGATCCGATAGGGTGGGATAGATTTGCTAAAGCATTAAAAGATATTAAAGTACCACTTAATTATATTGGAAATCCAAAGAGATGTGAGTTTATTATCCAGCTTCAAGCAAATGATCTGAACAAACCCTCTGAGATTGAAGTTCAAGAGTTTTCTACACCGAGCAGTGGAAATACAAAATCTATAATTAAAATAGAGTTTTCTACACCGAGCAGTAGAGATAAAAAGTCTATCACTAAAATAAGTAAAAAGCTTGAATGGGAAAAATGGACTCCGTACTAGAAGAAATTAACAGGATTTATTACGATCCATCTAATCACGCTGGTTTTGGTAGTATTAATAAATTATCAAAAGCCATGAAGGGTAAAATGGATAAAAAACAAGTAAAGGTATAGTTACAATCACAAGAAACATACACATTACATAAACCCATTTGAAAAAAAATCCCGCTTAATAGGTACATTCTATCAAATATTAATGAACTGTGGCAAGCTGATTTAAGTGATATGCGAACTTATTTTCAATATAATGATGGTTTCAACTACATACTTTGTGTTATTGATTTATTTAGTAAATAAGCTTTTGCAAGACCAATGAAAAAGAAAAACTCAGAAACAACTAAAGAATGTTTTGAAAGTATATTTACTGAAAGTAATTTAACACCTACTCACATACAATCTGATATAGGTACAGAATTTGTTTCAAAAAATGTACAAAAATACTTTAAATCCAAAAAGATTAATTACTATACCACTAACAATCCTGACATTAAGGCCAGTATTGTTGAACGATTTCAAAGAACTCTAAAAATGAAAATGTGGCGTTATTTCACTCATAATAATACTTGTGCCCATGTGATGTAAATTCCAACAATATTATGACAGTTTGGACTAATCTTTATGATAGACGGTCAAACAAACTTTCTTTAGAAAATCCAAAACCAAATTTCAATGTGGGTGATTATATTCGAATAACTAAATATAAACATGTTTTCCAAAAAGGATATGAATCAAATTGGAGTGATGAAATATTTATTATATCTTCAATAATTGATAGATCTCCATGGGTTGTTTATACAATAACAGATTTACAAAATGAACCAATAGTTGGTACTTTTTATGAAAGAGAATTACAGAAAATCACTTACAACCCCACCTCACAATATGAAATAGATAAAATAATTGCTCTTGTCTTCCTCTCAGCAGCACAAGACGACAGTTCGTTGAATCTAATGAGTACATAAAAGTAATTTAAGTAAACAGAATCACATTCACTAATGATTAGCTAATGACTGTCATTGTTAAAAAAGTATTTTTTAACTTTCTCACTTTCTGCTATTGTCTTTGTAATATTGTATACGAGGGCGTTTGTGTTGTCGTAGATGTTATCCTTATTAGTCTTCACATAATATTTAATCCTCGTGGAAGCATGTTTCCAATGATCAGTAGTTGGAATCTTGGACAGCTTCTTCATATCGTACATTTCAATTTTTATGAGATGCGTCGCTTGGTCTCCGTCGTCAGAATTAGTAGAAATGTACCCCTTGAGCATCTATAGTCGATTACAAACAAAGATGACTTTAATGTCGTTGTCACCGTTAAGAACGAAGACAATGATGGACGACTGTTTCTGCTGCCATTTTAAGCCGTAGCAAAACAGTACATACTTCTAAACGGAAACAGTAAATACACCAGCAGATACACCATCTCTAGCGGCTCGTGCTACGGTTGACGATAACAGCTTCCTCTTTTTTATTTTTTATTCAGCTTCAAAAAAATGATTCTTTTCCCACCATCGCATGTGTTATTATTAATGAAACTCTTCTTGAGGGGAGAGTGGCGAGTAGTAATACTGTTTATAGGTATTTTCATCGAAGCTGAATGATTTCTGTAACAACACAGTTATCATGTTAATATCAATTTGTTTACACTTAATCACACACACACACGTAAGAAAACAACAGAAAGAAAAGTAAGTTTGTCAATAGAATAAACACTTACGTCCATGACCACTGATGTGTTGAAGTAACACAAACGTAGTATTGGTAGATCCACTGCGGTCAAACGACCATACACTGACTCTATGACTGCAGACGCTCGGTCTTATATAGCACCAGTAAGTTATATCTAATCTAAAGCATTTCCGCAGTGAAACTGATAGTAACTTTATAAGTCAACAAGCTTATCTCGCATTCTTTCGTGTTGTGTCGTTACACCGATGACTCCTACAAATCATGCGATTTAATATTTACAAATAACTATAATTGATCATTCCTATGTTAACCATTTAATAGATTGGTACTGTAATAATCTACTAATAGCAGTAGTATCATGGATACACTAGATGTATAACAACATCTGAAAAAGATTCATCCCAGTCTAGAAAATAATGTTTATGCTGCTAATAGACTGCCCATGTATACCCACGTACCAACGTATATAATATGAAATTTGGATACAGATGATAAACCAGGTTCACATCGGATAGCTTTATATATCGATACGAATGCCATCGGTCAATACTTTGATTCATATGGACGATCACCTGCACGATATCATCTAGAGTTTTTAAAAAGGAATTGTACAAGATGGGACTGGAATGTTGATAGGATTCAGAATGAGTGGACTTCAGTTTGTGGTGAATATTGCGTAATGTATTTGCTATATAAGTTTCAGGGATGTTCAATGCATAGTTTTACGAGCATATTTACAGGGAACACACTGTACAATGATATTTTAGTGGATGAGATGTTTCTCTCCTATTTTATAGATAATAAGCAATAACATTTTGGAAATAAAAATTGTAACAAAATTAAGGAATGTGTTTTATTGATGATTCTGAATAGCGTAGTAGTTGTGAACAAAGAAGTATAATACAATAGCACTGATAAGCAGGGTCTACAACGAGTAATAAATAAGAGCGGCAATGACGGTGTTCAAGGAACAATAGATAAGAGGAAAGGAAAGGCTGAACAATGGAACACTAATGAGGGTGCACGCCCACCGGATATCAATTAGATATTAGTTAATTGATCTGCACATCTCCAGAACCGCGCATCCTACGCAAAAACGGACTGCAGATTCGTGATCAGAACCTTAAAAAAAAGTTTTGGCATGCAAAACTTTTTTTTTAGGATCCGTTGACCCATCGTCAGCCAATGAGGGAGTTGTACCAGTTCTGACTCAGTGAGCTAGAACTGGTACAAACTAACTACTATCGGGGATAGCTAAGCTATACGTAAACGTTGCAAAGTGTGCATACATTATTTGCCGTATCATGGTTACTTAAGAAAAGTTATTGCATGTCGTAAGACCAGAAGCGGTATAACCCTCTCGCACCCATACCGGACTTTTCTAGATCGCCGACGGGAAGCAGCATCAAGGGTGCGAGACGTCCGTAACCACGATCGCAAATGCCTGCCAAGCGTGGCGATCACGGTGAATCCTCTCTACCATGGCAGAGACACATGTCCAGCAGTAGACCGTTTAGGGGGATGGTAAGAATGAGGGCGCTTACATTTGTTGTACATACACACATTCGAGTACACTACATGTACACATAAATACATGTATCTATATAATGATTAAATAGATCTATATTAGATAATAAAGAAATTCATTATTAGCCATATTCAAGCAGCGATGGATAAAATTGTTACGAGTATAATTTTTATGTAAAAGAGGAGGTACAAAAATATTGAGTTTTCTTACCCTCTACTCTACTTTACTTCTGTTTATCTCTTTGAGAAATAAAATTAATTTTGAAAGCGTTAGCGTGTTAAGTTCGTCAACTTGCTGTGTAACAACTGCTCTGCTCATGTAAGTCAGTAATTCTACATACCGTAAATTTTATGTTCATTGCCTACAATACGCACATTTCCTCAAATCCATCTCTTAAAATAACAGTGTTTTGGGCCCTATTAGCTTAATCGGCTCATGTAGTCCTATTGGTTTTGAATTTTCATTATAGCACGGCTCTTGAGAATTACTTCCGAAGAGAGATTTACTTACTAGAGATTTACTATTTCTAGTGAACAGTTTCACTTTACTCTTAATATGAAATAGGTATAATCTTAAAAATATATTTGTAAATCTAGAAAGTTCTGATATGATGGATAAAACTTCGTGGCGACAACAATCTACCACGAAGTCTCTTTTTGAACTTTTACAAAACACAAAGCAAGATGTAAACCGTGTAGTAGCGGTGTAAGAATATCCACAACCCCATATCGTCCCGCGGGTGTCGTAAGAGGCGAAGGAGGGAAATTGAAACAGGAGATGGGCAGCAGCATCTTCCTGATAACAACTCTAAATAATAAAAAACCAACCCGCCTGCCAAGCGTAACAACTATTGCAAAATCTCCCTTATATGAGGTAATCTATGGGGAGGCCTATCATCAGTAGTTGACTTTTATAGGCTGTGATTGATGGAAGTAAGATGTTACACTTGCCAACCAACAGATATGTAATTTGGTTTACAAACGTTTGTACTTGAAGACCGATTGGGAACAATGCTTGGTTTATTTAAAGACCATTTATGGAATAAAAAAACCAGTTAGACAATTTAGATGGCTTAAAGCTGTTTTAACCCTTATAGGGCAGAAAATGTTTTTGTTGAATTTGGATTTTTGGTATCGGGATAGGTTTAGGGGTGTATAGGAACTGGAATTAGTATAATATTCACTAGCTAATTTATTCGGGTTTGGCTGTAGGGGGTGGTTCCATATGAAACCAAGACTATTTATGGAAAAAATTTGGTGGTTTTATTTGAAACTGTGACCGTTTAGGGCAAAAATTCAAATAAAACCAAGTCATAATTAAATGATTTTTATTTCAAATAACAATATTTTTGGTATTTCTTTAATCTTAAAAAATCTTAAATTATTAATTAAAGTGACTAAGTGTACTATTAATACAAAAACGACTCCTTTATGTCATAAAACTAACAAAAATATCTTCTAAATAATATAGCATAAAAAACTCTTCTAACGATCGACTTCTATGAAAAACTACAACTATTTGTAAGTAACTTTCATAGAATATCTATTATTATAATGTATATTTCTTACCAACAACCTTAGGAAATCAACAGCCTTAGGACTCAAGTCTTAGAAAGCATAACTTTTAGTAATCGAAAATCTTATACCTTTGTAAATATGAGCCTACTCCTTTTTAAAAAACCGGCAACGCATCTGCAATTCCCCTGGTGTTGCAGTTGTTCATGGGCGGCGGTAGTCACTTACCATCAGGTGAGCCGCATGCTCGTTTGCCCCAATCTCCTATAAAAAAAATCAATAGTCTTAGGAATAAAAATCTCTCAAGTCTACAATCTTGGTAACAGACAGTCTTAGTTTTAGAAACCTATAACAGCATAAACAGTCCTTCAGCCGCTAATCTCCCTGACATAAAGTTCAAAGGTAGATCCACATCCTCAGGATCTGAGTCTCCTCCAATATTTGAATTTTCGGCTTGGACGTCATTTATGCCCTCGATCAAACTGTCTAGCGGATCGTAGGACATGTTCTTTACATAATACTGGTATAAACATCTATAAAAAACAGAAAATACAAAACTGTAACGATTCATTTAGGTTGCACCTAACGCACAAACCTCACCGGTCTCCATACCTACACTTTGACACCTAATATTATCTTTGTGCAAAAATATCTAAATAAACTAATTGTTTTCTGGTATAAAGTGATAATTCTACTTTGTACAATTTTACTGTAATAGCCCCAAATACATAAAATAAAGAAATGAGAATCTGAAATATGCACATGTTCAAATTCAGACCTAAAAATCCGTTTTTACTACCTGTTGAGTTCAAATCGTTATTGTACTTTATAGATACAAGTTGGGATTAAGATTTATATACCAAATTGAAGGAAAATAACTAAGTGGTTCATTAACTTACCTTGAAATACGTAAATACTACATTTAACCACAATTTTTTTAATAATATGCGAGACACGGTCACTTCCCTAGGTAGTAAACACTTATTCATGAGACAGAATGCATAAACTTAACCACCAATATGTTGCACCTTACCAAGGAAATGTGACTAACTTCACTTTGATGGTTTCGCTTGTCCCTTGTGCCCGTTCAGGGAATACTCATTTAAACAATCAGGTCGCCTACTAATGCAAACAATAATGAATTATGAGCCTTAGAGTCAACCTTGTCGGGTGGTTACAGCCGCCATACTAATTTCGCTTCTGCCCTATAAAGGGTTAAGTCGCTATAAATTGCCGAATGAATGTACAATAGTTTCTTATGCCAGTTATTAATAGCATCTTGAGGTGCGAAAAAATTACGCTCATCGATGAATTAAAACAAAATGAGAAAGTACAAAATAAACATATATTTCGAAGACATGTGAAGAAGTGTTGGATGGCACTAAGATTTTTTTCTGTATCGTTGAGCGTTTTACATACATAAAATGCAAATAACCAGACCCAGAATAATTATTTGTAGGTCATACCAAATCATAATACTCTTTCCGTGCGGGAATGGAACCCATGGAGAGTAGGGGCGCAGCGAAATTCTATGAGCAGTTTACTAATTTGTGGTTTTACAGTCAGGTTTTCATACAGCTCATGGTTGTAAAGTAAAATATTTATAACAGTACAGTAATATGGCTAGGAGCTCCTTTACCCTATCTCTCTCCGAAGCTTACTAAATCGACTAAATTTTAAAAATGGAATTAAAGATGCTTGCTCTTGCATCTTAATTCCATAAATCTTTACCGATAACACGTTTTCAAATTAGCCAACCGGCTAACAGCACTAACATCACAGAAAATCGAGACGTTTTTAAGTCGTTTTGTACTCTTTTCTAATAATTTTAAGAAATATTCTGAGAGACGACGTGTATTCATCAGTTAATATTTTGATATACAGTGTAAACTCTATATAACGACACTCAGGGACTGTGCATATTTTGACGTTATAGAGAGTTGTCGTTAAATGGAACGAAGAAAAATCTGTATTAGAAAAAGAAAAAGTTTATTTCAGACCAGTGTTAGTAATTACATAAAAACAATTGTTATTTGAACGCTATTGCGTATATTCTGTTATTTTCGTCTGACGTCTTTTGCTGCACCAGTAATTGTGTTGTATTTTTACTTATTTTACTAAGAATATGATAACGTATAGATAATCCATGACTCCTACTAACAACAGTCTACACGTGCAAGCAATCCCAATTTGTAAACAAAAGTTTGGTATGTATGGTGCCGACAGTCGAGTTTATTACGGGCTAGGATAAAAAAGCGACAAAAAAACAAAAGAACGTACACAGCTGTGCAGTTTTTACTAAATTTTGCAACTTAAAAAGTACTTTTTATTATTTAATTGTTGTCGTTATTGAGAGCGGGTGTAATGCTATATGTATAGAGTGTATCATTGTATGGAAGACAAGCTAAACCAACCAATGCCGAGCGATTTCGACGCTTTAGGGAGATTGTCGTTAAATCGAGTGACGTTACATGGAGTTTACACTGTATTTTATTTTAAAAAATTAGCTTCACGTATCCGTCGAAAAATTGTAGTAGTGTTGTTTTTTTTCTTTGCACTCACGCAGGTAACTTGCGGCATCTATGCGATACGTTGATGTCTTCCGTAAAAGTTCCTACTCGATGACTGACTTGATAAATTCAGATTTGGCGATACCTTCGGATGATTTAAGCCATGGTAGGGAGGAGGAAGGTGCTACTTACGGCCTAAGGTAACTTAAGCTGAAACGTTGAAAGATTGGACTACTAATAAGAAATCTGGTATTAAAAAAATTGATACACCATAGTTTCTTGCCAGTTCCTTTCTGAGAAGGTCTTGTTTTGCAAACCGCTGTAGAAAAGTTTACTAGATTTTGACTTCTCTTGATCAATTGCAACGGTTGTTAAAACCGTTTATTTCTTTTGCGTGTTTCTCTGGCGCGTAAGTTTATATTTCTACTAGCTGTTCCCTGCGACTTCGCCCGCGTGTAATTTAGGTTTTTAATTTTTTTGCGCGGAACACTAACTCTTTTTTTAAATAAAAGTAGCCTAAGTTACTCCATATAGCATCAGTTGTCTGCCAGTAGAAAGTCCCATCAAAATCGGTCCAGTCGTTTCGGAGATTAGCCGGAACAAACAGACAGACAGACAGACAAAAATTTTAAAATTGTGTTTTTGTTAAAGTACCGTATATACTTTCACATGCATTTAGTGAAAAGCTTTTATTTTGACTTTACAAACAGACACTCCAATTTTATTTATTTGTATAGATTATTAAGGTGAGCCAAAAAGACAAAATGACTGATGTTTTACCAGCATTTCTGACTGAATTCTGGTCCTTTTGTAAAAGTGGTGGTAAAGTGTTTTGACAAGAGTTTGACCTCGCCAAATGTATGCAGCGAGATGTACGTAACTAAACCCATAAACGAAGTGTAGCGTCCCCCTCTAGGTGGAGTGAAGTCATGTTAAAAGATATAAGAAGTCAACGGATGTAGTTGCTTGCTTTATAATGATTTCTTATATTTACGCGAACGTTAGCGAACGAAATCTTTGTTTCAGAGAGCACAAGGGATCTGTAACAGAATTCATCTGGCCGCTGAGCATGTTAAGCAAGTATTGTAAGTTGTAGTAAGAGCTTCGTGTCCTGCGCCTACGTCATAGTGACCGAGTAAAGCCAGCAATGGTCGAGCGGGTGCCTGCTGTACAATCATATTATGTCAGAGGAGTCACAGACAAGATAGCATCAGACAAAATCAGACATCTTGAAGCGAGCCCTTAATAAAACCTACTACAAGCCGCCGAAGTAGATTGATAATTTTTTACCATCCATCAAGTGTTATATCCGTCAATTGTATTTATAAAGTCGAATTCTAAACTGTCAGTCAAAATTTTCAATACTGTTATAAATAAAATTATTTTTTCTTTACATCATTGTTATATTTAAAAAAAAGATTTAATGCAATGACTCATTGAACTTAGAACCCTAATCACGATGTGACGCCCATTTAAGCACGACTTATGAATCAATCGCAAATTTGTGTGAAGTTCAAAACTACATGACCGCGATTTGAATTTTTTGAGTGTAGAAGTTAAGTTAAAATACAAAAGAAATAAATTGGCATATCGAATTACAATAATATACTATGCTTAATTGTCTTTATTGAGCACGTTTTTAAACAATCTAAACGTGTCTATTGAGCAGTCGATTCCAAATTTGAATTCTGGCCGGAGCTAACGGTTTTGTATTAATACAAAAGTGTTGTTCTTCTGGTCAGCGTGAGTTGTGATTGTATCCATGTTGCTTGCAAGATGCAGCTTTGAAGATAGCATCTCACTAGTGCCGGTCCGTGCGAACTGCGAAGTTGTTTCGTAGATCCATTGTGATTCTCAACGGCAAAGCCATCTGTGACGTCAGCATCGGTGTCGGCACAGCCGTCGTAACTTGAATGGGGTATCAGTAAACAGCTGGGCAAGTGAACAAGCGGCAAGCGCCCGCGCAAGCCAAAGCCAGTCACATTTGGAGCGCAGCGCGCGCGACGCGCCTTGTCATACCACTTTGCAGTGACCGGTGTTATTAACGCGATAAACGTTAAAACCATGCAGTAGTAAATGTTTTGTAAAGTAAATGTATGTTATAGTTTTAATACTCACACGAATTACCAGGTTTTTAATACATAACAACATTTTTATCTTTTTTTTGTGTGTTCTTTATCATAAACGTGCAATACAAAATGTTTGATAGCAAGTTGTTTTTATTTAATTACAGCAACAACATGTTAGGGTAGTTGCATAAAAAGATCTTTATATGTAAACATAGGTACTAAGTAGATGTTATGTATTTTAGCTGTAACAAGCTTTGAACTAAGGTACTAATGTTACTAAAAATATTGATTGTTATTTTCTTTCTTAAAAAATAAAATAAAAAGAGAGAAATTTCTTTACATCCTTACACTATCCCAAACCCAGTAAAATGAATAATTTAAGTAGCCCATCTATGTAGTATAAAAAAACATTGCGTAACAATCGGTTCACTATAAATTCCTAAGCTTTTTTAGCTTTTGTGTTTTAAAGTCCGAGCGGGCACGTCGGCGGCAATTCAATTTCAAACTCCTAATCGTATCGTAACAACCAACATCTGCAAAAATAATCCGAGTGTTTTGTAACAAGTGGTAAGTGGAGACAACAGACAGATGTGACTTTGTTTAATTGGTGTATGTGGGGAACGAGCTTATGGGGCAATGTGTGTCCCGGGATGAGCCGGGCGCTTACGCCTTTTCTCGGCACTATGATGCGGAGAGCATAGCTAGCAGCGTCAGCGGGTGTGCCAGAAGAGTAAGTATCTAAATTTTAAAGTTAAATCCGAAAAACAGTATATAGTTTTGTTTATGTTATCAAAGGTTCGAAAAAATCTCGTGTCATAAAAAAATCGACATGACACCTAGCAGGACTTTTTTATAGTTACACTTTACAAAGGGAATAAGCGATGAGGTTAAGTTGCACATCGAAATTAAAAGTTATTTTAAAAACAACTTGGCAGCAATCACCGGAATTTTAGGGATTATTATCGAGAATGTTTACATTAATATTATAATAACTGTTTTATACAGCCTATTAATAAAAACTTGATGATTGACTGACTTAAGTTTTCGGCATCTTTGATGAAAAGCGTATATATACATTTCCCAACGAATTAATTACTGACTCTGTGGAATTGACTAACTTGTATATCATCAGTTCTGCGGTTCAGACGTACATCCTATGATTGTTACTCCGGTTACCTTTGCATCTAACTCTACTTTCGACTCGTATCTCACTGAGACAGTAGGAAGTGATTAGGACTTCCCGACATCTCCTCATCATATAAATATTGACGCAAGCATAAACGCTCATTAAATGTTCAAATCCGATGCAATGCTTTAGCGGTGAGATCGGAAAATGCTTTGTAAGGTGCTCATATGTCAGATACACGGGGCTACATATACCCTGACGAAAAATAGTGCTTTTCGCATAAAATTTGCTTCAGTTGTGATACAAAAATATAATCAAAAACTCTGTTGAGAATTTTTTTTTCACCTTATTGATATTCACTAATATATGCATTTACAAAAGAATTAAGAGAAAGTTGGATTTAAAACGCTTAAATAAAAAATCTATCGATGTTATACAAATACGGAACTGTCGTTCATAGCAAGTTTATAATATAGAAAGAAATAGAGCAAATATCTAGTAATAATCTGTTCGGTATGTTGGTCGGCCATTTCAAGAAAAAGGGGGTTCAACGGATGAGGTTAATTGTGGCTTCGAGTAGACAATATCCTGTTTTAAAGGCGTAGTGACGGTTGATGATTAGTTATATTTATATATTTTTAATAACATGCAATAATATTTATAACACGTATTGTTATGTAGTATCATATTAGTATTATTTTTAGTTCCTATTATGCTTCAGATTATTTTCGAAAATTTTATATTTTGTGTAGTTTATAATTTTAAATGTTTTGTACATCGATAAAGTTAAACGCTTTACCGAAACATTCGGTATTGATTTAAACAAGTTACATACATTTTGAAACATACAATTAAATTTTATGAATATTACCTAATGACATTTATAAATATTAATAACATTTGTAAATGAAAATTAGTATGACTGAACTGCATTTGCTTTGCATAACGGATTTAGTTCGATAGTAAATATTTTATCAAATGCCAAGGTAAACAATTCGACAATAAGCCACACATTCAGTCTACCGTTAATGACATTTGATTAAAGATGTAAACAAATCAACTTAATATTGTTACATAATATCATAGACAGCACAAAAACGATCGTTAGTATATAATATATATACATTATATAATATAATATATATAATCTTCGTCTCTTAGCGTTATTGAAATATTAGTTTAGCGTCAGCGGTAATTTTATTTTTTATGTGGACTGTATGGTTTTTGTCGCGTAATAAATATGTACATATATTACGCGACATATTCGTTAATTGTTAATCGATTTTGATGAATATTTTTATTATATACGTAATCAGGAGTAATCGCATATAAATTTTGAGAAAAAAATTACACCACTAAGGGTGGTAAAATAGGGGAAGAAATTTTAATGTGACGACATTGAGATATTTTTCCTTATTCCTTAGTCGACTCCAAAGGTTAAAAAATAACTTTTATAAAAAGTAAAAGCTGACTTAAAAGAAATAAGAAAAAAAAGAATAAAATAATTTCATATTCTGAAGTTAGACCTTTAATTCTTCTATGCACTATATCTAAGCACCAACTTCAGGATGTGAAATTATTTTGTTCTTTGAAGTTGGCCTGTTTTTTTTCTATTTCCTTTTTAATATTTACATACATACATTACAAAACGCCCTAAGTACAAACACTAAAGTGTCATAAGTACTAAAGTACAAGTGTTTTTAGTGTTTAACCTAATTATATTATTAAATAAATTAAATACAATAAGGAAGGCCAGAATAACAATGCCTTTGTTTTATCTACAGCAACATTACCATTTACCATCAGTTTTAAAGGCTTATTATATGGCTTAAAATTTTATATTGTATCTTAGATCAGTTTATCATTTTTTTGCTGTTACAGAAAGTGAAGGAGTGTGTGCTAGTCTCTTATAAAGTAAGCTTTGCCCAGACATATTTTAGTAAATGTAATTAAATTAGTCCATAATAACCAATAGACGATAACTTTGAATTTAACGCTAAAAACGGTCATTGAATTTTGAGACTCAAAACGTGACTCATGATGAATAGAGGCTATAGAGCTTACAGCTTCAAAGTGATTATTATCCCTGATAAGACTGTCCGTTAACGGCAGGGCTACAGATACAATAAACCATCGTATCTAACAGCTCGTGGACTTGGACACAAAAGCATGATGTCAGTGAACTGATTACCCTCTCGTCAAGAATAAAACCAATTTAGATGTTTGAAAATAATGTTTTGTGATTGTTCTTATGGGATAGAATTATTTTACTATCCAAATAGATGTCTGAAGATAAAAATATTTAATATAAGAAATACAGAAATATACTATTGTATCCTACATCTATCCTCGATTAGGAATCGAAATGCAGATGCGTTGTCACCCCTGAGGACTAAGATGGAATGCGAGCCCCATTCGTGCTACAACTATAATATCGCTGCAGCATGGCTCTACCACGAATATATTTTCTCTTTTTCATTTGGCTCAGTTTACGACATTGGACTTACTTATAAAATCATCGTCTCTTTCTCGCTCTCTCTCTCTCTCTCTCTCTCTTTAATAAATGACTATAGAAAGAGACATGTACATAGATAATTATTAATTATTAATTAATTTAAAGGAATAAAATAAAATAAGTAAGGCCAAATCTATGAGTACATAGTGCAAATAAATAAATGACAGCGGTTAATAAATTTGGATGATTTTTTCCATTCCCTCACTTTCATAGTCCGACGAGATGGTAATCGGATACGGCCGAAGAGAGATCAGGCGAAGAACCAACGCTCAACTTCCTGATTTCGGACTGTTACTGAGTATTTCTTTATTTTCGTATCCAGAACCAAATAATCAGCAGTCGCATTTACGATCACTAGAACAATGACATAGTCAAAAGTCGTCGAAAAGATGATGAAAGCCCTAACGCGGCTCTCATCATGTTTTCAGTGGCTATGCGCCGGTCGCTTTTTTTAGCACGCAAGCAACCTGACTTCGATCTCAGAAAATTGTTAATTGCAATTTAGAGTGGTGATTTACCACGTGCTCGGCGTTAAAGAATTTTTTTTTCATATTCATTCATTTTCAAATCGTGCATATAATATTGATGCAGATCTGAGAATCTTGCATATATGAGATTGTATAACAGATTTGTATAACAGATCTGAGAAAATCGTGCATATCAGAGATTGTGCAGATCTGAGAAATAAACTTATTCGTGGACGAGTGAATTCCGAAACACATTGGCTGCTCCAGTGGCAGCGGCGGACTTACTCCATAACCCTGATTGAATTGAATAAATCTCTGGTGGTAGACACTCAAGTCAATAAAATATTTTTTATGAGCTGTTAAAATAATATTTTATAGAATGCTAGTAAATTACGTCATGGGTCAAATAATTATCTTATATCTCTTATTGTTATTTGTTTCTACTACCCTGATTTAGAAAATGTTAGAATACTCAGTGGCGGCGTAGCGTGGGTTGGCACCCGGGGCGGTTTTCTATCAAGCACCCCCCAAATAAAACTAAAAATGCTAAACATTACCAGACTTTATTTACCATAATTATTCTATTCATCATCATTATCATTACAGCCTTCACTAGTCAACTGCTGAACAAAGGCCTCCCCAAAGAATGCCACAAAGCATAATCCTGAGCCATCCATCGACTTCCTGCATGACTAACCAGGTCATCACTCCATCGAGAGTGGAGCCGCCCCACACTTCGCCCACCGGTACGAGACTACCACTCGAGAACCTTGCTTTCCAATCGGTTGTCGATTCTTCGAGCTATGGCCGGCCCATTGCCACTTCAGCTCAGTAATCCGTTGGGCTTTGGTGGTTACTCTGGTTCTACTGCGCATATCTCCCTCTCATAGCTGGTTCAACGACCTTGTACTCTTCATACGGCCAGCTGTGAAGGACCACGTCTCAGATCCACAAGTCATCAATGGCAACACGTACTGGTTGTACAACCTCGTTTTCAAGTTTTGAGGTATACCTGACGAGAAAATGTGTCGTAATCTCTCTTGAGATTCAACTCGGCTGGGCAGCAGTTGAATCTCGAATTGACCACTCGGTCTAAGTTGAACGTACATACAACGTACACTCGTCAACAACTTCGAGCTTAGTGCTTGAATATGCGACGGTTATAAACAAATCGCTGATTGACTGTGTTTGTTGCTACGGGCGCTACCTTCTTGGATCGCGTTACTTACTCGACCAAGCGCTACCTAAGCTGAACTCATGTATTTAGGACATTAAATTATGTTCGAAAGTCAATAAAATGAATTTGCGATACATATTAAGATATATATTCGTACCGGCGGACGAAGTGTAGGGCGTCCCCCCACTAGATGGAGTGACGACCTGGTAAGAAATGCAGGAAGTCGATGGATGCAGGTGACTAAAGACCGTGCTTTGCTGCATTCCTTGGGAGAGGCCTATGTTCAGCAGTGGACTGTAGTGATGATGATGATGATGATGATTAAGATATACTATTTGTGTATGCAGGTAGATACTATATTAGGTATCTAGCTATTTATTTATTGGTATGTCTTTGCGGAGTAATTCTTCTGTAAGTATTCTCTGGCTGTGCGAGTGAGTTGTCGTTGTTACCCCTTGGTGCTTGGTACCCGGGGGGACCGCCCCCACCGCCCCCTTTACGCCGCCACTGAGAATACTATTTAATATTTACTGACTAATACTATAAGATTGCTCATTAATACTAGACCGAATGATGAAAAATGGCGACGTATAAAAATTATCATAGCATTTATAAAGAATTTTGTATCTATGCATATAATATAATACATTTTAATTGTTAAAATTCGCAACGGTTGTTATAAAATACTTAAGAGTAATTTAAAGTCTTAGTCGCCAGACAATGGCGTTACACAGCAATTACGTTTTCATTTTCACCATCGTCTGTGACTGTGATTAACCCAGCGAGAGTTTCCAATTCGCTGCTCTCCGTAATCATACCTTCTTGTTAATTAATAACTTAATAGTGTATGCCGAATTTTTATAAATATTATCTGATTAAATATTACTGGGCCTTGTACCGGCCTTGTTCGTTGTTTTTTTTAAATCCTTAAATTATGAATAATACATTGCCTTTTCTATATTGTATGTTGTTGTTCAGTATATTATATATATTGCGTGGTGTTATAACAGTAACCTTATGGTTTGTTTTACTTTATCAGGGAAACATAAAGCATATTGATTAAAAATATGTACAAACAATTCAAAATGTAATTTAACTCAAAAGTTCCACATGCAAGTATCATTTTCGTACGTGGTAGAGCCATGTTGAGCTATATTATGGTTTTAGCACGAATACTCATTCGTGCTACAACCATTTCATTCGGCTCGACCGGGGAAGGACCATACTCTTACAGAATATCTGCGTAAAGTAGCAAGTCAATGCTGCTGTGTTTCTTATGGGGAGTGTAGAAATACGGAGATCGTTTTTACTGGAAACGAGGCATTCCATCTTAGTCCTCAGAAGTGACAATCTGACAATTTGATTCTTAATTGAGGATAAATGTAAATGTCTATGGTCCACAGAATCCACTTATCATCAGGTGGACTGTGTGCCCTTATTCTATAAAGAATATTTATATGTAGAGAAAGGATTTAAAAGTAGATTAATAATAATTACAAGTTACGGAGTAATCGCAATATCAAGATGTTTTAATCGCAGATGTAAATCCATTAAGATTGTTTTGAAATTTTTTGAAACGTTGTTATATTTCTCGTTATATTTTAGACCTTACAAAGCACGTTTTGTAATAATTTGTTCGACAAAACGGAACAAATCTTTTGTAACGGCACAAACTGACTCTAGAATATTGAATGATACCGTAATGAGCAGCCGTGTCTTCGAGGCGTAAAAGAATTTAGCACCCCATATCGTCCAGTCCGTGTCGTAAAAAGTGACTATCGAAAATGCCAAACAGATCTCATGGCCTCAGATAGATTGACGGTATAACGGTCTCGTATGAAGACGGGAGCAGCGTCGTAGGTGTGCGAGACTTCTGACACTTAAATCGCCACTCCAGCAGTAGACTGCTATCAGCTTATAAAGTAGAAGAAGAATTTATTGATGTCATAATCGAAGTTTATCAGGGGTTGTAATCCATTTCTTTAAAATAATGGATGGTGGTGCATGTATTATGATGATAATGTCATTCTTGAAGTTGATTTTGACTACAACGACGATTTCGATAGCATTCTTCATGAAGCAAGCAACTGTACATAAGATATTATAGTTCTACAAGTGCACAAACTAACTTAAAGGCACTTACTCATTCTATCCAAACCATCCGATCCGATATTATACGCTAAGATCGGAATTAGGCTAGAGTGCTCCAGAGTCAGGGGGACAATTAAAACACAACCAGAGATGAAAAGTAAAAATTTGTGTTTTGCACAAATGAAAAATCTTACTTCTACTTACTATCTATCTTACTCTCTTCTTACTTTACTGACTACTGAAAGTACTGTTTTTTTTACCAGCCGATAATGATGACGATGACGATAAAACGTAATACCTTTTTGAGAATTTCATATATTATACACATCATTATTATTTATATAATTAAGTTTTTACTTCCATAATGTTCAATCCAATCATTACTTACATAAAAAGCCAAGCGTTATATAATAAGTTAAATGAAAGTATAAGAAGCCCTACCGAAAATAAGTTATTGAAAGTTGTTGGAAAAAATCCCTACCGCCCAATTTATTTCGTCATAAATGAATTCCACTTGTTACTTTTCGGTCCTTTCGAATTACATAAGGCACTCTTTATGTCTTGAGGACAACCTGATTACAATAATTTGTACGATAATAAATAATATGCTGTACATAATATAGGTACAGGGTTGTCCTCTTCCTTTTGTGTTAATATAGTTCATTTAGGTTGGCGATATAATAGAGTACATATTTATGAGAAAAATAAATTATTTTATTGTATATTATACGAGTATATATTTTCTCCTTTTTCATTAGTATCAATAGTATCAACTGCATCACGAAATGGTCGACTCAATCGGAGTAGGTCCACTCTCCATATAATACCGGCATAAAATAGCAGCATAATACTGAAGTGTTTCGTATGATGAGTGAGAACCGGAGATCCTTTTTACTTGTAACCTGTCAACGCTTCTCTGCATGTCGATGGTTAATCGTGCTCAACTTACCATCAAGTACAATAAGCTAGTTTGTCATCCTTACTTCTATAAAATAATTAATAAAAATGCTGTTTAAGTAAATATTGTAATCTAAAATCTATATATTTTCGAATTAAACTCGTTATGACCTTTCATTTAAAACCAAACACGATATTTTTTTTGTATCACCTTATATACACAATAATCCGCCATATAAAATTTTAATTGACGTCATATGACCTATAACTATATATAAGAAAATGACGCTTCCAACGATATCTCATTTGTTAGAATATGAGGAGTAGTTTAGGAGATCTCAGTGAACAGATGAACACAAAACCCTCCTTTTGACCTTGCCTTAGTCGGGTAAAAAGCATCTTACGTTTATCTAGGGGGAATCTAGTTGAAGAAATTTTCTTCTTTTATTTCGACCGTTTCGTCTATCGTTTTAGATCTAATAAATGGTAGGTTCATTCTCTCCTTATAAGGATTACCTAACAAACTTTCAATATCTGTCGGATATTTACTTTCTTTGCTGTTTACCTGTGATAGTAAAATACATGATTTGACACTGTCCTGCTATTTCATCATCAGACTTGGGATGGGTTGCAAACTCTTACAGAACGAGGACTGTGTGAGGTTTCGAAATCTCTGGAAAATAGTTTGCTATTTTTAAACAGAAAAGACGAAATATATATGTTTCAGGATAACAGAGGCTACAAATCCCTCCAGCAGTTGTAAAGTCAAGATGCACATTTTCCCATGCAATACAATACCCTTAATTCCTGGCAGACAATGTGATTGTAAAGAACTAGAAATAGTTAAACACGTGCAATATCTTGGAGTGACGATTGACGAGAAACTAACTTGGAACCGTCATGTTTCAAATGTCACGCGTAGAGTAAGAAAGCTGATTTATATTTTTAAGAAGCTAAGAGAAATTTCAGATAGCGACCTTCTTATATGTGTACAAGGCTCAATCTGTCATAACGTATTGTACTGCAGTGCAGAGGTGCAGCAAAAACTCATATGTTGGGACTGGAAAGGGCGAGCCATTCTAAAACTGCTATGTTTTCTCCTTTTAAATATCCCTCACACGCTTTGTATCAACACTGCAGGGTACTAATCTGTGATACAATTATACTATAAATCTATAGTTCTCAAATATCACAGGGAAGTTGTACCGTCTTTGCCAACGTCTCACCGAAGGAGAGAAACATGTACCACGGTACCGACTCGTACAGTTTGTCGCTCGGGTGTATAATAAATTAGGTGGTATTCAACTACTACGAAAATTTAATACCTATAAATTAAAGAAATAGGTAATGGACTTCATGAATAAATTAAACTACAAAGTTTTGTTTATTCATGAAGTGTGCACATTTCATATTCTGTACTAAAGGTAATCAAATTGTAAATTGTAAATTATGATTTGACACTTTTCTCTCTTTTACGACCTATTAATAAAGGAAAGTATTTGAAAACGTGGGAAACTTTATTCACACACAAGCATTCGTTAAATTAAATCTCGCTTTATAAAATGCTGTTCTGTAACCTTAAAACTATAAACATTAATGAGTTAGCGAAAGTTTCATTGTTTTATTGATGTTATATATGTGTAAGGTGTAGGAACTAGGTAAAATTGTAATGTATGTAAAGTCAAGATTATGGTCGCAATGAACGGGGTACTTGGCAGCACAGTCGGGGCAAACTCATAAAGCTACTACCGCACTCAAAGTAATCACAAGTGCCACAGTGAGTGAACAACCTGTAAGTCAGCGATTTTTCCTGCATTAGGCTATAATGCCTCCTCTGTTCTTTTGGCTGAAGAAACCCTGATGTATTTGTTTGAATACTTATAATTAATTCGAGCAATTAAAGCCGCTTTGAAATATGTTTTGACCACAATATTTATATGCCTGTAATGTCCCCATACAATAGAATTGCTTGCTTTTTTACTTCATTGAGTTGGTTAGGGTTGTTAAAAGCGCAGTCATTTTGTGGTAAAATGTGTAGTGAACGACAATTATTTTAACCGAGTTCAGAAACTATATTTCGGATTAGATCATTTTTGCTAAATTATGTACATAGAAAAATAAAACGAAAAAATAATATTGTTTTGAATAATATATTATATCTATTTAATTGAATTGTCATTTTTTTCGATGCACTTGGAATGTTTCTCGAACATTCGTGCATTTATGCGTGCGAGTCTGCGCGCGTGTTTTCGTGCGTGTCTGTGTAAGCGTTCATACGTTGGTGAACTTTGACATCTCGTATGAGAAAAAATAATTATTCAAATTTTTTTTTCATTTGGTGATATAAAAAAGTGAAATTTCTTTCCCTTTTCTTCATCATTCTGTAAAAGTCCATGGACCTGGGAATCCATGGACGGAGGAAATCCCCTACTTGATCTTATCTCTAAGTGACTCTATGGATCAATAATTGAGTACATCAAATAGCAGTTTACTTTACATCGACACTGGTTTATACAACTACAATATCTAATAATGCACCTGCCAAGTGCGACGATTACGGTAATCGGGATCCAAGTTACCCAGAACTATTTTGCTTACAAAGTAAATGTGAAAAAATAAGGTATTTTCGGTTTATTTCACACAATCCAATATGCGTATGTTCATCTTACGCTAAGCTGTGAAATATATGCAATATTTTGGTAATATAATAACAACTGTGAGAAATATTCCCAAACATTCCGATCATGTGAACGATGCAAAACTTTCGCTTTTGTGGAGTATTTATTTACGTACGCGATACGATTGTTCTTTTTTCTATTAAGAAATAAAAGCAACGTTCTTGTAATGTATAGCTGGATATTGTTACTCGCGCGCTTACTTTCTCGGAAAGCGAAATAGGATACGTTTGGGAATTATAATTAAAACGCTTCTTTCGCAGTATCTCACTCACGTTTGTGTTTTTACCATCGGAATGACAATGTGATATATTTTCACATTAGAATGTATCAAGCATCCCTGTTGACTGTGCTTACGATTTGGAGTTTGGGATTGGTTGTTTGCTTATTTGTGCAAACATTGTACATATAAGAAACCGCAAAATATAAAAATTAAAAGGAGAAATTTCAATGCCGGGTCTGCAAAAATGGATCCTAGATAGAAGGAAAAAAATCTACGTAAGCGTGGTGTTTCAACATAATGTGGCATCTTCTGAAGTCGGTGCTTAGTCAATGTATATCGAAGAATTACGAATAAACACTTGATTTCAGAAGCAAAATATGTAGCAAATATTTTTTTTTTGTTTTTTTTAGTTTTGCTTCATCTTCGCGTTTCACAAACACACATTTATTATTTTATTTAAAAAAAGGCAACGAAATCTTTCAGACATTTCTCTTTGTTGATTCGCAGACTGACATCGTGTACCAGATTTTCTTATGCCATCACCACATGGCATCTGCAAGTTTAAATAAATGTAAATATTTTCTAATGTATTTTGCATAGTAGCTAACTTAAATATCCAAACTGAGTATCAATTCCTTGTTTTTCATTTTATAACTTCACGGCAAGACAATATTTTTAAGTTAAATTGAGGTTAATAATAATTTAGTGCAGAGAGCGGCTACGGCACGATTGTCCTGACTCGTGACGCTGTGAGAATCACGATCATTTGCCACGTACACTGTGCTGTACATAACATCTTACTACGCTTGCTGTGCTTAAAACATAAACCTTCTGTAAAATGTAAAACCACAGTTTAAATAACTAACTCTTTATACTGTGATAAAAGTTTACGAAGAAAATATTTTTATTAAGAGTAAAAACAATCATGAAATAATAAAAGACTAGGTATCTTTATATAATTTATAATTCTTCTGTAATGTGTTTGTCACTCAACTCCTCCTAAAAGGCTGGACAGGTTTTTATGAAATATTTTGTGTTTGTTTGAGTTTAGATGGATGGTTGAATCTAACACAATTGAACCCGTTAGGTGGCACTGTTATCGAGATTTAGAAATCACTCAAGCGGAGCCAGGGCGGATCGCTATTGAACCTACGTAATTAAAATAACAAATAGGTGTCCATTTTCATATATAACCTCTGTCTTCTTGTCTAGGCAGTGCGTTATTAGACGTAATGTTTATTATCAGTGTAGCATTCTGCTAGAACTGAATTATATATTATTTATACGTGGTAGAGCCACGCTGCAGCTATATTAGTAGTATAGTTGTAGCACGAATGGGTCGGCTCGACCGGGGAAGGACCACGCTCTCACAGAATACCAGCATAAAAAACCTTGTGCTGCTCTGTTTCATATGGTGAGTGTAGGGAGCCGGAAATCCTTACGTTTTACTGGTTTTTTATCTTGGTCCTCAGAAGTGACAATGCATCTACATTTTCGATCGTAATAGATATATTGAGAATAGATTTAGGTCTCTATGGGCCACAGCAACCACTTACCATCAAGTGGACTGTGTGCTCGTTTGTCACAATTATTCTATAAAAGAATGCTTTTAGCAATATAAATGTTTTAAGTTAAAATTAGCCAAGGTATATAAAAGTCAACTTAAGGCGTGTGCTTAAGGTGACTTTCGTTCAATATGACAAATGACCATGACCAGGCGTTTAATGCTGAACCATAATAATTAACTTAATCGTTCGTTTAAAGTAATTTTCTGTTGGAAGACCCGCAACATAATATCGTGTTACATATTTGGTATAGAGCGGCTTTTTTTGAGTAATGTTATGGTCTTAGTGTCAACTTGAAATTTTCGCTAATGTCTTTTTAATCTTTGAGACCGCTAACTTAAGTTACAATTTTAGTAGTTATCAGCCATAGATTATACTAAAAAACTACGTGTTAATTTATTCTATCAATTAAACATCTCTCGTAAGTACATTGACTATGTATTGCCCGATTAGTCAAACTTTGATTAAATATTAAAATGTGGCAATGTTTGGCATATCGTTCAATCTTTTTTGGTGTTTTATTCAAGTAATTTATTATATATGTTATGTAACTTTAAATAAAGTTTTGAAATATGACTGACATAGAGAAGTCTTTTAGATGAAAATGAATAATATTGTTTTCATCTTGTGTATAGTCTGTTCGCTTAGATACGGTCGCCTTTGTCTCGCGCCGCCTCGGCACGTGCCGCATCTTCTCAAAGGCGCCCCCGCGACATCAAAGGTCGTCGCCGTGGGGCGTACACCCGCGGGGGAATTTGGCATTTTAAAACGAAACGCTGTAGTGAAAAGTTATTATTGTTGACTCTGCTACGTATACAGAAAATGTTTTTCCGTCCTTGGGAGGACAATGAAGTGCCTCAAGATGAAATTTTAAGTGAATTAATAACAAAAATACTATTTTAGTATGGATTCAGGACGTGATGACGTTGCGTGAAGAGTTGATGAAGAATAGTGTCTATTTTACCTACTCATATTTTTCATTTAAATTGTCTTTGCTACCTTACTTGTGTTTATTATTTAAATTCGTATTTTATTACAATAACCATATTAATAAAATAGTATTCTATTTTATTCTTAGAATAGAAAAACATTTATTTAACAAACACAGCAAAAAATAATAAAATAAAGCAAAATAATAAGTGCGCCTCCGGGTGTACCGACACTATCTTAGTGAACAGACTATAAGTACCATGCGAATATGTCAAACTATTAGTGATTTGTTCATCGTTATCTTATCCCATTATTATTTTAACTTTTTTCGATCAATATCATTATGTTAGGTCTCATAATATAAATATTAAATACATTGTAAATTTTGGAAATTGAATAGTCGCAAAAGTCGTTTTAACCCGTTCACTGTCCCGTGAATCATATACATATAAACATTTCGATTGTTATTCTTTTATGTCTATTTCACGAACAGTGATACTGTTAAGGTTATTTATTGTTAAACATGCCGATTAGGTAATAATTTATATAAATTATCAATAGGTACATCTAACAAAGAATTAGAAGAACACATGTTAAAATTAAGCGAGAAACAGCTGTTGTAAGAGCGGCGAATTTGATAAACTCTAAATTACAGTTTAACTGCCCCTGATTGAACAATAAACTTTCTAGCAGCTTAAGCCCCCAATAAAACATTAACATTATTGATATTATGAAATAACCCCTAAATTGGTTAAAAGTAGAGTTATAATGATTTTACACAGTAAAACAAATATATTTTATATTTTTATATCTAATACGCTGCCATACCGCTCATCAGATTGCGGTAAAACTTTGTCAACTTATTGCTTGCATTTCCAAGAAGGTTATAGGCATAGTGCAATTAATTTAAAGTAGGTGGCGCGCGTATCGTACCGACAAATTTATTTGATAGTAATATATCACTCAACTTCAATAAATATATTATCATTCCTAATTAACAATATATCAAGTCTTCCAAATTTGAAACAATATTTCCACAATTATTTTTTCTGCGGCAGCAACGCGCAGGGTACCAGTAATATATAAAATGAAAAAGAGACGCTTCTTATAGAGAATGTTCCAGTACCTATCTATGACAGTTAATTACAAAAAAGAACGAGACATAAATTCTCGATGTTGGTCACGAAATAAAATCTTAGTACGTGAAAGGCCATCACAATAAACTGTTATAGATTATAAATATTGCACCGTACAATGTTATACCGCTAGGTAATATAAATGCTTCAGTTGTCTGTTACGGGATAGTCGGAAGATTACGTTTTGTTAAACGTCGTCAGTTAAGCTTGGTTGCGATAGTTAAATATGTGTATACAACTTCAAGTTTTCACGCGTCGTGATAACGTGGACAAATACAGCGGAGCTTTCTCTATAGTAAAGGTATGTGTAGTTTCATTGTTCTGCAATAAACCGCATTGTTACAGGGCAAAAAAGTAAAACGTTGTCTTTGCTTCCCGATTAGATATGTTGATTGTTTCACGGTTCTTGTTGCGTTTAACAATAGACTCCTTTAGTTAAGTTAAGTATTTTTATTCGTTTTGCTGTAAGTAATACTCGTATAAAATGTCTAATTTCTAGGGTTGTGTCAAATTAGTTAGAAATTAGGTTTTATGTTTCTATGAAATTAGTTAAAAATTAAAAGGAAAAAAGTAAAGGTACTTATTCAGACTTATTTTTCTTCTTCATCTCTCTCGTTGTATAGAAGATTTGTCACGATCGACACGCTTAGCCGGCGCATTGACGATCGCACTACCAGACATCTCGTACATTTGACGCTGCTCCCTGTCACCTGTCTGAGTATTTTACTATTTACGTCTAGTGTAAACAAGATGGTTATATCGCCATATATCGTAAGCCGTAAGATTTTTCTGCGATTTCCCATGGTAATATTTGCTTGAGAAGAATAAGCACATACGACTGAATCCGTGGATTTTTTATTCAAGCTTATAATCATTATCATTATATATAGTAAGGCTTTTATAATAAGGTGCTTCTATGTTTTATACCAGTGGGGGCTAACTAGCATGCGGCGTATCTGATGGTTAATGATAGTCAACTACCTAGAACATCTATCATACCCGAGGAATCTTGGACTTGGTCCCTTATTCGTAAAGATCCGCAAAAATTACTTGATACATCAAATTCCACAAATAAGCCATGCAAGGCAGAAATAAACTTTTGGCAAATTGCACACTGGTGAACATTAGTTTTACTTTTGGTATTTTATTCACGTTAATTCCAATTCCCTGAATGTACCACATATGGTTCAGAGTTAATTTGTGTTACTATTGTCAGAGTTATTGAATTACTATATGTCTGAAAATCGGACAGTGAATTTGTTAATTTACAATTTGTTAAGTTAAAGAATTAAAAAAGGTAAAAAAAATATTTAGAAAAAAATCTATTGTTTTCTTTCTTAAAACTTTACGAAAGTATACGATCGTTCATAATAAAATACAAAAGAAATAGCTGTAACAGATATCATATTTATCAAAGAGTAGATCGAGCGCAGATCATCTTCCTAGATTGAGGAGAAAGCTTTAGTTATGCATGAAGGAGGATTATATTGCAGGTGCGGCACCCGCGGTCGCCTACATACCGCATTTTATATACCGCCTCTAAGAAAATATAGCAATTGACTCTGATATTTTATGATTAAGAAATGCATTTTTGCTCGCATTGGAAATTAAATTGATAATAAACCTAATTGACATTTATTTTCTCTTGACATACGATACCATAAATCGTAGTAATTTTAAATAAAAGTGTTAACTTTGCTAATGTAAGTTTTGCCATCACTCCATTTTGTGATATGGTCGTCGCGTCGTAGAATCGTAGAGTCGTCCAGCGAATTGCGTGAAAGGTCTTGAAGACCTTCATAGAAGACGTCTTTTTAATATAAGCCAGATGTTCAATATTCAATCTGGCAACGGGGAACGGGGAGCAGTTTCAAAGGTTGAGACGGCCTGCTTGGCGTGATTAGTGCTGCCGAAGGATTTGTATAGTCCAGCCTATACAAATTCTTCAGCAGTGGTGTTTGGTATTGGTGGGATATAATTATTTTTATCGTTTTATTAATCTAAATAAATATATTTCATAAATATTTTTTTCTTGTGTTTACGCTTACCACCTGTTTTAATTTCATATATAAGAATTAGATTAAGTGCTTAACATTTGAAACGTCAATAACATTGTCATAACAGCATATCGATAATTTGCAGTTTTCAGATTTATTTACTTTTTATACGCCTAATGCTTTTTAAGTTGCCAAGTCACTTAGAACTGGTTTAGGTTTTTGATGAGCGAGTCCATGAGTGGCAAAAATGGCACTTTCCAAACCTTAATAACTCAAAAAGACACTTATCTCAGCATGTAAATCTATTTATTAAGTTACAAAAGTAGGTAATTAAAATTTGGTTAAAACATTCCACGCAGTTTATTGGAACAACTCGATGACTTATGTGTACAGTGATTTATGAACTATGCAAGAGTTAAAAGTCGGTAACACGTTAATACAATAAAGGCTTCACAAACACAACAAGTACTTACTTTAGCTTTGACATAAGTTGGATTCAAGTCAATGTTTGCAAGAAGAAGGCTGCTATAATACTTATGATGAAATTCCTACATAATTCAGTGTTAATATACCATAATATAGTATATGTGAACACGTGTACAAACTATATTATGGTTTAAAAATAGAGTAGAGCCGGATCCCGGTTCTGTACTGGTACCCGGTTCTGTACTGATACCCAGCGGCGTTTGGAGGCTAAAAACCATGCGTCACATGCGTGAGGAATTACCCTATTCTAAGACGTATTGCAGCTCCGTATTTATGTATACCTTCCAGTTCCATCTATATCGAATGCCTTTTGTCTGAGGCCTTGACCCTGCTCGAGGTGAAAAGCCAGTTTTCCTTCACCGCAATTTGCCTCTAATTAACTTATAAAATTTATAAAGTTAATCAGCATCCATAATATTATTCTAAGTTGATTTCACACTCCGTTACCGTTACAGCCTATTATAGTCCAGTGCTGAACATAGGCCTCCCCCATAGATTGTCTCATAGGGGAGTAGTTGCCACGCTTGGGAAGCGGGATGGCAACCGCAGTTTTTTATTTTTAGTTGTTATTAGGAAGACGCTGTTGCCCATCTCCTGATTTGTTTCCCTCTGTCGTCTCTTACGACACCCACGGAATGATAATATGGGGTAGTAGGATAGTTTTACACCGCCACTACACGGTACGGTTGATTTCACACTCAATGTTAATTTTTTTTTATAGGATAGGGTGACAAACGAGCACACAACCCCTGTGACCCATAGACATCTACATCTATCTTCAATAAAGTATCAAAATGCAGATGCGTTGCCACCCGTGAGGAATAACTAATTAAAGGCTGATTGTTATATTCGTGTAGAAGAACTTTATATATTTTGTTATAAGACGTTAATATTGTCTGTACCTTTGTGTGTATATTTAATATATGAAAATGATTAATAACACAATATTAGGTATGCTGTTTTTAATTACCCGACACTGCCGAATACCACATATGTCATTATCTGGTAATCGGCCGGTTCTTAAAAAAAGTGCTAGATCCGCCGGGTACCGGATCCAAACCGGGTACGCACTTCATCTATAATTTAAAATTATACTACTTTCATTACATCTATAAATACATATAAATAAAATTGAAGTGTCTGTCTGTAATAATAAAATGGCTTCTGTTAAGCTTTCGGGGTTATCTGCATGCTATTATGATATTAATGATCATTTTTAAAAATTTTGTTGGTCTGTCTGTCTGTCCGGGATAATCTTCGGAATGGCTGAACCGATTGTGATGACAGAGAGCAATGCCATGAGGAATCTAGGCTATATTTGATCCGAAAAAATTAAAGATTTTTTTTAAATTATTTTTACATTGATTAAAACGAAAAATTTATAAAATATATTATGTTTTTTGATTTGGGTACAGTAATAATAAAAATAATAATAAATTTTTGAATAAAAATTTGTGAAAATTTCGTAACTTATTCTATAATTATATAACTCAAATTATGATACAAAATCATAAAAAAAAACATGAGTAACATAGACGTAGAGCCCTTTCTTTTTTGTACAAAATTTGTTCATGGCAGTGCACTAGCGCCACCGAGGCGAAGAATGTAATTAATTTATTATTAAATTATACAGTACCAACAGTGCACACCGTCCGCGGCAAAAGCTTACGTAACCGGTTCGTAGGCAGTTGATCCTACGCATAGGTAATAGCAGTTCTTTTCTATCAAGAGTCTTTTATTTAACACCAGCGTTTAGTTTCTTCAAGTGAAAACGAAAACCGGTCTTGATTCTTTTCAATATCACTATTTTAACACAGTGACACAGTAAGTTGTGTAGTGGCGGCGTAAGAATATCCACTACCAAATATCATCCCGTGGAATGAAATGAAACAGGAGATAGGTAGCAGCATCTTCCTGACAAAATCTCAAAATAATACAAAACTGCGATTGGAAACTCGCCTGTCAAACGTGCCAACTATGGAAAATATTCCATTTCCAATTTATGCATGAGCGCCGCGTGGTACACACCGTGATTAAGAGAGTTATTAACTAAGTAGTAATTCCTCTAAAACTATCTCAGAAATGAGAGGAGGCCTTTGCTCAGCTGTTGGAAGTACATAATATATAGGCTTCAACTTAAACACCTCTACGACAATCCTACTGTAAACTTTTCGTTTACAGTAGGAAAGTTTATAAAACTAGAAATAATAAATAAAAGATATCCCTACCGCTAAAGAGACATTTTCAATATAATATTATTCATCGATTGAAATAATGATAATTCCGTGTAATGTTAAAGTTCAACTGTTTCTTATATTTGTGGAAATTTGCAAATTGTAGGATAAGATCACCATGAAACATGTAGTAACAAAAAGGAACCATGGAATAGGACTTTTGTTTTCGACAAAACTGACTGTAAAGGACCTCATAGTCCGTTCTAAACGTGGTATTGACGATATCGACCTAGGGTCGAGTTATGTGGGCTATGTTGAAAGTTTGGTGAAACAATTATGAGATGTTATAGTATTTATATAATTATATATCATACTAGCTGATACCCGGAGCGTTGATGCCACAGAAAAGTAATTGTCGAAATATCATTTTAAATTTGGAAGAGTTAATGTTTAATAAGGAATGATAATACATTCATTGAAGTTGAATGATGTATAACTTTCAAATAAATGTGTTGGTACGATACGCGCACCACCTACTGTAAGTTAATTGTACAATGCCTATAACCTTCGCACAAGTGCAAGCAATAAGTTGACAGTTTTAGCGCAATCTGGTGAACGGTATGGCAGCGCATAAAATACGAACAAACAAAAATTATTTTTTATAAGTATATTACATTATATATATGTATGAATATTATTCATATACACATAAAAATATTTCGAAGATGTGAAATTCACCAACATGCATTCGGCCAGTGCCTCGTAAAATTTTATATTAAACTAAATGCTTTAAAATGTTATACAAAGCCGTTGCAGCTTTAACATTATTTTATTTACATTTCTTTCGATTTCTCGAACCGTTATATGTATATTCTCTCTTATTTTAACTAATTTTTTAAATAATTTACGAAACAATTTTTCAAACTTTATATTAATGCAATCTTTTATAATAAGTTAGAGTATCAAATTCTATTTTAATAATTACAAGAGTATGTTAATGGCAAGAAAAAATATTTGGAAATTACCTGTTGAGATTTCTATATTATTTTATTGTAATAATATTAATAAAAATATAAAATATATGAAATATAAAACACAAGAGGGAAAGACAATAAATGATGCAAAATTAAAGTTAATAAACGTAATGATGTAAATAGCGACATTGAATATTTTCATTACTTTTTTTGCTTATAAGCGTTAATAGGGAATATAGAGTAATTAAAGGTTTTAGGAAATGGTCTAACAATCCGATAAGTTGTAGGTAAGTGTAAACCATTTAGTAAAAATATATTATGCAAATAATAAATTGATGATTAAACTAATAATGAAAAAAGGGTTCAACACGGCAGATCCAGACTACTAACTCCCAGTAGGATATACCAAAATTGCTAAAATTTAAAAAGATGCTCTGTCTATATTCAGAACCTGTATATATATACCTATAATTTACTATATTACAGATTATCAGTTCTATAAAACTCGGTTTGTTTTCCATTTCTTCGGTTAATTTATTCGTAACATAAAAAGTTAGATCGATTTTGATAAAAACTTAATCAGGTTTTAATAACATAATTGTGCATCGAATGAAACTACTCCGACGTCTATATATTTTTTTTCGAGATGTACGAGGCGATATACATACATGCATGCACGCACGCTCAGGCATCCTCCTGAAAGCCATAGCATCCGACTCTAGAGACTTTGAAAATGGAATATATACAATGAAAATGGAGATAAATCAAAATTTGGACTTATATAATACAATTTGTAATTATATAAACTCGGACCCATTATAATTAATAACTCCTTAAATTGGATTTAATTATTAAGATAACATGACTTCTAAAGCTGCGGCTATGTAAAACTAATATTGTGGTTCTTGTCACAGATTAAATTTATATAACGTGTTTTACAGTCAGGCTCTAGATATCGAGGTTTTCCGGAGGATCGCAGATCCGTCGTTAGAAACTCCCAATCTAGACCGTATAAAAACCTATCTTTACATCCTTACCCTTAGAGCGCAGCTTACGTTTACTTCTTCTTAGAACGTTGAACTCTACTTTCTTAGAGAAAAACCTTGGAGATTGTTACAAGTCTTTCGACATGCACACGTAGTAGATCGAGATCAGAGATAAAACATGTTAGGTAAATATTTAACAATTCAATTCGACGTGACCGTAACTTGGCAATGGAACTCATAATACAAAACACTTTCGATACACTTTTATATTGAATTGAAATTTCACTATAATTGAAATCGAAATCCATTTGAACTTAATTCGGTTTTTTTATCAGTTTTAAAATTGCTAATGTTAGATGCAGAAAAGGTACGTAGTTTTCGTCAATATAAAATAAATTAGTGATTTGATTAATCTTTTTGTGCATCGTAGAATGTTGATTGATTTAAATAAAATATGTAAACTATAAGCTACGCATAACGCAGTGACGCCGACTTAGGCTGCGAAATGTGCTACTCCCAAAGGAATGTGGTCACACAGGAAACGGGGAACGACCGCCACCGGTCAACAGCACATTACACAAACACCTCTCAAGAAATTTATGCGGGTAGAGCGGTGCTAGGTGCTCTTGGCGTTTATTGTGTGCATTTCTTAACGCCTTGATTATGTAAGGCTGTAGACACATGAAGATTGTTGGTTAATATACTTTTCATAGGATGCGTTTACCTTAACATTTTGATTTCGCCCTTTTCTAATAATTTTAAGAAACAGTTTACCGGAAAATCGGCCTTTTGTAACCCTTAATATAAGTTGTATAAAAAATATATTAATTAAATTTAACATACTTATGCATAAAAAATAAAAACATGGAATTCTATAAGTAATGACGCAGTGACATCTTAGGACCGACAAAACGAAATCATAAGGGTACCTTGACCTTGACAGCGGAATCCTTAAAAGTGTAGCGTAGGCTGTGTTCTATAATTTAATGTAAAATTGTTTAGTCACAAATTCAATGTCAAGTACATTTATCAATTGGTGTTTTTCTTGTAATATAGGCTCCACTTGAATTTGAACTTCTGCTGCTTCTTCATAGAGTGCCGAGGACCTTCTTCAAAAGAATTGGATACAATTTGCGATGTAGAAATTAACATGATGCCTAAGCTGCCCCAGATGCAAATAAGCATAAAGGTTAATAACGTGACTGGGAAAAGTACTAGGTCAGTAAAGACTATTAGCAAAGTGTAGAAATACTACAGAACAAGCTTTCCCTTTCTCAGCAGTATTAAGGAATAAGTACCTATCTTTAGTAATGATTAGGGTTTTCTTATAAGGATAAAGTTAACTTATGGTCAGCTATTTTACTCAACTGTCTCAGAAGAAGCCAAATAGCAGTACTTGCACCGCTGTGTTCCGGTCTAAAGGGTATAGACTATAGAGAGCCAGTATAATAACAGGCTGTGAGTCATTCCATCTCAGTCCTCAGAGGCAGTAACGCAATGTAGTTGTTTGAAGTTGGTTGCAGGTGTCCATAGACTGCAGTAGCCACTTACTATAAGGTGGACTGTAGGTTCGTTTGTGACTTTAGTTTTATAAAAAAAATATGTGTAATTTAAAATGCTGTATTTATTGGCTCCATTTTGGAATGTTACGTAATTGAAGAAATGTACTTTGGTACACCATTACCTCTGAGTTCATTGCGACTGTTTTGTGAATGCAGAATGACATGATAATGAATGATAATTCCATACACACCTGCGGTTTATGCACGGTCCAAGTAATTTGGGTTGTCTGTTTTATGTAATGCGAAACTGCATTGTCAGTGGACGGTGACTCATGTTTTTACGCTGGGTATACTACTATAAGGCTCGGTGCACAAGATTTGTGTATTTTTGTACGTAACCATTTATTTTTTAGCTTCTGGTTTCTAGTAAAGAAAAATATTAAAGTCTGGTGTTATGAAACTAATTTTTATACAAAGGCGATAAAACAGCACACAGTCTTCAGCTACATCACCACTTTCTATCTGGTGGGATAGTAATCAAGGACTGGATTGTAATACTAAAAACTAAAATAAAGTATTAGAAAACGAAATGCTGATGCGTTGTCACTTACGCGAACCAATATGAAATACCTCGTTACAGACAAAAATGGCGTCCGGCTGTGTAGTTTTCTAGTTGAACTGATTCAATCATGCTGCTGCCATAATACAGCTGCAGTATGACGTAAAGACACATCATCTAACTATAATAGCCAAGTCCTTTTATTCACATACTATTTATTTGTAAGCTGGTACCTATGTAAGGATCTGTTGTGATATGGGGAAACTTCATTTACTTTGGTCTTTGAGCCTTATAGATATAGATAGAGACAAGCCAGCACACAGTCCACCTTATGGTAAATAGATGCTGCAGAATACAGACATCCACATCTATCCTCGATAGAGAATCAAAATGCAGATGCATTGTTGCCCCTGAGGACAAAGATGGAATGCCTCATTACCAGTAAAAAGGATGAAATTAATAAAGATTAATTAATAAATATTAACACATAGGCCTTATTAGCTGCTTTTAAGCAGATTTTATTGTATGAACGGAGATCAGTAGCGGGTAAGTGAGGACGAGGCATTTGGACTCTGTGTTTATGTTTTTACATATAGAAAAAGTTTGACAAACGAGCACAAGTTCGAAAATACGAAAGTTCACAAAATTCTGTTTACTTTTATATATCTTAGTTAGTTTAGAATTAGAATTTAGTATGAAAAGATTTTCTTTATAAAATAAGGGTGATACACAGTCCACCTGATGGTAAGTGGATGCTGTGGCCCATAGACATCTACATCTATCCACGATTAAGAATGAAAATATAAATGTCGATGAAATCGCACTCATCCGTTGCCTTACCAGTGCTGGCCGCATCTTAACAGCCCCTCTTTGGTAATATATAGAAAAGTTTGACAAACGAGCACAAGTTCGAAAATACGAATTCACAACATTCTGTTTACTTTTATATATCTTAGTTAGTTTAGAATTAGAATTTAGTATGAAAAGATTTTCTTTATAAAATAAGGGTGATACACAGTCCACCGTTGCCTTACCAGTGCCGGCCGCCTCTTAACAGCCCCTCTTTGGTAGAGGACAACTCTTTCCCCTATTCCTACTCCTCCAGTCCAGTTTCCTCCACGACCTTCATCTCCATCTGCGCAATGGACCCAAACGATAACATCAAAATTAAAAAACAACAAACCCGACGATCAAAGGCAAATATACTGGCTCTCGTACCATTCAAATCGAAGCACAGTGGCGGGTGCACTTCTGCTTGTCGGCAAAAATAGGTAAGTATAAGAGTAGGTACCAAACTAGACGAACTCCTAGGAAAAGGAAAGTAAAAAAGAAGCAATTAAATGGCTAGCAAAATAAATTTACCGTCTAGTAAAGTAAAAGTCAAGTTCAGACATAAAATGGCCTTTCCATAATGTTTGTTATAACTTCTCATAAGCCACCTTTTTTTTTTTTTTTTGCGGATGGAAAATCATCTAATGACGCCTTTCGCTGTGGGTGGAGCGGAAGGAGTGTCAGACTTTACTGACTAAAACCATCCGTGTTCCTTCAGTGCCCTTACGTTCCGGAGCCGCGGTATCTCTTTCGAACAGCCCGCAGCCCCGTCATAAGCCACCTTAAGAAAATACTTGTTTTAATGTCAAAACTCGGCGGTGTGCTGAACGCTTGTCAGTCCCGAGTGCCTTGACACAGTTCCACCATAGTTCAATTACAAAGCAAACAATTAATAAGAGAAACTAGTTGTTATTGACCCTACGTTGTTCATGAATTAATTTGAAATATCTTTGCATTTGTTGTTACATAACGACTTCTAACATCCATATCATACGCCTATATTTTTTTTGGGCGTACAAATAACTAAAGCCATTTTTATTACCTTTATTTTAATTTTATTAATTTAATTTTTATTTGATGACTTGTTTATCTGAGACGTGATCCTTCACTGCTGGCCGTATGAGGAAGCTCGAGGTCGCTCAGCGAGCTATGGAGAGGGCTATGCTCGGGGTTTCTCTGCATGATAAACTTAGAAATGAGGATATCCGCAGTAGAACCAAAGTGACTGACATAGCTCAACGGATTAGTAAACTGAAGTGGCAATGGGCCGGCCATATAGCTCGAAGAACTGACAACCGATGGGGAAAAAGTTTCTCAAGTGGCAGCCTCGTACCGGTAGGCGAAGTGTAGGGCGATCCCCCACTAGATGGAGTGATGACCTGGTAAGACATGCAGGAAGTCGGTGAATGGAGGTGGCTCGGGACCGTGCTTTGTAACATTCCTTGGGGGAGGCCTTTGTTCAGCAGTACACTTGTGAAAGGCTGTAATGATGACGATAATGATGATGTATTTAATAATATAATTAATAAATTATTCTATTTCTTGTCAATAAAAAATAACAAAAATATTAAGAGGTATAGTTGTATTTAACTACTTGACTATTTCTCTAAAGGCCTCGCTTACGATCGACCGATGGCTGAAAATTAATCCGAAAGGTTGAACCCAAAATTCTCATACTGGTCATACTGCTCATACAGTAGCAGCATTAATTAGTTATTTAATCTTTATTTGTAATAAAACTAATTTTACGGATTTTAGCGCGTTGTATTTTGTGGCATGCGCTATTACATACGTACATACTATAATACACATGTACGCTGTTACTAATAAAAATATTTAAAACATCTGTTTAACAACTGTGCTTATACATTGTTTAAGCTAGGGATAAGAGTTACACACGCCTTTACCAATAACAGATGTATAAGCGTTGTATAGTTATACACTCGCTAAAACAAAACCATTGGCAACATTCATCGAAAACGTTTTGAAACTAAATTGTCAAATTGTAGAGACATTTTGAAAACACATAAACAGCTTATAAATTCTCTTTTGTAATTAGTAACACATAAATTTAGCCCAAAATATTGTTAAATTGAATTTAGAAATAATCTAATGTTAAAAACTAAACATTATTTTGATAAAGCCATATTTATCATCGTAACAAGTTTATGAACGTACCTTTCAGACAAATTGCAATTCAATCGTCAATTTGGTGTTTGGATTTATAATTCGTTAGTTGCTACTATATTTTAAAAACATCGCTATAATTGTGTAATAATGGCTAATAGTAATGGAAACTTTGTCAAAAGAAAACGATCTGCAAATTGGGATGCATTAGAAAAGGTAAGATAGAATTTTACTAGAAAAAACATTTGCAACTACTGTTTTCCAATATGGTCACAATTTGTAATCGATCTTTGTATATTATCTTTCAGAGTTTATTAAAAAGTTGTATGATGGAGTATGTATCCATAATAGAAAATAAAAACACGGATACAAATACTAATAAAAGTAAAACCATTGCTTGGCAAAAAGTGATGAAAAGGTTTGTAAAATACCATTTTTTATGAATATTTTTCACGTTTCTTGTATACAAATTGTGATTGAGACATTTTAGTTTTAGTAAATTGAATAGCCCGGTAAGAGAATTAGCTGAAGTAAAGCAACAGTGGCGCACTATGAAATTTGATGCAAAAAAACATGTCACAAGTAAAGACATCTATCAAATGTACTGGTGGAGGCCAAAACCTCTTAGCCCAGACCCGGAAACCACTGATATTTTGAGCATGATTCCACAGGAATTTGAGACGGATTCAATGTCTTCGACAGTGACAGCATAACAGTGAGCGCATACTATATTTTTGTAATTATTTTGTCTTAACACTAACACAATGTTAAGTATCAGAATGAGTATGTTGTCTTATGATTATGACATCAATGTGATATTCTATTTTATTTCAGAATCAGAGATTCAAAGCCAGGAACAGTCCTTTGTCAATACAATAACACAAGAGTATGTTATCACTCAGGAGATAATAATGAGAATGTGCAAGAGGTTTGTTAATTTAAATTTGTTGATTGAATTTACTTTGATTAATAACTTTTAATTTTGAATGACTTTTGCTAATATTTCAGAATATTACACCACTACCTTTTAAGATGCAAACTGAAATAAATAGAACAAAACAGAAACTAACATTCAATGATGTGAATGATAGTAAACACACAACAAATGTGAGGTAAAATGAAATTTAATTTAATTTTAATAAAAGTTTAATTTAAGTTTAACAAAATAATGGGATTAGTGATTTGTGATTCATAATAACATATTTTTTTCAGGAAAGAGACTTAACCAGAGAGCGCAATCATGTTCTTGTCACTTGCATAAAGGAGGAACATAATTTAAAAATGAAAAATATGATAGAAGCTCATAGTTTTATTAAAGAGGAACACAATTTAAAAATCCAACAAATGTTATTGGAAAAAGAAAACATGTTGCTTCAAGTTGAAAAACTAAAATTAGAAATTTTATTTTAAAATCAAAATTACCAAAATAATATATTTTATAACTAAAAGTGTGTTTCAATGAATAATCTCCTTGTTTCTTGACCAGATCGGCCATCAAGACCTTCCCTTAGCATTTGTTGGTCACCATTATCTTCAGATATGACTGGTTCAAGGAAATCAATGCCTTCATTCATTTCAATGGCAATATTGTGTAATATCATAAGCGCAACAATGTATAATTTTACATTTTCAGTGACACACTAAACCCAAGTAATAGACATCGGAATCTCTGTTTCCAAACTCCAACACCTTTCAATTGTATTTCTTGTCAATATATGCGATTTATTATAAGATTCCTCCTTAGCGATACGAGGGATTCTGGACTGGTGTAAACAAATAATTTGTCAAACCATAGCCAGAATCTCTAGTAAACGAGCATGAAATTCTCCATTTTCAAATCGTTGTCGGATTCAGCTTTCCTGAATATTCTTGCATCATGTGCTGCCCTCCAGTGTGCCACTATGTCCCTTATCTTTAATTGAGCATCACAAACTACCTGGACATTTAAGGATGAAAACCCTTTCTGTTTATATAATATTGAGCACTATCGCCTCGACTTTTTAATCTTTACATGCGTGCAATCGATAGCACCAATCACTTGCTTAAAGCCACAAATGTTTCTAAATTCAGAAACCACATGTTCTTGCTCTTCTAAAGTACTAGGCATGCGTATAAATTGTGCCGCTTTACTTGCCAAAGCAGAGCTACTCTTCGGCATATATTTGTGATGGACTGTTGGCTAAGTCCATGAATGTCTGCTGCATCATCTTGAACTTCTTGCCTAGCCCACGTTCTGAGAGCAGTACAAACCTGAAGTTCCACAGACAGCCCGCCACCACTAGCTTGTAGTTCGATGTCACGCTGAACTAACTCAACTATTTTTCTCATATATATTTTACTGAATCTGTATTTCATTCGAAAATCCTTTTCTTGTAGAGTAAAGGGATCGAAACGTTTTTATAAAATTTTCTTTTCTTGGTGGTTCCTCACGGTCGATTTCATCAAAAATATCGAAATATTGTAAATAATCCATTATTTTCAAAAACGCCACACGTCAAATTGAGGTTATACGTCTTAAACAAGGTTGAGAACTGTATAACGGTTGCATAATTTCCATACAATTTAAACACTCGTTATAACAGATGTATACAACTGAACTGTCAAATATCGTTTATTGGTAATGTTAGCGTTATAACTCTGGTATACGTCGTGTGTAAATCTTTATTAGTAAGGCTGGTAATATACAAAACCTATACATATAGTGTATGTTAATATACAAGCAAAACATTTTTGTTATACATATTATATTATACATATAAGTAAAATACAAAGATATAATATATAAGTTGCATATAATTATAAAATACATAATATGTATACATGTATTTTATTATTTATATGTAAAATAGCAAATAACAAAACATCTAAATATTCATCATCATTCTTAACCTTTAACTGTGGACGTGGGGTCTCACAGACCTTCCGCACTTGCTGATTTCTTAGAATAACATATTTACCACCACCCCCTGCGGGTGGGCGTCTCAGTAGCTTCCAGTTTAGTCACCAAATGCTCGATGAAGGACGAGGTTGTGTCGTCCAGTGCCATAAACGTAAGTTACACATATTTAAAGTTTAGACGGGGTCTGTGAGACCCCATGTCCATATCTCCTTAAGAAACAATATTATACCAGCTACTTTTGTTTTAGATTTTTGTTATTTAAAATGGCCAAAAATAGTCAACCAAGTTCTTCCGGGTCAAAACGACCATTAGAACAAAGAAGTGCAAACATAGACCGACAAAAATATTGCCTTCAAATGATCCGTCTTCTGGTGATATTTCGAATTCTTGACTTGAGTGGTATCAATGCTAGCATATTATAAGCTCAACATCAAAATAAGGGAATAGATCGAGGTATCTTTATAAAGAAATTAGCTCGTTCTCTAGTAGTCCCGCATATGCAATGACGTTATATCTCGACCAAAGCATTACAAAGAGAATTAAGAAACACCATAAAGCGTGTTTTAGGTGGCGACACGCCCCTAAATGTTACCTAAGCTGAAGAAGAAGAGCAAGGGAAGAGAAAATCTTGTAACCTATGCCCACCAAGACTCCACAGAAAGACTGCCTACAAATGCAGCATGCAAAAATCTAATATGTCTGCAATTCTCAAACCTCCTGTGTAAAGCATGCCAATAATTATAGGTTAATTGACCCTCTGTCAGTTTTTTCGTTTGCAATTCAGAATGAACATTATTGATTTTTTAATTGAAAATTTATTAGATTTTAAGAAAAAAATAGAATTACCTTGATTTTTAAAATAAATAATTAGTTAATAGAGCTTTAAGTCATCTCTCAAGCATGGTAGTGGTGGCGACTCAGCGCATGAACGGTGCCGTGACGGCGTTCTAAAAACATGTGACAATGAAATACGGTGCAGTGCGACATCGCACGGCGTCTGTTTAAGACCGTAATTACTTAATCGGTCGATACAGCATATGCTTGGCATACCGAACTGATGTACAGCGCATATTAAACAATAGAGATTTCTGGATTAATTGACGTGACACGATAGTAATACGATGCGTCCGCCTTGCGACATCAAATTCATAAAAAAATGGGACGCTCCCATTGTCATGTAGTACATCTACTAAAATATTCTCTTACAATGATTCTGCAGATGTCCTTAATGATGATGCAATTAGACGTAAGTAATTATATTGGAGTTTTAAAAAACTTAAACGACACCTATTTGGCAACCGCTGTTTTTTTATTTTTAGTCGTTATTAGGAAGACGCTGCTGCCCATCTCCTGATTTGTTTCCCTCTGTCGCCTCTTACGACACCCACGGGATGATATTGGGTAGTGGATATTCTTACACCGCCACTACACGACACTTCTGTGAGTGAAAATTGAATTACAAATTTCTATTACATTCATACATACATACATAGATACATACATGTTGAGTTAACATATAAAGTGTAAAATTTACAGCCTCGCCTTGTCTTTACAAATTTTGCATACCGCGCTAAATAATATCGCCAGCGGTGAGACAATAAAAACCGAAAACAAACATTTTAGTTTCTACGATTGGATTATTGTTAAGATATAGTAAAATAATCTCAGAAGTAAATCATTGGACGTTAGTAAAAGAAGAAAAAATCAACAATTTTAACGACATTAAATGTTTAATTAATTATTTTAGTATAAAAACATATAAAGAAAAGGATAAGACAATATTAAAAAGTAAAAGTTTTGTGAGGCAGCAAAATTAAATGAAAATTCACGCACAATGCGTGAGCTAAAATGAAAAAGCCTGGAAAAAATTTAACGATTTTCTTAATATTATTTTTTATACAAAAAGATGTATTTCATTGAAAATATGCATGAAAAAGGATAATGTTGTATAACACAGAGTTAAAAAAGTAAAGGTTTTGTGTCGACAGTGAAATAAAATATAAATTCAGGAATGTATCTTATTGTAAATATTCTGCCGTTTGAAAACACATGAGTTCTTGCCGGGATAATACTTTGAACAACAGAAAAACAAAAATTTTGATATAAATAAACATTACTTTTAAAAGTAGACAAAAGAGAAGCAAAAAGTATGTTATTGGTTAGATGATGTTAAAAATATGTTAGAAGAACGATTCTAACAATATTTCTGGAGGCAATTTTGGCGATACTTTAGCACATGTCAAAACAGTCGAGAAATTCTCGAGGGGAGACATGCGCAATGAAGATTCGATCAATGCACCCTGGAATGCGCGCGCCACCCTCGCCCCCGTACCGTAGCTATATCTACGCAGTTCGCTCGGAAAAATCGCTGCCTGTAAGGCCAAGCGTATTAGAGCGCCCTTGACAGTTTAAAATCTAATACCGAATATACTTTGTCCCATTATTTGCTCCAGGGAGTGGACACAGGTTGCTTCCACTTGAATATTACGAGTGATTCAACTTATTAAAGACACCTACGCTCTAACGTCTGCGGGTCTCACGGTTGTGAGTTTTGCTAGTCGTTGAGCTATTGGGTGACTCATCGGATTATCCCAAAGATTTAGATTGTTTAATTGATTCTGATAGTGATAGGAGCTCGGTATCGGTAAAAGTTATTGTGAACGTTCGATGCCGGTGACCCGGCCGAGTGCCATCATTTTGATGAGCGGGCCACGGTGCCCGGCCGAAGAGTGAGGCCTGCTTTATCACCTGCAGGGATGGATGACTGCAGCAGCCTCTTCTATGACGACGACGGTGAAGATCAGTGCGATATGGTACGTTTTGAGAACATTGCTTTATTACAAACTTTTGAAAGATTTGATAGCAATGCAATTATTAAAATTTTAGATAAAAAGCGTAATATTTTACATAATGGTGGTCTAGGTCAAAATGGACGCCAAAATTCTAGCATTGATGCCAAAAAATCTATGTTATCTGATATGTTTCTTAACCTTGTGTGATCTTGCATATAGATAAACTGGTACATAACATATTTAAATTTTACGCTGACTAATCGATTCTTATTAATTGATTCAATGCACAGGTAAAGCATATTGCAGAAAGTTATATAATAACAACAATGTCTGCAGACAAAATGCAGTATATGTTACTATCAAATACCAGTGCCACAATAAGAAAATATTAAACCATCTCAAATATGAGGTTGAACAATGCTTGCTAACAAAATATTTTCTAAGAATTTCAAAAGTATCATGTAACTAAAATTTACACTTTTAGTTTTATAAACGTTAATTATCGTCTAATGAATACCTATTAAAAACGCCGCTCTTCTATTTTTGATATAAGCGCATTAAATGTATGTTAAGAAAGTTATTTAGCATTTGCAATTTCAACGATTCATAAAATTCGGTATAAACTGTCGTTTAGATGGCCAAATTTACATTTTCGAAAGTGAAATTCGCGATACAAAAAAATAAATCAACTTTTTTATAGTAAATACATTATTCATATATGTGATAATGATATAACTATCTAAAATTCTAAAAATATAATCTATGTAAATATATAGAGGTAATTTAACACGATTTTATTGTAAATCTTGTTCGACGTTGGTGCAAATGTACTACGGATAAATATACACTAATGGTACCTAGGCAAGGAACGTGTTTATCTGTTTCATTCACTTTCCAATGTACTTTATTCCCACGTTGTGGTATCGTTAGAATATCTATCACTTCGTTTCTTTCCATGGGAATATAATTCATAGAAAATTTCGTAATTTGCAACTGCATTTGCAAGGTTATAAATATCCAACTCAATGACGGGAAAAGTAACATTTAAAGTGCTGACATTGCAACCATTTCACCTGCTCGATTAGACAATTTAGCATTTTATTCCAATCTAGGAGTGGCTTACATTTCTGGCAGTAACTAGTTTGTAAGTTGGTTATGAGCTTACTTGCTTTTTAAAAGAAGATTGTTAATATTTGTTCCCGCTTTTGAAATGACGCACATGGTACACTAGTATCATTATATTTAGTATTGATTTAGAAAGAACGGCGCCGGTTATTTCTTGTGCAAAACGATTGCTGCGAAATAAAATGTAGAAAAATTGGTATAGTCTTAAAAATTGACCAACGGTGGGAATTCCCCTTCACAGGTGAGTAATCGTAAAAATATCGATGGATTGGCAAATACCTCTTCTGTAATTGTATTTTGGGGCCTGCGTGCACTTTGAGTTTTATACACTCCCTACGTGTTCAGTTCCATATTAATATAACATTACTTCACGCGATACCGAATACGTGTGGGTTAATTTTTAATAATAGAATAAATAATAGGAATGCGTTTTATAACAGCTGAACTTGACATTTTTCTTCTTTTTAAGGCTGCTTTTGACCTTCACGATATTCTCGCGTGTGAAATTTCACATATAATATCCGTATTTTTATTTTCAATGGACTTTGTGAAACAGTTTTGTGGAAAAACGTGTTATTAATTATTTTAGCATTTAAAATATATAGAATGTAATTTAATAGCAATTTCATTAAAATATTTTTCAATCGATATTAAAGATTAGAAGAATTAATTAATTAAATGATTATACCAAAAAGATAATGATTTCTTATATTTACGCGAACACTGGACATTGAATAAAACTACTTTTACGGATTATATCGCATTTAATTAACTTATTTTTTTTATTAATTCCCGACGTTTCGGGTGCTTTACAGCACCCATGGTCACGGGGGACTGAGGTGATGAACGTCCCGATGTCAGAGTTAATCCGGAGTACCTTCAGCTTTTTTAATTATTAATTTTGGTCCGATCTACGCAGAATGAACTAACTGTGTCTTGAAGTCTTGCAGTGGTATGCTTGGGTTTAGTTTTAATTTTATTAATTATAGGATCCCAAGCAGGTGGTAGTACCCAGCCTCCCTCTCTATTGAAATTAGGATGTTTTTTAATTTCAATAGCCTGACGTATCATCCTTGGCAGGAATCGATGTTCTTTCGCGAGAATCTGTGGTTTATCAAATCTAATGTAATGGCGGGGGGCCGTCTAGGATATGATCACAAACTGCAGACTTCCCGGAACGTTGGTGCTTCACGTCAGCTATGTGTTCTTTTACGCGGGTTTTGATAGATCGTTTTGTTTGCCCTATATATGAGAGACCACATTCACAATCAAGCTTGTATACTCCTGCATCTTGTAGAGGAATATTGCACTTGACGGATGGTAAGAACTGACCAATCTTCTTCGGCGGCTTGAAGAATGTTCTAATAGAAGCTCGCTTCAAGATGTAGCCAATCTTGTCTGTGACACCTCTGACATATGGTAGTACAGCAGGCACACGCTCGACTGTGGCCGGCTTCACTCGGTCACTGTGACGTAGGCGCGGGACCCGAAGTTTGTTGTCGTGCAGAACCTGCTTGACGTGCTGCTGCCAGGTGTTTACTGTAACAAAGATTTGCCCACGGTAGCTAACTGTGAAGGATGATGGTGGGATTCACCATTTAAATATCGGTTTGTATGGGTCTTTTTTCTATACACAGTGTGACCTATGGTGTTGTTAGGATTTCGAATGACTAACACATCTAGGAAAGCTAAAGAATTATTTGCCTCTAACTCCATAGTAAATTGAATTTTAGAGTTTATGGAATTAAGATGTTCTAAAAATGCAGTTACTTTGTCAGATGGAAAAATTGTGAAAGTATCGTCGACGTACCACTTGTAGAACCTTGGAGTTACTGGTGCAGTAAGCAGGGCTTTCTCCTCAAAGTCCTCCATGAAAATATCGGCGACAATTGGAGATACCGGTGAGCCCATTGCAACACCATCTACTTGCTTGTAAAACTCTTCCTTCCACAATAGATAGCCAGATGTAAGGCAATGTCTAAGTAATACTGCATATTCTGCTGGCATGTTGTTTTCCTCTAGTTTCCTAGTTACAATAGAGATGCAGTCTTCAACAGGTAGGCATGTAAATAGAGACTGAACATCAAAACTGACCATAGTTTCATTGTCAGTAAGACATAGGTCTTTTATCTCACTAACAAAATGGTATGAATCCTTAGTGTGTGCTCTTGTGTGTCCTCTGAGTGGTGATAGTGTTTTCGCTAAGAGTTGAGCCAATCTGTAAGTTAGCGAATCGATCTGACTCACTATTGGACGTAATGGAGCGTTCGGTTTGTGTATTTTTGGTAACCCATACAACTTCGGTGGTTTGGCACACGCAGGTATTATCGAATTAACGTCTAGATTTAATTTCTCGGAGTATTTCTTAATTAGATCGCTAGTTGTTTTAAGCGTATTAGTTGTAGGGTCTGTTTTGACCTTTACGTACGTACTTTCATCCGATAAAAGTTGTTGTATTTGAAAATTGTTGTAAAAACGTCGGGAATTAATAAAAAATAATAAGTTAATTAAACGCGATATAATCCGTAAAAGTAGTTTTATCCAATACCAAAAAGATGTTAATAGATTTAATTAAATATAAAAAATCCTTAAATATAATTATTATGTCAAATAATAATAATGTTATAAAACTTATACAAGAAATCGTGATTGTTAGTTTGCAGTTTGCATCAACACCATAAGTAAGTTATGGTGAGCGGCAAAGCGGCCTTCGATTGAAACTAAAGCACTTTACGTCTACCACTTAACTAAATGACTAAATAATTTTATGTTGTGAAATTTATATGCGAAATGAAGGTGTTTCTTGGTAGAAGTTTTCGCATGAAGTTTAGGCAGAATAATCTTAGACTTGTTATAAATCAATGGACTAATAGGATAGGACAGGACTGATTGCCTGTAACTATGTAGTAATTTAAGTATAGACCTACCGTATCCTGTGGTGAGTAGGGTATCTAAGTAATAAAAGAATTGTCAAAAGAAGTTTGATACTCTTTCTCATTTGTTTGCCCCTGGCAAATTATATATTAACTAATAAAAAAACAGTTATAATTTAAATTATTTTTATTGGAAAACCGCTTTTTTCGTGAGAATCTGGCAGGAATTCGCTTGCATTAATGAAACTTAGTTGAAGTGATTTTCGCGCTAAAATTTCTACGACTATAAAAGAAGTTTAAAGAACCGAGAATACTCGGAACTTTTGGCTTTGGTGAGTCGACTTATTCACGGGGAACAGTTTTTGATTGTTAGTTTGCTGAACTCAAAAGGTGATAGGAATTTTTAAAGTTGAAGCGAACAAGTTAGCCGCCAACCACGGTCACTCGTGCAGTCCAAAAAGTTATTTGAGATAATTGGAGAATTATAAATGTAGCGTTTGGGCGCAAAGTGTTTATTGGTAGCAATGCGAACCAACATTCAGGATCAACAAAAAAACTTTTTGTTGATCCTGAATGTTGGTTTTAAATGTCATAGTGTGTGACCTCGTGTTTTTACAAGACGAGTCATATTGCTACTCTCGTGCTAGAGGATTAAAGAACGGTTAACTTCGTGCGGCCTAAAAGTTATTATCAGTTTGAGTGAAAAGCGACCTGAGTCAGAAGTTCAGTTCCTTCTCTGACACCTCTACAAAACAGCGCGACATACAATACGCTGTAGAGTCATGCTGCAGCTATAATATAGTTGTAGCACGAATGAGTCGGCTCGCCTGGGAAAGGACCACGCTCTCACAAAACACCAGCGTAAAAAGCAGCTCAATGCTGCTGTGTTGCGTATGGTGAGTGTAGAGAACCGAGAAACTTTTTACTGGATACGAGGCATCACATCTTAGTCCTCTGGGGAGACAAAGCATCTGCATTGAGGATAAATTTAGATGTCTATGGGCGTCCACTTTCCATTAGGTGGGCTGTGAGCTCGCTTTTCACCCTTCTACTATAAAAAAAGGTATGCGACAACACTCAATTTCTATTCTAATTGTCTATTCTTCTTCTTTTTTGTTTCCAAAAATCAACGAAAATTTAAAATAGCTTCAAAGTAAAGAAGACGCACTGTCTGCTTATACGAGGGGAGGTCAAAAAGTTTGCGGAATGACAGGGAAGAATAACGAAATGAAACATTAAACTATTTTTCCTTTTTAATGTATTCTCTTTTAACCCTAATACATTTATTAGATCTGTCAAATAACTTATTAATACTGTCTAAAGAAAAGATTTGTCTTGGGCGTCAAAATAGGCAGAAATTGCCGACTTCACTTCATCATCGTCGCCAAATTTTTTCCCACGCAGTTCTTTCTTCATTTTTGGAAACAAATAATAGTCGCTTGGGGCCAGGTCTGGGCTGTAGGGTGGGTGGCGCAGTTGTTCAAAACCGCACCGGTGAATGGCAGCCGTCGCAACATGGCTTGTGTGCACGGTCGCATTGTCGTGCAAAAGGAGCACGCCTTTTGTAAGCTTTCCTCGCCTTTTTTCTTTAATAGCTTCTTTTAATTGATCTAGTAAAGAAGCGTAGTATTCTCTCGTTATAGAAACACCACGTTCCTTATAATCAATCTAAAGGATACCTTCTGTAACCCAAAAGATCGTCGCCATGCCTTTCTGGCCGATTGAGACACCTTATACTTCTTAGGAGGGGGTGTGCCTTTTTTATGCCACTGCATCGACTCTTGCTTTGACTCAGGTTCATAATGGTAAACCCAAGTTTCATCGCCAGTTACAATTCGGGCCATAACTTCCTGACTTTGCTCTCCACAGCGGTCCAAAAAATCGCGACAACTTTCGACGCGCTCGTGTTTTTGATGTGCACAAAGCATTCTCGGAACCCATCTTGCACAGACTTTGGTTATGCCAAGGTGTTGATATAGGATGTTTAAAATGGTTGTTTCTGATACTCCAACTAATAATGAAAGCTGTTTTTTCTTTATCCGGGCTTCTTCCGATACAATTTTTTCAACTTTTTCGATTATATCTGGCGTGGTAGCCTCTATCGGCCGTCCAGGTCGGGGGTCGTCTTCAATGGAGTCCCTCCCTTGTTTTAAAGGGGCGTGCCATTTATAAATCATGGTCTTCCCGGGAGCGGAGTCCCCATAAACAGCTGACATCTCTTGAAAAATGGTTTTAGGTGTCTTTCCTTGTTTGGTGAGAAACTTAATGACGGCGCGATATTCAATTTTCTCCATAGTGGCTAGTTTTCTCCCGATTGACTTATTTACTCGTTGATAAGTCAAAAGCTAATGACTCGATTAGGCTGAAACTTGGTACACTAACATTGAGTCACTCAACTAGCGCCTACCTGAATGAGTAAACTCACCCTCGCCAACCCCGCCATTCCGCGAACTTTTTGACCTCCCCTTGTAGTTTCGAGTTTTCTGAGGTGCTTAAACAAGAGTATTTGGAGGTATTTTTCAATTGGTTGGATGTAAGGAAAATTTTATAAGTAGTCAAGGTGAATACTATAAAAATACCGAAACTAGCGATAAAGTCTAAATATTATAATTTTAGAGTATCTAGTTTTTTGACATGATCCTTGTACTTCTTGCATCTCATGTCACGCATTCTTGCAAAGCTTTTTTATTGCAAACAGAATATAAACGTATATAATGAAACTATTTTTTATGTATTTTATCGCTTTTATTAATTTATTTTATATTCCCGACGTTTCGGGTACTTTACAGCATCCATGGTCATGGGGAGACTGAGGTGTTCGATGTCCCAATATCATAGTTAATTAGCAGTGATTCCTTAAGTAAAACCTTCAGTTTCAAATTATTAATTTTTGGGTGACATCTACGCAAAAAGAACTTAGTATTGTCTTACATCGGTATGCTAAGGCTGGGATTTAATTTTATTAAATATAGGATCCCAAGCTTCACCCAGGCACCTTCTCTATTGAAATTAGGATGTTTTTTTTATTTCAATATGCTCGCGAATCGTCTGTGGTAGGAATCAGTGTTCTTTTGCGGAGATTTGTGGCCTATCAAATCAAATCTTATAGTCATTAGTTAGAATTAAAGTCTATCAAATCAAATTTAATATAGTGGCGGGAGTAATCCTGTACGTGTTCGCAGACTGCCGACTTCTTGGAGCGTCGATTCATCACATCAGCTATGTATTATTTGACGCGGGTTTTTTTTATTGATCTTTTAGTTTGGCCAATGTGAGAGAGACCATATTCACAATACCATATACACAACCTGTATTGTAGAGCCGTTTTAAAATAATAGTCATTTATTTTAAAAAGCAATAGTGGAAAAAATCATAGTGTTGGAGCTACATTTTTAGGCAAAGAAAGGAAAGTAATTCATTGAATAAAACTATTTTTATGGATTTTATCGCGTTTAATTTTACTAATTTTGATTCCCGACGTTTCGGGTGCTTTACAGCACCCATGGTCACGGGGGGGGACTGAGGTGTTTGACGTCCCAATGTCATAGTTAGCCCGGCTACCTTCAGTTTTTTGAATATTAATTTTTTGGTCCGATCTACGCAGAATGAGCTTACAGTATCTTGAAGTCTTGCAGTGGTATGCTTGGGCTTGGATTTAATTTTGTTAAGGATCCCAAGCAGATGGCAGCACCCATCCATCTTCTCTATTGAAATTAGGATGTTTTTTAATTTCAATAGCCTCGCGTATCATCCTTGGTAGGAATCGGTGTTCTTTTGCGAGGATTTGTGGTCTATCAAATCTGATGTAATGGCGGGGACGATCTTGAACATGTTCACAGACTGCAGACTTCCCAGAGCGTCGGTGTCTCACGTCAGCTATATGTTCTTTCACGCGGGTTTTAATGGATCTTTTTGTTTGTCCTATGTAAGAGAGACCACATTCACAATCAAGTTTGTACACTCCTGCATCTTGTAGAGGGATATTACACTTGACAGATGGTAAAAATTGACTAATCTTCTTCGGCGGCTTGAAGTATGTTTTAATAGAAGCTCACTTCAAAATGTAGCCAACCTTGTCTGTGACTCCTCTGACATAGGGTAGTACAGCAGGCACACGCTCGACTGTGGCCGGCTTCACTCGGTCACTGTGACGTAGGCGTAAATTAGATCTCGACGTAAATTCGATAATACGTGGTAAAGCCGTGCTACAGTTACGACGAATAGGTCGCCTCGAGCCTCGACTTGAGAAGAACCCGCTCTCACAGAATACCAGCCTAAAATAGCAAGTTAATGCTACTGTATTTCGTGTGGTGAGTGTAGAGAACCAGAGACCCCTTCTACTGGAAAAGAGGCATTCCATATTAGTTCTCATGGTTGACAACGCATCTGCATTTTAATTTTTAATCGAGGATAAATGTAGACGTTTATGGGCCACAACTTCCACTTATCATCAAGTGGACTGTGTGTTCTTTTGGACCCTTAATTATAAAAAAATGCATTTAAGGAAATTCATAAAAAATTGTGGAGGTAGATCAAATTAGTTTTTATTTTATATCATAATTGAAACAAATTTTGGATTTTAGGTTTTTCTAATTTTTATTACAATAATAAATATGTGTTTTCTATACTTTTATAGAAAAATACTAATTTCAAAAGGAATAATTATTACGTTATTATAATATTGTATATTGTACCTATATGGGTCCGTTTACATAATAATAAATTTTATGTAAAATATCCAATTCAGTAAATAAATCAAATTATTACACGTGAAACAAGAATATGATTTGTCAAACCTATATAAATTGAGTAGAATTTTTAACTCCATACAAAAAGTGGTGACTCCGAATCCCAAAGATACTTGTCCTTGAACAAAAATTAAAATATTTTTGAATAAAACTTTCTGAGTGTATTAAACTTCATTTTTTATTATAGAAATCCTTATGAACGAATTTATATAAAGATTTAGTTGGACATTGGTTTTGACAAACATGAGCTTTGCAACTTTATTATTTATTTCACAATTTTTTATCAATGGGCCTCCAAATTTCTTTTTACTTTAAAACGTTCCTTTCACTTTTGTAAAAAGAAGAACATATGGCTACATTTCCAATTATCAGAGATATTGTTTATGTGTCTACAATGTCTTACAAATTATCAATTATCATTTCAGTTATTTTATTTTTACTGAAAACTAATACATAAATACGTAATGGTACTAATGTGTCGTTGGAATGTTCTTGGAATTTTAAATGAGTTTGAAAAACTAGTTTGGTTTTGATGGCATTGTATGATACTTAGTAGAAGCACTTCCGTAGTAAAAAACTTGCGTAAATGCTCACCTAACACTTTAATTATTCGGTTGAAAATCTAACAAACAGCAATAGCTATTCAATGCTATTATTTAATTAAGGCTTGGATAAATTCTGCTGTCTGAAAATTTATTCACTAATATGAAAATTATTTCCTTATCGCTGTATAGAACTTATTTTATGGATTTTTTTGCGTTTAACTTATTTTACTTATTTTTAATTATCGTGGAGACTGAGTTATTTGTAAATTTTGAAGATTAAATTTTGGTCTAATCTATGCAAAACTAGCTTACAGTATCTTGATCCATCGACTTCCTGAATGTATAACCAGGTCGTTACCGCCCTATACTTCGCCTACCGATACGAGGCTGCCACTCGAGAACCTTTCTTCCCCATCGGTTGTCGGTTCTTCGAGCTATATGGCCGGCCTATTGCCTCTTCAGCTGACTAATCCGTTGGGCTATGTCTATGGGCTCTTGCAGGGGTATATATTGGATTTAATTTAAAATGAATTATAGGTTCCCTATCAAATGGTAGCACCCAGCCATCTTCTCAACTGAAATCTGGATGATTTTAATTTCATTCAATTTTAATTTTAAATTCCTTATCGGCCAATTAACAGGCCGTTGCTTGACATGGATCTCTCCCACCGTAAAAAGTTATATCCTTTAAAATCTTTAAAAATTTAAAATCAAACTTTGAATTTTAAACATAAACATAAACACTCACGCCTGTCACCCAGAGGGGTAGGCAGAGACTATGGACTTCCATTTGGCACGATCCTGACACACCTCTCTCGCCTACTCCACATCCATATACCTACGCATACACGCTCGTCGGTTAAGGGTACTCTCTTAATTTGGCCCATTTTCAGTATATCGCCAATTTGGTCGATAAACCTTCGTCTAGGGCGTCCCCTTCCCGACTCTGCCGCTCACCTCTGCCACATAAATTTGCTTTGTCACTCTTTCCTCATTCATTCTTTCTACATGACCAAACCACCGAAGCATTCCTTTCTTAATCCTGGTCACAACATCATCTTGCAAACCACACTCTTCTCTTATCACACAATTTCTCACTCTGTCATTCAGATTCAGCCCTAATATACTCCTTAATGACCGCATTTCTACAGCATTTATTCTACTCTCGTGCTTCTTCTGCCACACCCAACTTTCGCTACCATACATTAAAGTAGGGACTAACACAGCATTGTGAATTGTCATACGTGCCTTTTTGGACACATTCTGGACACATTTTTGAACACTTTGAATTTTGTTAGTTTTAATTGTTATAATGTTGTTTCTAGATCTTTAAATGACATACAGAGTAATATGTAAAAAATCAGATGTCGTTGCGCTGCAGGAGACTTGTCTGCTTCCCCACGATATACCGGTACTGGGGACTATTTCAAATAATTTTGAATATACAGGGAAGTCGGCGGTGGACACGTCTACCGGCCCTCAGATCGGAAGACCGTATGGGGTAGCGATACTTTGGAGAAAGGGAATTTTTGACAGCGTGTCTATAATAAATACTCACCTCTATTTATACAAGTAATAAAGTGCACGAATGATCGCATTGTAGCTTTTAGAGCCAATATTGGGCGGCGAGCGATTCTGTTTTTTTCCGTATACATGCCAACGGACTCACTAACCAATCTACCCATATTTACCGATGTGTTGGGCGAAATAAACGCTATCATTAATAATAACTGGGAGATTTTAACGCGCTTCCCCACGAACTGTTCTATAATGAACTCATAGCCTTCTGCTCAGAGCAGAGTTAGGTTTGTGCCGATGTTGAAAAACTAGGTGAGCAAAGTAACACTTATACCTACGTAAGCGCTGCGTACGGATGCCATAGGTGGTTAGACCATTGTTGTGTGACAGACCTTGCGTGGCAGACTGTAGTGGAAGTGGAAATATTGGAAGACGTGTTTGTGTCTGATCACTTACCACTAATTGTAAAGTGCGATCTAAGCTGTGTAAGACCCAAGTTGGCGTCACCTAGCTTGCAACAAAGCATGGTAATATGTGGAGAGCGAGGCGAGGCACAGATAGCTAAGTACCATGACCTATGTAATAATAGTATAAGTGAAATTGATTTTCCTTCTGAGTTTACGGAGTGCAGCCGCGGAATGTGTAGCTTGAGTGAACACAAAAAAGTACTAGATCGCTTGTGTCAGAATGTGTTGTGTTTGCCGACAAGTGTGGAATGCCTATGCCGTGAGAATGAGCCTGCTCATATTGCAGAAATTTTTAGGGCTCATTTTAAAGTCAACTCACCACTGGGCCTCTCGGTTCCTACTCTTAACAAGCCTTTGTGTCAGGGAGAAAATAAACTAGTGCATGTTACAGCAGAGCAAGTGCGAAATGCACTAAAAATATGACTGGTGGCAAGTCTCCTGGACATGATGGCATTAGCGTTGAGCATCTTAAGCATGCTGGTGTTAACCTTCCGAGGGTTTTGGCTCTGTTTTTCACAATGTGTATCAGACTTATTTACCATAAGAAATGTTAAAACAATTGTGGTGCCCATTGTGAAGAATAGAACTGGTGACGTCTCGGAGAAGAAAAATTATCGTCCAATCTCATTGGCAACGACGATTGCTAAGGTGCTGGACGGTGTGCTTAATTCTTACCTTGAAAAAATAGCTAACCTACATGACGCACAGTTTGGGTTTCGGTCTGGGCTATCTACTGAGAGTGCAATTGTAAGTCTAAAGCACACTGACCAATATTATACTAATCGCGGGACACAGTTGTATGGCTGTTTCCTAGACCTGTCAACGGCGTTTTACTTAGTGTCTTACAACATATTATGGGCAAAGCTGGAGAACAGGGGACTACCGGTTGAATTGCTAAATATATTTATGTTCTGGTATGCCAACCAGACAAATTATATAAAATGGACCGACTCTCTCTCGAAAGAATATGTGTAGGAGAGTGGGGTAAGACAGGGAGGCTTGACGTCCCCCACACTCTTCAACATATTAATATATTAATGATCTCATTGTCAGGTTGAGCAGTATGCGTGTCGGATGCCGTATTGATGGAGTAAGCACCAACAATACAAATTACGCTGATGACAGTGTACTGCTCTGTCCAACTGCGGGGGGTCTTAACGAGATGCTAAGGGTTTGTGAGAAATATGCTGCTGAGCACGGGCTCATACACAATGTAAAAAAGACAGAATGCATGGTGTTTAAGGCCGCTGGTAAATGTCCCGATAAAGTCAATAAAATTAGGTACCCTGAACGGCGTGAACATTCAACGTATATCAAAATTTAAATATCTGGGACATATAATTACTGACGACCTTAAAAACGACGCTGATATAGAAAGGGAACGTAGGGCTCTCTCAGTAAGAGGTAATATGTTGGCTCGCAGATTCTGTCGTTGTAGCGAAGACGTAAAGGTGACGCTTTTTAAAGCGTATTGCTAAAACATGTACACGGGAAATCTGTGGGCCAGCTATATCAAGAAGTCGCTGGACACCCTACGAGTCCAATGTAATAATGTGTTCAGGATGTTGTTGGGATTGCCTCGTTTCTGTAGTGCATCAGCGATGTTTGCAAAATACCAAGTTGACGGCTTTGCAGCCATTATTCGCAAAAAAACCACATCGCTGATATTTAGAGCGCGTGGCAGTCCCAATAGCATTCTGCAAACCCTCGCAGATAGGTACACGTCTCCGCTTTGGGTCTGCTTTGTGAGGAGGGTTATTTTAAAACACAGTTATTTAAATTAAATCCAAATTGACTTCATTTGATTTTATTCTGATATTTTATTTTATTTTGATTGTATTTAATTTAATTTAATTAAGACATTATTTGATTTCGATTGATTTTTATTTGATTTTTTGTTTGATTGTATTTAATTTAATATTGACATTACTATTATTTGATTAATATTTTATTTTGATTTTATTGTGATTTCATTTTTGGTTTAGATTTTATTTTACTTTTGATTTAATTTAATTTAATTAACAAAAAAATATTTAATGTTCTCAATTACTAACCTAATCTAAGTCATACTAACAACTTATGGATCTTTGACGTCTGAAATAAAGAATTATTATATTTAAACGTCCCACACCAGGACACAGATCTCCCCGTATTTCTGAAATGGTTGTGGAGCGATTCACCCACCGAGTGAATTTGATTGACCCATTGAGTTACAATGGCTCAATCAAAACCTACTTACTCTGAACATATCTAAAACAAAATTTATGTTGTTTGCAAATAATAAACGAGCACTTACTACTGAAAATACATTTAAAATCAAAATACACACCTGCAAAAACAAAAGCTCAATTCAATGCAATTGCACATCTTTAGACCGAAATGACACAGTAAAATACTTAGGCGTAGTGTTGGATGAAAATCTGACATGGTGCCCTCATATTAATCAGTTAGTAGGGAAAACAAGAAGCTTGGTATATATATTCAAAAACTAAGACATGTGACAGACTATTCTTTACTGAAGACTGTTTACTTATCATTGGCACAGTCTATCTTGTCTTACTGTATTACCTCATGGGGTGGAGCTCGTTCAACTCATCTCATAAAATTAGAAAGAGCGCAGCGTATATTACTTAAAGTAATGACATTTAAACCATTTAGCTATTCCACAGACAAACTTTATTCAGAATGTGACGTATGACAGTTAGACAATTATATATTAAAGACGCTGTTATATTCCAATATGAAAAACTTACATATAATCACGAATTAACAACCAATCGCCGGAAAGATAAGGTTTGTCCTACCAGCCATTTTAAAACATATTTTATAACAAAATTTCAATGCTATTTAGGTCCTATGCTTTACAATAAAATAAATAAAATTCTACAAATTTACCCGCTTAACAAATATCAATGTAAAAACTACTACTATCTTGGTTAAAACTCTAAATACAGAAGAAACTGAAAATTTCTTGGTCACTTTAAAATAATATTACATCAAAATAATATTCACTTGTATAGGTACATACTAATAAAACTATATTTAATTAAGTCAAAATGTAATTTAAAACAAAAATAAAAAAAACCTTTGCAAAAACCATGAATTAAATAATTACCTATATAATATGTCTATGTCTGTTCACTGTAAATTCCATAACTTTTGTTAAATACCTGTAGAATTGCTAAAATTATATATCAAATACCTTTGCAATACTTCATTGTAACCTATCACCAAAAAAAAAATAGTTCTTAGCCTCGTGATAACAATAATCATTTATTGCATTTTAAATTAAGAAATTAATAAAGTTCCTATAAATAGTAGTCTAACCTTCCATACGCATAATAAGTTAGTGTGACGGTAAACGCAAAAAAGTGGTACCTAATGTATTTGCGAATTTGTAACGTAATAGATTAAGTGAATCATAATATGCCGTATACTTTTATAACTGCAAATAATGGTGTCATTGGAAGAGACTAGTGTCTAAGATACAGGCTCGGCCTAGTTTAGACGCTAGTGCATAAAATTGTATAGATAAGTTATAACTCATATCATTTGTTCAAATGTCTTAACGATAAATAATGTAAACCTTACTTTGTGTCAATAAATTTATTATTGTTATTATTGTTACTTCTTTCTTACTACGAGAACATGTTCTAACGTACAGAGCATAATCTTATGGCAATCATACGATCGAATACTTTGTTCTTCTCTCAACTAAATATTAACAGTATTTTGAATCTCAGTGGGTAAAGTTTATGTAATATTTATCAAGTCCGTTAAAGTTTATATTAAGCTTTGGTTTACTAGTGTAAATTATCATTGAGTAATCAGAGTTATTTCTTCTTTACTTTTAAATATTGTTTTGAAATCAAAATGAAGTGAAGACACTATTAAGACAAATATAAAAATAAAATTTAATATGCAGTATAGAAACAATGATAATGACCTTATAATATCAATGATGATGGAATATTTCCAGATGTGAATCTACAAAGGCTGTTGATGTGATGTGATAATGTGAAGAACTTTAAACAAACTTGTAAAAGTTTTCACTTTGAAACAATATTAATTTTGTTCATTATACAATATACGGTGCATTTTATTCTTTATATTCTGATCGCAAATTGTCCGCTATAAAGCTTGTAATTGGAAACCCTAATGAAGGGCCTTTCGAGACTGGTCTTTTGTTTAATCGGCAATGAGATGCGATGTAACCTGTAACTCAAGAAATGAGTAATTGCCTTTTTGAACGAGTCGTAACTGTAAACGCAGCTGTGGAAAAAGTTGAAATAAATGGAGATCTAATTTAAGCATAGAGATTATATTTTAATTACAAATCGTAGCTTTAGAATATTGTACTGGAAATAACTCATTTATAATATTTCTACGTACACAATTGCAGTGGCAGAATGATTTAGGACTGCATTTACTATGATGGAAAACAGCGTAATATATTATTTCAATGCATAATTAGACCGATTACACTCACGAACGTTAGGTCATTTTAAAGTTCCGTACTCAAAAAGAAGAGGCTAATGACCATAATAAGGAGAACTTTTACGAAATATAATGTTGAACATGTATTGCAATAGTAAAGTTTGATCTAAAGCCCTTGTGATATAATGATGTATTTTTTATAAGAATGTACTATTTCATGCACATTTGAATTATAACGCTGTTGTATAACGCTCCAAGACATTTTGCGGTTAACATCCGGAGGGGTACTTTTTCTGAGCTCTTACTTTAACCAGTTTATTGCAACGTATACGTTTCTTTTATTTTTTTATTTATAAGTATTGAGTAAAACTTGTCTGATAAAAATAAGATTTTACATAATATAGGAGTATCTAGAGGCTGCTTCGTTGGTCCTGTACGTTTGTGGTCGCAAACGAGTCTGAGGTCAGCCGTTCCAGAAAAATTTTAGTAGTGTGTAATCATGAAATGTGTTTGTAATAATGATAATAATATGCTCGCCTAGTATAACATGTGAAAATCCGCGAAATATGGTGTGACAATTGTAGAATTACATTTATTTCGTTTTTGGAAATTGCATTTGCAAGGATATAAATTATACACTGACCGACTCAGCGTGGATTATCCATCCATTCCATTACAGCCTTTAAATGTCCACTGCTGAACATGGGCCTCCCCCATAGATTGCCTCATAAGGGGGATTTTGTAATAATTTCCATGCTTGGCAGGGGGGTTAGCAAACGCAGTTTTTAATAATTTTGAGTTGTTATCAGGAAGACGCTGCTTAATTTCCCTTTGTCGTGCTTATGTTTGTATTATGGTAATATATAAGTGTAACGAGGTTGACGTAACGAGCTTTCGCGTCTCATAACTTGGGCATAACATAATTGGTGGAACTATTCTGGCAGAACTTTTACGACTTTGAGACTCTTCATAAGACAAAATCTAAAGGACCTAAGCTTGGTTTCATACGTCATAGTGACACACACTGCTTGTTCATATTTTTTTTAAGATTTTGAGAAATAGAAGATAATTATACTAAATAAAAATTATTTATAATTAATTTAATTTAGGAAATAGAATTATAGATATTAAAGTAGGAAATAGAAATTGCTATTCAATAAATCAACTTACATTTTGTATTTTTGTAGTTCATAGTCTCATAATTCATTGCAATTTAAGGGCTGACATATTAATAAACATTGAACAGTACATAAATCCTACTAGTTACGATTACATTTACTTAGGCTGTCGTCACTTTATTCTATCAATGTTCATCAACTTGCAACAGGATCTGCTTTTAAGTTTTTAATGGTAGTGATTTATGGATATTGAAAATAAACGTTTTATACACTTAGGGCTGATTTTTCAATCGTCATATATAAGTTATTCGTCAATTATCTGACTGAATATAAAGAAACAAGTAAACTATTTTATTGATAACATTGAAATTTTTAATTTGTTTATGTTATATTTTATCCTATGAATAAATTTACATAAGGATTGAAATTTTAAAAACTTAGACGATTGTTGGGCGGCTATAAATTCGTCTTTTTCTCTTATTGCATACTAGCGACCCGCCCCAGCTTCGCCCGGGTAGGATCTATTATTGTGCCCTTATTTAGGTTTAAGAAAATCATCAAAGACCATTTAAATTAACAATTTTTCGATTTCTCAAAAAAATATCTTGAAGTTTCGCGGATAAAATGAAGGCTAGATCACTTTTGGCATTGTTTTTTATCTATTTGTCAAGTTTCATTACAATCGGTTTAGTCATTCCGAAGATTAGCCTTATTTATATGTATAGATATATGTAATAATTAATATTAATAGTTTGTACTAATCTGGGACACTCATTTTTAACAGAGACATGCTTGGGCATATCGACGTGGTACATGTGTCGAACTCGCGGCAACTAAATTTGCATGGTGTCCCGCCTTCGCCGTATATTCTCAGGATCTAGGGAACGTTAACGCACACATCCGTGAACCAACGACCGCCAGCTCCTACTTGCTGGCCTCTCCACGGGGTAGACTCCTCGTCCCCCTATTCCTCTCCAGACAAACCTCGCCAAAAAACAAGGCGTTTTCCTCCGCGGCTAACGTCTCCACCTACGTTACCAAACCCCAGAGGCCTTTACGCGGATAGTACTCGGAAGCACAAGTATTCCTGGCCCAGTATAGAGCGTGTGGCGAGTCGCCATAACAACACTCATTTTCTCTCGCGACTCTACTTCGGCTTCGGCGGGAAGAGGGAGAGTAAGCCTCTTCTGCCGCAGTACGCCGCAGTAACTGCATCTCAGGCCAGACATGTGGGTTCCCCTTTATTCCGCTTTGGTCACCAGCCACGGCTACTAAGCCACATGACGGGGCAGAAACCCATTTGGGGACCTTTGAACATCCCACCCAATAATATTAAGAAGGTTTTAATGCTAATGATTGGTCCTATGTCAATCTTTGAAGGCAAATAACATCTGACTTATAATTTTTTATGTATTTATATCATTCTTGTTACTCCTTACATTTATTATTTCATTTACTATTTACTTTATTATATAAATAAATATTTATTTCAATTACAGGGTTAAGTTAATTTAACTTGATTAGAAGATATTTTCAACGTTCATATAGCTACTTGAAATTTTAATAGCTTCCTTAAAAATATACACCTACGTTACTTTAAAGTTCAACTGTTGCTTTTGTTCGTTCGTTAACCCCTCCTTTTTTAATGTTGTGAGTGTGACTAATAGGATGACAGATGGACTTACGTTACTTTTTAAATATTTATTAAAATGGTTTTAGTCACTGACTGTTTCGTGTTTTAAAATACCTTGAAAGTAAAGACGCTATAACAAAAACTATACGGATACTATTCTTTAAAACTTTATGGATACTGAGACATGAAGATGTTATTGTTTACATAATGTCGTCTTTTGCTATGTATTTTGAAATAGGATGGCTACATAAAGTAAGCCAATTATAAATGGTAAATACATCAGTCTCGTCCATACCCTGATTAGGAAAGATAGGTTCAAACCCAGAAGTGGAAATCCTTAACTTTTTCAGTAAAACTCAAAAACTTTCACAATTGTTTGTTTTAGCTACCTATATTTCATTGATCTGAATATGTTTTATATCACTGAAAGTAATTTACGTGGTAGAGACACGCTGCAACTATATTATAGTTGTAGCACGAATGGGTCGGCTCGACCGGGGTAGGACCACGCTTTCACAGAATACCAGCGTAAAATAGCAGCTCAATGCTGCTGTGTTTCGTATGGTGATTGTAGAGAACCGGAGACCCTTCTTACTGGAAAAGAGGCATTCCATCTTAGTCCTCAGGGGTGACAACGCATGTGCATTTTGATTCCTAATTGAGGATAAATGGAGATGTCTATGGGCCACAGTACCCACTTACCATCAGGTGGACTGTGTGCTCGTTTGTCACCCTATGCTATTAAAAAAAAAACAATATTCTTACTCCACTTTTCATAACTTCAAAGTTAGTATAGAGAGGTGGAGAATTTTGCTTGTTACAGATATTGGCAAACGTAAGTAATCGGTTTATATCAATGCTTATGTCAATGTTACACATTTTAAGTAAAAATGCGATTGATTACACTTTCATAGTCATTATTTTGGCTCACTACTGGGACCGTTATTATTTGTTATTTTTATCACTGATATTAAACATTACCTAAAGAAAGCTTACTTATTATGTTTTGCCGACGATATTAAGCTCTTTTTGAAAATAACATCGATTCATGATGCTGAGGCTTTACAAGTAGATCTGTTATTTCTAGAACGTTACTGCGACCTAATTTTTGATGCGTAACTCTAAGGACTTTACTAAGCCTAAAACTCTTAGGATCCTGTGTTGGTATCTTGTTAGAAGTAATTTAGAGTACACATCACAAATCTGGGGTCCCAGGTTTATCATAGTACATTACCCGACATGAAACTATTCAAAGAAATCCGTTACCTCTGTTATAGAAGCAAAGATTATGGCTATAGTTCTGATAATTATATTAGTTACTAGGAAAAAACATCACCTTCTTCCTCTTGATAAGCGACGTGAGATTGCTGATCTCACTTTTCTGTTAAAGATAGCTTGTGGTGCTATTAAATGTCCTGAGCTTTTGTCTCAATTACATCTTAGCTGTCCTGCCAAACATTTTAGACACAACACACTTTTAAGTTAAGCCTCCCGTTTGCATGTACAAATTATATGTAAAATACATTTATTTGGCGAGCGAGCAATAATTGCAACAAGCTAGCCAAACAGTTTGACTTCGATTTGTTTAACACTAGCGCTGCGTCAGCCAAGCGCATACTTAACAATGCATTTTTTTGATAGCTATAAATTAGATATTGATACCTTTGTTACAGAACTAACGTTTTAGTATTTTATATGTGTGTTATTATTTTTATTTCATAATATTTATATTATATGTTATATCAGTTAAGCCCTCATTTGGTATAAGTATGTTACTATTAGATACTTTTGAGTGTTGAATCGCGTTTATCACTGTTGTAAATTCACTATTGTATCTACTAGTGAGGACCTTTAATTGGCTTACTATAGTTATTAGTATTATCTATCCTAATTATGATAGCTGTTGGTCTTCCAGATAAAATTAAATTAAAATTAAATTAAATTAAAATAAAATTTTCAATCCTCTTTGAGTTCTTTCTGTTGGGGCTACCCTGCTTTTGCAGCGCGCTAAACACATTTGCTGAAGCTTGCGTTGATTGCTTTTGTGCGACAATGCGAAAGCGATAACATTTTTGGTAAGTGTACGAGTGCGGGCCAGCAACAATAGAATTCTGGTCAAGATAAGCAAATAGGTTAGACTTTCCTTAGGTTAACCATTGCATTAAGGTACATATCACAGTAAACAAATAAAACAGAAAAAAAACTAACATTAATTATTAAATGTATGTATACAGTAGAACCAGACTACCGACATAGACTAACGGACTAGTAAGCTGAAGTGGCAATGGGCCTGCCATATAGCTCGAAGAGCCGACAACCGATGGGGAAGAAAGGTTCTCGAGTGGCAGCCTCGTACCGGCAGGTGAAGTGTAGGCGACCCCCCACTAGATGGAGTGACGACCTGGTAAGACATGCAGGAATTCAATGGATGCAGGTGGCTCGGGACCGTGCTTTGTGGCGTAGTGGACTTGTGAAGGGCTGTAATGATAATGATGATGATGATGATGATGATGTATACATTAACAAATATGAGTCCTGGTTCTTTAAATAAAATATGTTATTATTATTAATATTGTAGTCCGTTCCAAATAATTACAAATCCATACTATTCCAAAAAATATTTGAAACATGCTTTTGATAAACTTAATGGTTTTGCCGTATTGCAAACTTAGTTTAATGGACTTTCCACAAGTTGTACACTGTGACTACACTGCTTAGTGTTTTTTCGTGTTCGTAGTTTTATACGAAGTTAAATATAATTTTATTCTATAGGTCACCATTTCTTGCAGCAATGCGGATATATTATCATCATTAGCTTAAGCTTAGCTTTAATCTTGACGATTTCTAAACAGAATTGGTATCCATCACACGTACAAGAATCAATGATACTTGTACGTGTGATGGTTTTAATGACGCGGCATAACATAGCATTGTCACTTTAGCTTACTAATATTTGGCTTACGTACATGACATCAAATATGGCTCTACTGGAGGAAGGGCTATATCGTTTTGATTTTACGAGTATGACATATTTAAACTCCAAACAGCCATATACGTAGCTCCATTTAGTTAGTTAATAGTAAGCGCCAGCATCAAAACTACCACAAAAAGATCAATGTATACGTGGATCCCCGTTGTTCCAATCTCTGTAACGCGATGAATTCATTCGCATTAGTTGAAGTTGTTATGATGACATTTGATATTAGTTTTCAACATCACTAGTTCATCTTATGCAGTACATCCCGTTAATAGTCATTCAAAACTGTTATGGGTACCAACACGATGTTATTTACATTGAATGGTTCTTTCAAATAGTAACGCCCTCATACATTTAGGCATGTCATTTGTAATATCGTACATTGTCTGGGCTTAAAATTTCCATTCTTTAATTTTGAATTTTTGTAATTACTCACTATTTATAACAAGAGTAATTTAAGTTTAAATCCATTTACTTTATTAGTATATAAGTGATGATATATATATAATAGTCAGATTTTTTCCAACGTTTATTCGTTTTATATTTAAGAAGCAAGCGCAGCTAACAAGTTCAACAACACCAATTTCTCGTAGGAAATGGAAGGTAGATGATTACAGCAATTACAAAAAAACCGGAAGGAGATCGCTGAACATAAATATGTTAATGTGTATATTGTGTAATAAGTTATAACACCTGACTCTTATTCTAATTTCTTTTACACGCGACTACTCTGTAGTATTATTGTCTGTATATAAAAGTTCAAAAATTCGATAGAATTCTTTGATGAATACTATAGATAAACTTCTTGTCTAGAATACCAATACGAATTCGTGTAGCTTAATTTATAAAGAAAATGAAAGTGACAGCCTACAGACAGCTGGTGTGAGGTGAGGGTTAACAGAGTTAAATAGAAGAATAAAAATAAACAGGTCGATAAAAGACACATTATTTTGTTAGTGGTGACTTTAGTTTTATTTATAATAAGATAAGACAACATTGGAATTTATCTACCGACTTCAAAAAGGGGGAGGTACTCAATTCAACTGTATGTTCCTTTGTCATGTGTGTTACCTCATAACTTTTTCTAGGTGAGCTGATTTCGATGATTCTTTTTTTATTTGAAAGCTAGTGCTTTTTATGTGGGCCCACAAAAATTTGATCAAGATCTGACCAATATTTTTTGAGTTATCCTTAATAATTTATATAGAAAGTTGGTTGTACAAAATTATTAATTTACCACTTGTTTTTCATAGTATAAATTTATTTTAATTTACATTACATTAAAATATTATACACAATACTAAAAAGAACTATAATAAAATATGTAAAACTAAAAAGTATCGTACCAAGAACGCTGGCTGCGTTAAGATACGATATTGTAATATTTTAATAAAGAACTAACTTTGAAATAAAATGAAAACTCTTTATTTTGCAGCGTTTGAAATTAAAATTAGTCATTTTAGGTTTTAGCCATATCGTACGAAAAGTACATTAGCAACCAAACGTCGCTTCGACGTTGCTCATGTTTTAGGGGTAAATATTATTTTAATACAGATATCAAATTTAAAATAATATTGCAAATACGTATGTATTTTTCTTATATTTTGTCTGTTTGTTTTTGAACGATATTCTATTATATTTTAAAATCATTCCTTCTTCATATTTTAAAATTCTTCCTTTAATATATGTATATAATATAGCCCTTGAAATATTTAATACCAAATGTCCGTCTCCATCCCCATCCCAGATCACATCAATTGTCAAAAAGTGACGCATGGTTTACGGGTACGCGATCCTATTCGTTCCTTACGATTCAAATGTATCCTTTAAAAAATTTCCTACCCTACCCTATTCATATCTAATGTTTCCTTTTCTCTCACTTAATAGAGACCTTTATAAGCTAATGAATTTTGAATGTTTAAACCAGTCCGCGTACTGGGCCCAGTTATGGATGGCAGCATAATATGAGGTAAAATACTGAAATACTAAGCATGGTGATCAAAACCCCACCTGCCTTCTGAGGGAAGACTTTTTTCTGGGGGATGTCTTTTTTTTTCTTTTTATTTTTTATTTTATTGTCCACGTCGGAGCTGGACTTTTATAAGCTGATGGACATTAAAACATGATTATTTATGAAAAATGTCAGATGTTTGCCTATTGTACAGTCTATTTTGAATAAGTTTTTTGTTGTTTTATTTAATACTATCTATATCAAATCTCGAAAATTGTAGCCTGTTTGTACCTAGACTGCTGTATATTCATATGTGACAATGGCATCATAGTGGAGTGCCTTTTGTGTTGAGCCCAGCGTCCGTTTGTTCCATATTTGTCAACGAGGGCTCGGATGAAATAACAATGAGTGCTTACAGCCGTGTCACGTGTAGTACTTGTGTGGATTTGTCCATCCGGAATATGGTTCAAGAGTGTAATTTTTATTATTAAACGCTTGTCCACTTAACGTTTAGAAATGTAATATTTAGTTGTGATGAACTTGTCAGAATTTCAAACAACATTCGTGCAAAGTCAAGAGTTGTTAGTAAACTTGTCAACGTCTGTTTTACATGTCTCATGGGTCTGAAAATGCAGCCTAGACTACCGGAGATCTTACTGTACTATCGTACGGCGGGTAGGTTAGGAATATTGCGTGTTTTTATGTTAGTGTGTTAGTTTACATTATTTTTTTATAGAAGAGGTGACAAACGAGCATGTGGCTCACTTGATGGTACGTGTCGACCGTCGTCCATGAATATCTTGTGGTATTATTAATATCGCCAGCGCCATTGGTAGTTTACGACTATTTTGGGAAATAGTCATCGTGGTTGTTATTAGCCTGGCGTATGTCATCGTCATCATCTTTAATATAATTAAATCGTAATATGTAACTATAATATTATGCAAAATGTAAGAAAAATGTGATTTACAAAATTATACACATATGACTAATGTGCTTAACTTATTTAAAATACTCGCTTGATCGCTATTGGTAACGTGCTCGGAGGACTGGCTGAGTTGTCTCGTCGTATTGCGAGGCTGATCCGCTGACCAAAGTATTTACCAGCTCTTGGGTCACCAGAGACATTGAAAAGGCGTGACGAGACATCTGTGTAAAATATTGTTTTGTTGCTCTTACATAAAAAGGTTACAGATTAGATTATTGTGTTGAAGGAGTTCGCAAAGCAAGCTTCCTTACACCATAACAACTCATTTAACTTAATATTTTTTTACTATATAGTTATTATGTTATTCATTATGTATGTACACTGCTCTCTGACGTTATTTCTTTTGCTTTCCTCAAGGATTTGCTGGAAGAATGAAAGAAAGAAAGATAGAAAGATAGAAAGATACTTTGCCACAAACCACTGACTGACTGAGGTACTTAATCGCAGAAACTCCATGAAAGCTACATCTAACTGACGCACTATCATTTAGTTGCGATCTTTGCTTTTATCTCGCACACACGTAATCTGTTCTCGAAACAACACTTAGAATAAAAAATTCTATAATCTATAATAGTCATCGGAATGCCTTGCTTCTCATTTTACAAATTTAAAATCACTTACCGTTACCGTTACAGCCTATCAAAAGTCTACTGTTGAACATAAACCTCCATAGATTACCTCATATCCTTTGATATAGATATTTGCCATAGTTGCCACGCTTGGCGAGCGGGTTTGGCAACCACAGTTTTTTTCTCTAGTTGTTATTACGAAGACGCTGCTGCCCATCTCCTAGTTTGTTTCTCTTCATCGCCTCTTACGACATCCTCGGGATGATATAGGGTATACGATATTCTCACACCGCCACTAGACGGAACACAAATCGCTTATTGAATAAAAAAAAGCGATTTCTATAAGGAATCGTTATACAAATCGCTTAGGCAAAATAAAAGTTACTTTTCATCTGTAATAACTTTTATCTGGATGGGATGTTGGTAAGATTGTTTGTGTAGTGAACGTAATTCAGTTTTCGATTGTAAATTGTTGGGGTATACGGAGAACTCTTATTACAATTAAATTGTAATTTTAAATACAATAAAGTTTATATAGAATGACAGCAACCGACTTAGCTTGTTAACGGAGCTACGGAACAGCAAGCTGAACTAGCAATAGGTTTGTTGTAGAGCTCAAAGAATCAACCAACTATTGTAAAGAAAAGTTCTCGAATGGGAGGGCAAGATTCCTGGTCTCTCCACAAGATGGAGTAGGATCGAGTACATACCCCATAGAGTCAAAATAAAGGATCGCCTAGTTATGGTAACACATAATTACGTAGGTGAAATTGCACTGTTAACCAGCGTTTCCCTAGTACCGATCATATATTGAGCTTTGCGTACGTTTTCTTCATTGAAACGAAGCCTTTATGTATTTTAAATGTTGTGGAAAAATATCCGAAATTCAAATTATACAACCAATTAAATAACGTTGTATTGGCTAGTATCGGATGCTCGGGTTGAAATACGTGTTCTCTGCTTCGATCATTAATAAGTTTAGTTTTTAAGTTCGATAAGTTTTTAAGTTGTTGAGCCACGCAGCAGCTATATTATGGTTGTATCACGAATTTGTTGGCTCGACCGGGACAATATACTAGTGTAAAATACACACATTAATGCTGTTGTGTTTCATATGGTGAGTGTAGATAACCGGAAAACTTTTACTGGAATTAGATATTTTTATAGAGCACGTTGATGTCTTTTTACAATCATCCCTTTCTTACGTAGTGCAACAGCTCTACATCCGTCCGCTTTATAAAAATATATATAAATAATAAAAATAATGTCTTCCAGACCGAATTTCGGTCACAGCGGCTAGTCTCAACAGAGACAGCATCATCATCTGCGTAGGACAGGATTATAGTCAAATATATGCGCAAGCATAAGTGCACTCTCTATTCCCTCACTCTTATAGTCCGATGGGACGGTAATCCGTTACGACCGACTTCCGGCTGCTTAAGAGAATTTCTTGACAGAAAAAACGAATAACCACGGTAGTTTAAAGGTTTTATTGAATTATCAATATGGTGTTAAATTGAATTTATCAACTGTGCTAGCGATGTTAAAATTAACGCAATTTTAATTTAACTGAGTGACTCTGTATTTCGACTCTATGGGGTATGTACTCGATAACAACCTAATGAGTGAAATGCTTTGTGGCAATATATATTTATTTATCAGTGCATTAGTGACGAAAAAATGCTACCTTTAACTGGGCTTCGTGCCTCAAATTCATTGGCAAATGAAAAATAATTTTTAAACAATGAAAGACGCGAACATTGCAAAATCTTAGAATATTAAGCAATTTTTATTACTTATTTTACAAAAGTGATTGTTAACCGACTTCTGATTAGTTTAATTATATTGTTATGAAAGTACGCATTATGAAAAAATAATCTTACTATGTTTTGAAACATGGTAAGATTTTTTCTTCATAATGCGATAAGCTTAATTAAATGGTTAATTAAATATTTACATTACTTTTGCACCACTTTTAATACTTAATCGAAAAATGCCGCGTTTATACAAATTATAGGGAATGGTGTATCTGTGAAAATGGCGTAAAAGAAAAGAGAAACATCAAAATTATGTACTTCTGCGTAAAACATACAGTATTATTTTTTAACACTTAGCAGAAGTCGTAAAAACGAGTTAATTTAGACATCCTAAATTATTTTATTTATTTTGATGTGTCTGTTTAATCTGTTGTTTTTGCGCCAATTTCATTTGTAGATAAAACACGTAGCCTAACTACATTACGCAAGTAGCAATGCATAACGTTACGCTACGGTGTTTCATTCGGTACATGATGTAGTAAAGATGACTTTGATAATTATAATGTAATATTGATGTTCATTCTGGTTAATTTCTATCTAAATTTGGAAGGTGTAAATAGAACTACCTAATGTTTATGTTATTTAACTTAGCATTGTAAACAAACTTTTTTTTAAAGAAAAGGAACATAATTATGGTACTATTGTACACTGTTGACTAAAACGTTGAAAATGAATTAATTCATGCAACTTTCAGTGTCTCTAGTGGGAAATACTTTGCTGGTGGGAATAACCCGCAAGTGCGTTATATTTTTTTTATGAAAACAACACGACACGATACCAAACGATTAACGTCCAGTGAAACTTACCACGATTCCCACCAGAGTTACACATTACTGCTGATATTTTCGGACAACTTTTTTTCACTGTTAAAACCCACATACTGCAAAATTAAACCTTGATGCAGAAGTTCTTTTTTATAATTTAAAGGAAATTCACCCATGCCAAGCAAGCTTAAGTAGGGTAAATTCTAGAAACTTGGAACTTACAGTAAACTTGGAAACGCTGGTTAACAGTGCATCTTCAAGTAGGGGTTACGAAGAGTGAACTTAATTTCTTATGGCATTCTCTTCTATTCAACGCTGTACTTTCCAAGATTATCTAGATAGGTTTCATCTCTGAGATAATTATTTATTTTCCAACCATAAAAAATATAAAATAAAATCGAATCTTAATCGATAATAACGATAATCGAGTATTTACGTAATTGAAATCGTGCAGTATGCGTATTAGCATCTCTAGTTTTAGTTACCACCCATCCTCCCCGCTTCTTGTCACCATTTTGTTCCTGAAAACTATATCAGCGCAGCCACTCGCGTCTAATTTCGTCCGGCCAAGATAGAGCGCGCGGACTTTACTATACTTTAATAACAAAAATAAAATCAAATTAAACTTTACGTCTATAGGGTGTTATTACGTTTTCTTCCGTCAACATAATGTCATTATATTTATTAGTTGCCGTTCATCATAGCTAACCTCGTAAATTGTGTACCGCTAGGCAATTACTGTATCTCCAGTGTAATTGGCTATTGTGTGTGGCCTACGATATTTTTAATGTAATCCGAATTCATTGTAGCTGTGTTCTACATGTATTAATGTTTAAAATATTTTCTAGCGTATAATTTCTCATTTCGTTTAAGCTTTTATTTATTTTTGCACCCTATACTCCATCATGTTCTTCTTCATATCCCAATACACCAAATAGAATGAACACCCAGACCAATGATTTATAACTTTGTCAGTTTATTCTTCATTTACCATCATTTACAAATAATTGTGTCATCAGTCTTAACACTAAGCTAAATTTCAAATTATTTCTTTAACTACTTATAGAAAAATTAGCATGTGACAGACGAAAATCGAAATGGAAATCACTTCCGTAAGTGTTTCGTTGTGGCGTAACGGGCGTAAGAGAGTTCATCACCCCATTTTGCCATCTGGTTGTCGTAAGAAGAGAATGTGGGTAAGGCCAGAAATACCTCATGACCTTCGGTAGATGGCGGTATACCAACCTGTATGCCAAATATAAATAGAAAGACCGACACCGACAAAAGTCCGAGACGTCTGATATTGCAATCGCTAATCAGCCTGCCAAGCATGAAGATTATGGCTAATCCTTCCTACGAAGGGAGAAGATGTTGTTCAGCACTAGGCTTCTACGTGACGATAAAGAATAAAAATTTTGAAATTACGTGTTTAAAAATATCATACTATAAACTTAAAGGTTTATTTTCTTTAAATTGTACAACGAACGGACAATATTTTTTACGGTCTACTTGTCACTTGCAGGGTCACTCTGAGTCGAAGGGTGCAAAGAAGCGGGAGAAGAGTGCAGGGGGAAATGGTAACAGCAAACCAAGCCGTGGCGTCGCCACTTCGTTCGGCTTCCGCCGTCGACCCGCCAGCACCTCGCGGGCAGATGACAACGCGCGTAGGAAGCAAAAGTCACATGACAAGAACGGAAATGGAGGTGGGGCTTACTTTATATACCCCCTTATTTTATGGCATGTTTTACATAAATCATAATATGTCATATATATCCTGTATTCAACCTTGTTGTTTGAAAGAATTTACATTTTACTTTCTAATTTTCAGTCAAGTAGATTTACAAACATGCTCATACTATATTTTGTTAATATAAAATACAGCCTGTAAATGCCAACATCAGCAGCAGCAGCATCTTCCTGACAACACCTCAAAATAATAAAAAACTGCAGTTGCCAACTTGCCTGCCAAGCATAGCAACTATAACAAACATCGTAAAATGAAGGATGCTCATGTTTGTTCCTTCACTTCACCAACATTTACCTTACAAATCCACGAACAGTATGAGTATAGATAGAGCAGTTCAGACCGTCTAAATGAGATGGTTGCGCCCGCACTGCGGCGTAGCCTTTTATGTTTATTGTAGCGCTTCAGTTTTGATGGTTTATCAGCAAGATCACTATAATAATGTGTTCAATGCATGAAATTCAACATAGAAATAATATTATTCTTTTTGATCTTCTGAAGCATTAAAGAGTGTTACTAAAAGATAATAATATAATTTTAATTCGGTGAGCTTGTCGCTTATCTTTATTATAATCCAAATAGATCTCATGATCTAATTGGATTATAATAAACAGTCATCTGTCATTAAAATATTTGTATACTAGAAACTGTGATGCGAATAATTTTTTAGATGAATTGATTTATTAGCATAATATAATATGATAAGAAACTTTGTGATCGCACGAAAGACTACGTTTTTTTTTTATAGAATTAGGGTGACAAACGAGTACACAGTCCACCTGATGGTAAGTGGTTGCTGTGACATCTACATCTATCTTAGTTTGTGAATTAAAATGCAGATACGTTGTCAGCCGTGAGGACTAAGATAGAATGCCTCTTTTCCAGTAAAAAGGATCTCCGGTTCTCTACACTCACCATACGAAACACAGCAGCATTAAGCTGCTATTTTACGCTGGTATTCTGTGAGAGCGTGGTCCTTCCCCAGTCGAGCCGACCCATTCGTGCTACAACTATTATTAGGATACGATAGATGACTAGGATGTTTTCTATTAGACATTTCGTTATGAGGGCTAATAACACGAGTACGTATTTTTATTTTGATACTTGTTACGTACATGAACCACGGATTATAATACTTTGACATGAACGCAATCGAATCGTTTACAAACTTAAGCACGAATCACAGGTATTTTGACATTTCATTAATAAATCGGGAAACATGGGGGAAACCATAGACTTAGAATATATTGGCGTACGGGAAACCACGATCACATCATGTTCTTAGATTGTGCCACGATGATGTAATTCCTCTTCTCCATCTTCTCATCTACGCACGTGATCCTTAACGATTTCAGAATATATTTTTTTATAGGATAGGATGACAAACGAGCACACAGTCCACCTGATGGTACGTGGTTGCTGTGACCCATAGACATCCACATCTATCCTCAATAAAGAATCATAATGCAGATGTGTTATCACCCGTGAGGACTAAGATGGAATGCCTCTTTTCCAGTAAAAAAGATCTCCGGTTCTCTACACTCACCATACGAAACACAGCAGTGTTAATCTGCTATTTTACGCTGGTATTCTGTGAGAGCGTGGTCCTTCCCCGGTCGAGCCGACCCATTCGTGCTGCAACTATACTAATAATATAGCTGCAGCTGCTACCAAATTAATAGTAGAATTAGCTTCATTAAGCCCTGAACTCCTCCTACGCTGACGTCGGTTGCGTACGGTCGGTCACGTACGTCAGCGAGAAATAAAATACCATACTGCGATACCGAGCTCTATACGGTACAGTCGTCTGCTAAGTGGATTTCGGAAAGGAGATCGGTAAGTAAAATACAATGACAATAATTATGATTATTAACATTGTCTTTTACTTACCGATCTCCTTTTTTTACCATCGTCCTCATTATTGTAATCCGGAAATAAAGCCTCGAAAACTTCTACCCAATATTTTGCTCTCGCATCTTTGTACAAATCATTAGATAAATAAGACGTTCTGTATCGATATTCATTGCAACTGTACGTGCACGCGTGGATCGTCGGTAATAGAGTGAGGACGCTCGTAATTTCACGCTCTTCAGTCGACCGACGTACGCGACGCTGACGAGCGAGATCGACGCACGAGGTACGCGGTGCGTAGCAACCTACGCGCCGCTGTCGTCAGCGTCGTAGTGTGGGGCTATATAGAACACAATGTACATTAGTGCGCGCGAACGCGCGACCGACGTACGCGACCGACGTCAGCGTAGGAGGAATTCAGGCCTTAATTAATAAAGTAAACGTATTTTTAAATTTCTTTTATTTTAACTTTAACCCCTTTGTAAGTGTTATATTTAATCCAAATATCTAAAAAATATCAAGTTCTAGTGCCAGCAGTTTGAGCTGTGTGGTGATGTGTAAGATTACAAGTTTGTAGTCCCACTCGTATGAGCTGAATTTTGCATTTTTAACCGACTTCAAAAAGGAGGAGGTTCAATTCGTGTGTATGTATTTTTTTGTACGTATGTTACGCGATATCTTCGCAGATTGCGAACCAATTTTGATGATTCTTTTTTTATTAAGTAGGTTATTCTTCAAGGGTGGTCCCATATAAATTTGGATAAAAAATTATTCCCCTAAGGGTAGCAAATAAATAACTTCTTTTGAATGAAGTCGGTTTTACTTTTTGTTAAAAGTTATAATAATGTTACTTATAATTGAATCTGCTTACACAAATACAATGGGACTAATATGGTCAGAAGTCTAAAAGTCCCGTAATAAAAATAGATAGGAAAAAACTACTTTACCCGTGTTGCAAGCTGCCAACGCACTTTGCCAATTTAAAATAATAATGAGTAAAATTTTATTGAGTAAAATTCCGATGATCTTAGAAGCACGTATGTTAAACAGTTATTATATTTAAATAAAAAGATATTTGTGTAAGCAGACGTTCAAAAATAGAACTACTATTAGTAGCTGTACTGGTGCTTGCTTGAAACTCATTTAGATGGAAGCGCCAATTTATTACTTAACCTTTTATGAAGAAAAAAGGTTAATTACGGATTACCGCAGTCTGGTTCATTGTTTGTAATATTAATTTGTTTAATCATCTTCCTCTCCTTTACGGTAGTTCATTTACTTCTTGATATGATCACCTGCTATTTGCTTCATATGTTTCATGTTAGGTATATACGTATTTTATATTATATTACTAAGTTGTCGTATTATTTTATTCATAGTTATAATAAATAAGTTAGTTGCATTTTTAAATCATGTCAATGCATATTATATTGTACTAACTGGTCAGGCAGACGTTGTTCTGACCTCTCTGAAGACATTTTGTCCTGTAAAATCCTTAAATCACGAATAAAAAATATTGGGGGTCACTCATCGGGATAAAACTATCCTATCTCTCAAGTTAGACCAAACTGCACACAGTGTGCAAAATTTCATTAAAATCAGTTCAGTGGTTTAGGAGTTCATCGCGGAAAAACAATGTAACACGTAATTTTTATATATGAAGAGCCGTTGAAACGGCTTCTATTATATAAATTTTAATTTTATTTAAATACATAAGATGCAGGTTAAAGGTAGATCGACCAGCGTAATCGATTGTATAGGATATAAGTATAATATTCAGAAAATAAGACTTCTTGCGTTATGACTTTTTGCGGCTTCCGGCTCATAATAAAACAGAAATACTCGCTAATCTTTCCTTATTTAACACCAGACTAAGCCTATATACAATATTCAGTTTATTGATTCGCAACTTATAGTACCGGCAAATCGGTGATAGGACTCCTTTTCTGTCGAGGAGTCTGTCGGTACGTACCCTCTCACCTATTTCTGCTGCCAAATAACCAGGTGAGAGAGCCAGTATATTAACAGCCATTTCAAACATTAATAAAGATCAAATAATCTTAGAAACCTTAAACGTGAGTTAATTAAAACTTGTATAATATTATTAACCAGGTTCGACAGAGGATCTTCGCCCCGAAGAAGTATTATCGGGGAGATCCACGCCTCTTGCCCGACCTCGCAAGGAGACTGCCGGGCAACCGCTGCGTACAAATAGGTATGTTTAATTAAAATCAAGCTAAGTACTGTTTACCCACATAAATTAACGCTACATAATTAGGTGAGGCTTAAATTATCATTTTTATCATCATCGTAATGATCTACATCTATGTACTTCAAGTCCTCAAGACCACTACGGAATATAGGCTGCTTACACGAAATGGTGGTGCGACGACGTATCGCAAAAATTTGCGACCAACGTAGTCATAAACGACGCACAACGCATGCACTATCGCAACGTTCAAATCTGCGATGCGACGATGCTACCTTTCAGTCGGTGTCCACTTCGGACAGTCAGTTTACGTTAATATTTCCCTGATTGAAAATCTGATTTCCTCCATTCAGGAACGTCACGTACTTTGGGACACAACAATAACAATAAACAGAGTAGAGAATACATAATTAAAACAGAAGCGTGGAAGGGTATGTGCGAAACTTTATTTTAAGTTTAACAATGAACACTAAAAATTGTAATTGTGATGATATAAGATTTAATAGTTCTTCAAAACTTGATATGCTGAAATTCCCTTTGAAGTGACCTCCTGGTCGAGCAGAAAATACAGGGTTATTTTTCAAATGAAATACCGTTATTTTAGTTTTTGAAAATACGAGTAAATAAGGTTTCTACTTTTATTTAAAATTATCCCTAATTGAATGTAATTTATGGGCAACAACTACGCGTACGCGCTCCCTGTGTGCGATTAAATTCACTACGGTTTTGCCGACCGAGCGACCCTTACGAATATGTGCGTACGTATTAAAATAGTAGGCGTTAAATATGTATGAATGACGATTAGTTAAAATAATGCATTACCACGCATTCTGAATTTAAAAGATAAAAGGGATCTTATCACACTTCATAGGATACACAGCTAACACAACGAACTCAAATTAAATCAAACTAAACAAACTAAAATATGCACTACATCTATTTTTTGATTTAAGATTCAACAATATTTTAAACATTCAAAGAAAATGTGATCTCACTTAATATTAATACACTAAACTGTATCACATTGCCGTGTTAGCCGCAAAAGTAATTGATCCGCCAAATATATCATACTAAAACAGATGCATTTTAGTTTTATTAATAATAACTGATTTACAAAGGCCACCGAATAATATTGAAAAATAAACACTAACATGTTTTGGCCATTGATATAATAAACAATGCTAGATTTTGGCCTCAACGACACATTTAAGTTGCATTTTATTTTTATAAGGCGCTTTATATTTTTATTATTTTACAATAATACATTAGTAAATACATGCAGGAAGTCGATGGGTACAGGTGACTCAGGGCCGTGCTTTGTGGCATTTCTTGGTGAAGGCCTATGTTCAGCAGTGGATTTGTGATGGACAGTAATGGTGATAATGATGATGATGATGAATTAATTTGTATTTATTGATTGCCTATTACTTTGTGTGTGATATAATCTATACATATAAATGAAATTGAAGTGTCTGTCTGTAATATCGCAATGACCACATTTTATTGAGCTGATGGGGATATATGCATGTCATTAAGACATGAATAACCAATTTTAAGATTTTTGTCTGTCGGTCTGTCTGTCCGGGCATGGGGCCATCTTTCATTTTGAAAGGGTTCACACAATTACCTCCCTATTATTCTGAGTCACCCCTAATATTTTTCTAAATGATCGCACTTCTACGGCATTAACGAGCCACATATGGTACATTGCTATTGTCTTACTATTGTGTCTGGAAACCGAACAATGAAAGTGTTAATGCTACTCTGATGCATCTTCCGCCACACACAAATTTCATCATACATCTAAGTAACTAACACAGCATTGTGAATGGCCACACGTACCTTTTTGTCATTTTTAATTGTAGTAATAATTACTTTGTTTCGATTAGGGAATGGTTATCAATGGTAATTGTTTGATTTGCTAGGTTCGGTTTCAGGCAGCCGCACAGTAAGACAGCTAAAGTGGCCGACGTGAAGATAGCTGCCGAGTCGGCATTTAGCGCAACGTATAAGGATAAGGAAACCGCCATCAACAATAATGCTTTAGGTAAATATATAATATATAATATTATATGTTTCTTCTTGTAATATTTTCTACTGTTTAATATGTCTTTTAATCGTAAAGACTGTGTAAGAGAATACACCACCGCATAACATGCCGTAGTTGTCTTAAGAGACGACGGAGGGAAACTGAACTTAAGCGTGAAAATTATGCCAAATGTCCCGGAATCCTTATGCGGCAATCTATGGGTAACATCTAAGCTGCAATAAATGAACGAATGAAATATATCTTTGTCTTAGTGTAATTATGTATGTAAATGCTTCCATAAGTGACCACTGCAACCCATGGACACATGCCACCAACTTTAAACAAAGAATACTTCAAACGCGTTGTCACCTCCGATGACTAAGATGGAATGCCACGCAGCAGTGGATTCACTGCAGTTTGACTGCAGAAAGAGACAAGAGATAGGTATCCAGACGGTCTCCTGAGCAGAAAAACGGTCTTACCACTTAGTAAATAAGATTGTAAGAATTTGTAATCAATTATGAATAATAAAAGATCTGAGATTAAAACAGACATCATGCGTCGTAAATAAGGTCATAGGAATTAAGAATGTCAAAATGTAAAATTTTTTGAACGCTTGACACTACTACGCTACTGCAATATGATTTTTGTTGAACCGAGACACAATAAATAGTTTTAACAGCATCCAAAAACTGATCCTTAGTTAAATATAAATAGGTAGCTTATACCATGTAGTGGCGATGTAAGACTATCTACACAGAGACAGAGACAGAGGAAACTGAAACAGGAGATGGGCAGTAGCATCAAACTTCGGTTACCAAGCGTGGTAACTATGGCAAAATCCTTATAGGGCAGTCTGAGGGGGGGCCTATGTTTAACAGTGGACTTTGTAGTCTGTAATGGAATAGATAATGGTGATAGATTACATTTAATTACTTTCAAAAAATTATTCTCAGGATCATAATTTTTCGAATTGCGTAATCTTTAAAATATATCCCATTATGTAAATATTGTGTAATCTATGTAGTTTAATAAATTTAGTATTATATCTACGAGCACCCATCACAAATAATGTTTACAATGTTTGTTTACAAAAACATAAAGAGTCCAAAACAAAAGATGAATAAAAACAACAAACAGGAAGAAGTGACAATGCTTATTTTAAGCAGATTTTATTTCATTTTAACCATTCAGCTTTTCAATTTCTGGTCCTGTTATCAATGGGTTATGTCTTTCGGTTGGTTTTTCTTTTCAGTTCTTAGTAAGTAATAACCAACTAAGACTAATTGGATTTTACAGATAAAAAGAGTACAAATTCTACGTATAGTAATCAGCTGCCTCTAGTGGCGACTCAAGTATCTTCCACGGGTGTAACGACGGTCATCGGTGCCGGTGGCTTACCAAAGCCCGTCACAAAGCAAACCGTCATTCTTACATACCAGACTCAACAGTACCCTACCCAGGTAAGGATTGTAGTTTAACTCCAGTATAGATAGTTGTTTTAAAATATTAGCAATATTCTAAACAAAATAGAGTTTTACAAAACTGTCCCACAATAGGCTAATGTTTTTCGAGTGTGTATGTATGTATGTTTATTTCTTTGGCACGTTCTGTAACCAAAACGGCTTGATGGATTTCAACATAAGAGGTGTCGTTAATTCGCCTTAATTGTGAAAGTGAATAGGGTAAAAAAAATCTCTTTTAAGTAAACTTGTTTACGCAGTCGGATCTTTATTACTGGTTAAATCATTGGGCTTATTTATTCCTATATAATTATTAAATTGCAAGTAATATGTATATATAATACTTAAATATATTGTAAAAACTATATATTTAATTTATCATATTATCAGTCACGCAAGCCTAAAATGATTAGGCAATGCCATATTGTTTGTCTATGTAAACTCCTTCCTAAAATTTATATGATTACTAGCTGTTCCCCGTGACGTCGCCCGCGTGGAATTTGGACTTCATTGGTTTTAGCTTTTTTTGCTCGGAATACTAATTCTTTTCCTAAAATAAAAGTAGCTTAAGTTACTCCTTATAACATCAGCTATCTGCCAGTGAAAGTCCCATCCAAATCGATTCAGAGGTTTTTGCATGATGCGTGTTCAGACAGACGTCGTGTTAGAATTTTATTATAGTACTAGCTGTTCCCTGCGACTTCGCACGCGTGGAATTTATTGCGATTGGATTTCATGGGTTTTAATTTTTTTGCGCGGAACCCTAATTCTTTTCCTAAAATAAAAGTAGCATAAGGTACTCCTTATAACATCACCTACCTGCCAGTGAAAGTCCCATCCAAATCGGTTCACAGGCTTTTGCGTGATGCGTGTTCAGACAGATGTCGTGTTAGAGTTTTATTATATTATGGTATAAATGTATAGATTTCGTTATTTTGCCGGAGCCTTGGGATAAAGGCGTTAGAGAATATTTCCCCATCTAGTTTTTAATTCTTACTAAAAGAAATATTTTCAAGCCCATGTCCATATCTCGTCGTCTCTTAACAATATTTTTATTTTCTAATCCTTATAATTTAATATTTTGAGTGATTTTAATTACACTTGAAATGATTAATGATTTCTGCCTTAGTAAACCATCATCGTCATCATTACAGCCATTCACAAGTCCGTTACTGAACATAGGCCTTCCCCAAGGAATGCACAAAGCACGTTCCTGAGCCACCTGCACCCATTGACTTCCTGCATCTCATACCAGGTCGGCACACCATCCAGTAGGGCCGCCCTGCATTTCGCTTACTTTTATTATAGTAAACCTTAATTAATGATGATATAATTGATCGATTTCCAAATATTTATCATCAATTCGACCCTTTATTTGTGCCAATAGTGAATAATTCAAACAACAATTGAAGATAATGAGGTTGTTATAACTTGATTTGCTTAATCCGCGTAAAGAGACCCCTTCGTATTACGTACGCTCACACCTTTTTGGAAGTTGATAATCATTCGCAACAGTCCATAGTTGGCAAACATACATATACTATTGTCATTACACCTGAATTTTCATTCGAGCACTTGTCAGGTTTGATACTAAAACCGTCAAGGTCGAGGCTAACCTCATGTGTCACCTTCCTTACTTGTATCGGAAAGACGTCCTCGTTCTGACTTTTTACGATAAAGTAATAAAATAATATCTCAAAACTCGGTCTAAGTACAATTAACTTGTGACATGTATAATTATATCCACCAGATTCGTGGTAAGTAAAATAAAGTAACAGCCTATTATAACCCCTCGTGGCTGGAAACAAAGTCCTTATCATATTATTTATTTTTTAGACATTCAGATTTTCATATTTTCTTTTACTGCAGAACATGTGTTAAATTGACAGTTGAATTGCAATTAACAATTTAATGTATACTTGTGGGTTCGAACTCGTGTTGCAAAGTTGTGCTTAAATTTTAAAGTACTTATCAGGTAATTCTCGCTCGACTTCTTATATTTACGCGCATTAAATGAAACTAATTTTACGAATTTTATCGCGTTTAATTATGACTTTTTAAGTCCCCCGTGACCATGGATGCTGTAAAGAACCCGAAACATCGGGAATTAAAAAGTCAAAATTAAACGCGATAAAATCCGTAAAATTAGTTTCATTTAATACTTATCTCGTAATAAGTAGTGATAGATAATCGCGGGTGTCAACACCACTAAAATCGTTAGTATGCTGTTTCACCATATGTTCAAAGGTGAAAAACCATATATATGTAATTACTCTAAGTGAAAAACATAGTGAGATAATCATCAAAAAATATTATAAGGACACAGAACTAACAGATATTATGAAGTATGTCAATCCGCAAATTGATAGTGTGGAGTTATTTTCTCGTTCCTCTCTCTTCTATTTGACTTTCCTATTCGATATTAGGTTTTCTTGTTTCTCTCGTTCTTTTCTTTTATGGTGTAATTCTAGGTTCACCATAAATGTTACAGTAGACAAAAAGGCGCATTGTACACAAATAAATACGGAATAAGTCAATATTTATTTGTGTAAAATGCAAATTTATCTTAATTAATTTTAAATTCGACTACGGAATATGTCTTCGATGCATACTATGAATTTAAATGGATGCCTTCTCATATGTTGACTAATATACTGTTCAGTCTATGCTAATAACTTAGTCATCAAGTAACAAAATATTAACATCCGCCTGCTCGGCGCAGGTTCCTTTTTGTGTCAGTACAATGTAGCAGGAGTTTTACCACACTTCTCTAATGTGGGTAGTTGGATTTTACATGTCCCCGAAAAAGTTTGATTTTTCAGTGATAATTTATCGCGAGCTCAGTGGTGAAAAAAATATCGTGAACGCGTGCATGTCCTTGAAATTGAAAATGAGGTAGATTTGAAGTCAGTTAAGCCGCTTATTTATATCTTACTAGCCGTTAATTAATTTCAGTTTTTTGTATAGTTGTATTAATATTGACCCTGAATAGTTGGAAACTAGTGTCCCAAGCGATTTAAGCTTCAACGACATATTCGGTCCCGATAGTGATCCAAGACCAATACTGTATTTAATATATAAATGCAATAATAATTGTAAAATTATTGATCAATTTAATTATTTTTTATATTTACGCGAATACTACACATTGAATAAAACAAATTTTACGGATTTTATCGGGTTTAATTTTAACTTTGAATTCCCGACGTTGCGGGCACTTTGCATCACCCATGTTCACAGGGGAACTGAGGTGTTTGAAGTCCTGATGTCAGTCACACCTCACAAATTAATTGATTAAAATAAATTAAATTAATTTTTATTCCATTAATGGTTAATTATGTTTCTAAACATTTTCAATTATTTAAAATTAAAGCTAAGGCTGGCATTTTCCCAGTTTTTAGTAGATTTACCTTAGTTTTCGCGAGCAGCCTCAAATAACCAACTCCTCACTACGTTATTAAAAAGATGACACAATTACACACATGTCTGTTGTTTGTTTTCGCTTATTTGTTAATTTTTTAAACAATAGATAATTTAAGTGATGTAATTTAAGTGTTTTGTGCCAAAATTTGCAACACGAAACTCTTATGTATCGGACACTATTTCATGTACATGATTTTTGGCATAGGAATTACGACTCGTAAATGCAGTTATACAAATTTGGGCAAAACGTTCTGAATCTAAAGGGATTTGTTTTGTAGTTATAGTGGTATGTTAAAAAGAGCTACTTTCATACTTTACTAACGAGGCAATTAAATAAATAAAAGGGCATTAATGTGCCGGAGCCGTAATTCTGCAGGTATAGCTTGTACTTGATGTATTCTTATCTATATTATGCCAGCGTAAATTTCATTTTATTTCATATACTTATAAGGTTAAGAAATCAAGCATGTCCATTAACCATATCCAGATAGTATAGATATTCTTTCATGAGCATCTGCATTGACGACGATTTTAAGTACAAATGCCGCCGAAATGTAAACTTCTTATAGACTACGGCGGTTCTATGCTCTTTGATCTTTATAAACCTTCAAATATTATAAATAATGTATATGTTTAATATAGACTCAATTTAAAACATGGTAGAGCCCCAGGTGTTCAGGGGATATATTATGCTCGCTTTTAAATTTCATTGTACGTACGTGAGAAAATCGAGTTCTATGCCCGCCGCTACCAATGTAATTGTTGATCGCTATTGTAAGTGACTATTTACTACCTGTTTGTCAGTGAAAGAATACATCGTTAAGAAATCTGAAAAATTTAAATAATTTTTTGTTTTTATTTTTATATTAATTAAAGATTGTGTTTTTTTTCTTGTTCGATGTAATTTAAGGTTATATGATGCCTGTACCCACCATAATTTGGAAGGAAAGGCCAAATAAAGACCTCTTTCTTTCTTCTTCTTTCTAAAATAAAATATTTAAATACGTTCCAAGTTTTCTAATACACTTTGAGGCAGCGAGCCGGACTGTTTCCTACCTTAAAACGGTCTCAGAAATGAGTAGGTAGGCGGAACCCATTGCAGTGGGACAAACATATACATTTCATGTAGGCTGTTACTTTTTACTTCAAAACTAAATTTATACTCTACGCATAGGATGGCCGTCCGAAACCTGCCCCGAGAGGTGAACAAAGCCAAGTCCGCGGAACGTCCGCCACACGCTTACCTGCAACGGGTGATATGCAGAAGCCTCCTGGAAAGTACACCTTCCAGACCAACCAACTGCCAAGACCTCAGTACCCATCCGTGAAAAACGTTGACCCAAAAGCCGCTAAACAAGTAAGATTTTTAAAGGATACAAAATGATACATTTTGCAAGTTGTGCAGTTGTTTTCTTTAAGCTGCCTACCGTTTTAGTTATTAGTTAAAATCAGTTAAAATAGTGCATTACCACGCATTTTATTTATTTATTTATTTATTTACACTTTATTGCACCTTAATAAAAGGACTACAAAGGGCGGACTTAATGCCCTTAGGCATTCTCTCCCAGTCAACCCGGGACGTGTGGAAATTAAGTGATAGGTGACAAATTAAATGAACAATAGAGTAAATCCAGGAAAAAAAAAAAACTACTGATAAACTTAAAAATAAACTAATATTATATATATAAATACAATAAACATATACTATAAAATATAATACAGACAATATATTATATTTACATACAAATACATAGATACATAAATATATACATATTATAAATACAAATAGATATATAACATAAACCTATAAATAAAATAACAACAAAGGTAACCAAATTGACCATATTAACTATCAATAAAGTGCTTATGTACCAATCTTTTGAAGGCAGTCTTATTAGATGTTTTTCTGACGTCATCGGGCAAGGAGTTCCAGAGCAGTGCAGCCTGAATGGTGAAGGATTTACTAACAAAATTAGTAAAATGTAGTGGGATACTTAGTTTATTATTATATGAGGACCGCAGAGTTCTATCATGCGTTGAGGAAATATACTGAAATTTCTCCTTGAGATAAGAAGGAGTGGATGGATCATTTAAGATAGAGAAGAGAATAAGCAAAATTCTAGAGTCACGCCTCTGTTTAATAGTGAGCCATTTAAGGCGAGAGCGATAGTGAGAGATATGATCAAATTTACGAAGATTGAAAATGTATCTGACGCAATTGTTGAGTAGGCGCTCTAGCTTGTTAAGAAGATTTTGGTTTAAATCAAGTAACACACGTCTGCATAATCAATGATCGGTAGAATAAGTAACTGTACAAACATAATTTTAGTCTTAAAGGGAGAAAATTTTTCAAGCGATAAAGAGAACGTAAAGAACCAGCGACTTTACGACATGTTTCGTGATATGAACCCCCAGGACAGAGTACTATCAATATGGAGACCAAGATTTTAACTGAGGAAGAGAACGGTATCAGGCGATCATTATAACAGACGGGAGGTAGGCTAGCGGGATCAATTTTGCAAGCATCCTTGAGCTACCCATAATCACCGCTTGGCATTTCGTAGGGTTAACAGACACTCCAAAGCGCATGGACCAATCACGGACTGACTTGAGATTGGAATTCAATTTGTTAATCGCGTTATGGATGTCACAAATGTCAGACTGTACATAAAATTGTAGATCATCAGCATACAGATGGTACGAACAATCAATATTAGATGTGATGGAATTAATAAATATAGAGAAGATTAAAGGAGAAAGTATACCGCCTTGCGGTACGCCAGACGCCATTTTGTATTTAAAAGGTAAAAAGAACAGAATTTTTGAGACTTATTTTTAATTATTTTTTATTCACCATTTGCCTATGTTACTTATTCTGAACATTCTCTGCAAATTTGGCCGGTTATTGCAAAACAACCCTGTATATTATATAACACCAAAGTTCTTGTTAGATGTAAATTATAAATAGTATTTATTATTGTATATTTATGATTTTTTTATTAAACAAATGTTAATGCAAATATAAATAAAGTATGACATGAAAAGGAAATGAAAAACATATTTTCATTCAGTACTTTGCTAAAAGCTTCGATAAAAGTTACTACTACGACATTAACAGTTTGTTGAGAACGAAAATCGGTCATATGACTATGTTATAAGACTACTTTTAACATGTGTTTGTAAGTAGGTCATCGATTATCTATTTCAGCGCTGCCGATTTAGAAACAGGGAGCAGTGCGCTGAAAATATCACTACTGCCACTATTGCATACTGCAACTAACGGTTTAAAGTGAAATGAGATTATCTAATGAAGATATTTAAAGACTAAAGATTAATTATTATAACAGAAAAAAGTCAATCTAATATAAAATATTCGTTTTTCCACATCATGACCGCATATAATGGACTTCTGTTTTAATTATGAAAACAATGTTATATATAATGATTGACATAATATAATTTGTCAATGTGCACTATGTTACAATTTAAGTTTTCAAATAATATTAGAAATACCTATTACCTACATAAAATTAATAATTTCTTTTAAAGAATTTAATTTTATTGTTGTAAGCTAAATACAATAATATAATTAAACTCTTTAAAATCAAGCAAATAATGAAGAAATAATCATAGTTCATCACTATTTAATAATTATTACCACTTTACGCTTGTTGAGTATTGCATCCGTTAAGAATGCTTAAATGATGACAGAAATATGATTGATATTTTCTGGCTGTAAACAATGCTAAAATGATAAATAAAAAACTTATGAACACAAATATGCGGTAAGAAAGAGATTGTGCAGCCGTGTAAATCCATGCATAACATTTTGCAATGACCTAATAAAAATAACTAACTCACAACAAGTAGACACGTACTTGTTTTACTTATTCGTCCGCTGTGGAGCGCACAACACTCGTGTTAAAAATAATTTAGTGAAATAAAACTGTCGTAAGTATATTCGGATAAAAATATTTTTTCTAGAAGTATGTAATATCTCGAGATTTATCTCACGTAGTAGCGTTAAATTGAAATGCGTCTTCTCTATTTTTAACCCGTCACTAATATTTTGAAGTATGGGACATTTGACTACTGGTTGCCGAAGCTTAGACAGAAATTCCATTGACTGTTCCATGTAGTGTCATAACATGGTCAATATACTTTTTATTTATTGCACATCATCATATTTTAAGTGAAGGTCGTCCGTAATTTTTAACATTGCTTTTAACTCTTCGCAGGTGGTAAATAATACAAGAAAGGCGGGTGGGGTAGATGGATGGAGAGAAGGTAATTTTTTTCATAATATGTATTTTATTAATTCGTGATTACTTAATTATTTAATTTGTATTATCAAATAAATATTGGTTATAAATTCGAAATGTAAACAAGCCTTCTCAGATTGCTAGAAGCTCGTGTTGTGTAATTTTTTTACCTTAATTATAAAAATATTGTAGTTATTTCATATTAAAGTTAACGTAGTCGCAGTCAATAGACAATACAGTCAATATGCTTTATTAAACTAAGATCACGTACGATATATTGTAGTCACTCTACCTGCCATGTGTAGTACTTACGGCAATTTTTCTTAATTAGAGAATTTCTACTTATTTAATATATGGCTTTACTTCTACAAGTCAGAGTACACATGACTAATGCTTAATAGGTTCTGGGTTAGAATCCCAGACGATGCCAAAATTTGTGAAAACACCTATTCCTTTTATGTTAATAAATAAATAATTGTTTTCTGACATTGTGCCTGTGTGCTCGTTTGTCACCCTTAGTTCTAAAAAAAAACTACTATCTAGTAAAATCGTTATAATATTGAGGATATATGAATAAATGTCATCTTTTATGAACCACCAGGTGCCGGTTCAACTGTATCAAGCGATTCGGGCGTGTGGACGAGCGGCGAGGGCGGCACCGGTGAGGGCTCGCCGCTGGCCCGCCGCCGGCCGCGCAACCTGGAGATGGTGATGCGAGGCACTCACAACTTCCATCTCAGGGAACTGCAGGTCGCCGACCTAGATATCATGGGTGAGTCCGTCTTCTATCGAGTTGGGTTTATGAAAGATGAAAATCGACTTCTGATATCATAATCATATTAAAATATACTGACCTCTCGTGTTCATATTAATAAGCACAGTTCACCTGATGGTAAGTGGATGCTGTGGCCCAACAGACACCTTTATAGATGTGTTGTCATCATTGAAGACTAAGATACAATGCCTAGTTACCAGTTAAAAGGGTCTCCAATTCACTCAACTCACCCATAGAAACAAAAAGGTAAGCTGTTAGTTTACGCTGGTGTTCTGTGAGTCCTTCTGCGTGGTCCTTCTCTGTAAAATAAATTTAAAAAAAATCGTATAATGCAACCCAATTTTAGCCACAGCTCTTTAACTTCCACGTCCTCGAATGAAGCAAAATCTTATTGTATTTATCGAATAAACTGATTTTCTTTGACATGGGACTGAGGTGTAGTTAACTGGTCAAAAGTAACTAAATAAATAAAAACAAATTCACCCCCAATATAAAATATTATTAATAAGGGTGCAATTACACAATTATAAATGATTTAACTAGATCATTATAATACAAGATAAAACATCAAAGTATAGTTAAATTTTTACTCCAAATTAGAAGTAAAAACTGCAATTATTCTGGTTATATATACTGAAGTAAAAGTCTATACGTCCCACTGGCTTTCATGACACTAAGCCTTTTTTAATTCTGTAAGAGTTTTATAGCAGGAAAGACTCCGTCACGTGCCACATGGCTTGATGACTTTACATGTCCTCGAAATATTTTTAATGTCTGAAACATGCAAATTTCCATACGACGAGTACGTACGAATACGCTGTACATCAGCAATTATAATTGAGATGTGAATCTTCTAGGCAAGAGTGAATAGACTTTTGATAAGTCAGTGTGCTCTATAAACTTCGGCTGCATCACTACTTACCATCAGGTGGGATAAAAGTCAAGTACTGGCTTATAAAAAAAATTGTTTATCTTTTTTTTAATATTAAAAAAAAGATAAACAATTTCTTACTTGAACTCTACTTGCTTGCTTAGCGTTTATACGTGGTAGAGCCATGCTACAGTTATATTGTGGCTGTAGCACGAATGGGTCGGCTCGACCGGGAAGTATCACGCTCTCATAGAAAACAAGGGTAAAATAGCAGCTTAATGCTGCTGTATTTCATATGGTGAGTGTAGAGAACCGGAACCCATTTTTACTGAAAATGAGGCATTCCATCTTAGACCTCCGGGGTGACAACACAGCCACAGCTACCACTTACATCAGGTGGACTGTGTGCTCGTTTGTCATCCTTATTATATAACAAAAAATATTAATCCCAGCCTCAGAGCTATCTCGGCTTGTGTGATGGCTTCGACAGTTATTTAACGTATAATTATACTAACGTATGTCGTATATAAAAATTAAATAAGTAGATGGAAATTAGTATCGACCGTCCTCTTATACAAAATGTCGCGATAATGATTAAGCCCACATTGTTTCACTTAAATGAAATACGCCACACTACAATGCTGACCTCGATCGCGTTTCAATCCCTAATGAAAAGTTTGTGTTTCACACTAACAGACGAGGCCGTTGTGACCGGTCACACGGTTATTCCTCTTCCGAAGCTGCCCAGTTCGTTTGAAGGAGAGTTATCTCCGGAGTACGAAGTCACGCCAGTACCCACCTACATGCCTCCGTCACCGATCATACAGAAGCCAATTCCGTGGCCGAGAGCTCACAGAAACAGAGCTCTCCTATGTCAACACTGGAACGCTACAGGACTAAGAACAGGCCTTCGAGGATTCAAACTAATATTGAATATAAAGACGAGGAAAAATTCGTTTTAGATAGAGCACAACCGGAAACGTTTAATAAACAGGTGAGTAAGGGAATTTTTTTACAACATTAAGACGATTGTAACGATTAAAAAATAAATGAGCAGTGGTATTATTTTTGGAAAATGAAAGGGAAAAAAGGAAAATTAATGTAGCACTAAAACATGAACAGATTTTTGAGGTGAAAACTTCTTTAGAGTCGTTGAGATTTGAAACTCTATGAAACGAAAAGTGACACTAAAAAGAGACAAACATAATATACAACAATAAGATTTAGCTTGCGAGAGAATGAGACAGAATAATACAGTGTTTGTTTTGTATTCATTTATATTTTTGAAGGTGGCTCAGGACCGTGCTTTGTGGCATTCCTTGGGGGAGGCCTATGTTCAGCCGTGGACTTGTGAAGGGTTGTAATGATGATGATAATGATATTTTTGAATTACATAAACCCTACAATTATGCTACGCCTGATACTCTGCATTCGTCTCATTTTCGAAGTTTAGTTTTCTGAAGGTTTCACTTCTACCGCGTGTGAACTGCACACTTGATTTTATTTTTATTTTAAACAATTTGTTCTTGCTGGTCTTTTTTGGGACAGAGCATTTTCCGAATTGATAGTAAAAGCATAAATTGCTATATTGTATACTCTGACACGTGACGTATGTATTCTTGTAATCTATATTGAATAAAAATTATTCTATTTTATTATGTTCTATTCTATTCTATCATCGTGACCAATTAGATTAAAGTGGTTTTATTCATTTATATTCTTATGATTGAACTTGTAGGTTTCAAAATAATTAGCTATGGGCTGATGATGAACAAGAAAAAAAAACTAAAACATAATTTCTTTATTGTGTAACTACAATTAGTGTTTATTCTATGCACAGAAATCCTTTACTACTTCGTCAAGCGGCGTAATGTCTCCGACGACTGTAAGTTCCAGCAAGGAGTCGAGTCCTTCCTGTAAGAGCGAGGAAAGTCATTTCGGCAACAGTAGTGCTTGGCAAAGTCACGCTGCCGGGGAAGCTATGGCGACGAGGTAATATTAAAAATATCTATTTTAAAGAGGCGTCGCACAGTGAAGCAAGCTTGTTCAGCAGGCTATGATGCTTAATTGCGTAGGAATTAAAAAGTTAGGTTTAGCTGAATGAATGGTGCTCAATATTATTTAATGATGGCTTAACTTATTTTTTTTTTATAAAACTTAGGTGGCAAAAGAACGTACAGTTCACATGGTAGTAACTACTACCTACTGCTGTTCATGGATATCTGCTGGCAGCAGGTATCCATGATCCACTTCAAATAAAGGAGGCTACAGATGCATTTTCATCTATGATAAGATGGAATGTCTCACAGCCTGTTATTATACTGTCTTCCAACATCCTGCAGACCGGAACTCAGCAGTGTGGGTGCTGCTTTTAGCGGTAAAATAGGTATAACCGTGTTGGACCTACCCAGAGAGATTACTAGGATTGAAGGAGTTTTACCACCTAGAAATAATCTCAGCTCTTTGTAGTTTAGCGAATGAGTTAAGAAATAAGATGATGACTGCCCGTAGGTCTTATAAGTAGCGCCTTAAAGCAGCGCTGCAGCATTGCTGTAGCGTAATTCCGAGTCGGTGTTCTTTAATTCTTCGTCAGCTCCCAAAAGTCCACGCTGGACATGGATATCTCCGATAGTAAGGAGGATTTGGCTTTACGGTCACGCTGGCAGGCGGATTAACGATCGCGGTACCAGACGTTGCGCACTTTGACGCTGTTTCCGTCTCCGATCTGTGTATTTTACGACTGACTGGCTGACGATATATTTTGGTATATCTCATAGTCGCTTCTTACGACTCTCACGGGACGAAATGGCGTGATGGATGGATCTCTTAAGCCGTCACCACACTGCATATTCCTTTCTGGACATTTAACTATTGCAATCCAATACTTTAGGTATTATATAATACGAGTATAATCGATATAGTTTTTAATGCTCAGACCAAAATATGATTCTGTTGGTATATGTTACAATATTGTAATGTTTTAAATGGTAACCCGATTAACTTGATCATTTCAGGTATCAAAACAACGTGATTGACATAAATCATATTAACTCGCCGTCGTAAAGGCTATTAGCATAATAATAATCATCATAAATAAAGTAATGATCACTGTTAAATAAATAAATAACAATAGATTAGAAAACATGATTACAAACATGGGTATCGTCAAAACAAACATTAGGTATCGAGCTATCATAAAATTGAAAAGTTTTATTTAAAAAAAAACAAAGTAACATTAACGTCATATTAAAACTTGTTTGGTGTCGTAAGAGGCGACAGAGGAAACAAATCAGGAGATGGGTAGGAACGTCTTCCTGACAACGACTAAAAATAAAAAACTGCGGTTGCCAACCCCTTGCCAAGCGTGGCAACTATGAGGCAATCTATGGGGGAGGCCTATTTCAACAGTGGCCTTAAATAGGCTGTAACGGTAACGGTAAAACTTGTTTAATCTAATCTACTCTAAGGGTATTTTCCCTCCGTCTAATTTATAATAATACTAAATATTGTGTTTTGTATTATTATTAATTAGCAGTTATGCTTGGACTTGTGATGGATTGTAATGATTGTGATATCGATGATGATAATGATTTGTGATATTCGTATTCCCAGATCTCAAGATGATGTCTCACTGGTGCTAAGTGTGTCGAGCTGCGAAGATGAAAAGTCCAAATTGGATGCGAAAGAGAACCAGAAAACTTTGGAGCAAGAAGTGCCGACGAAGACCATCGTGATTGCAGACGAGCCTCCACACCCGTTGCTAATGAAGTCTGTTACTCTAAGCCAGCAGGATTCACTGCGTGGCACTATGATGGGTTTGTACATTTTTTAAGGTTTATAACAATTTTTGACCTTGTTGTGAAGGTGTGACCGTGTCGTGGTGGTGTAATCCAGTGCTCCATATCGTCCCGTGGGTGTCGTAAGAGGCGACAGAGGAAATCAGGCAGGGAGATGGACAGCGGCATCTTCCTGATAACAAGTAAGAAATAAAAAAACTGCGGTTGCCATCCCGCCTGCCAAGCATGGCAACTATGGCAAGCGCTCCCTCTGGACAATCTATGTATGAGGATAGGCTGTAGCGGTAAGGTACATGCATATTATTTTTATTTGCTCAACATTTATGCAAGTGTGGTTATTTGTTTAATACGAGTAATGACAAATGAACACACAGTACACTGATGGTAAGTATTTGCTGTGGACTATAAATACACCTATATACACTATAAATACCTATATCTGTACTAGATTAAGGGCGATAATTAAAAAATGCAGAGGCGATGTCACCCCTGAGAACTAGAAACACACCGAAAGGTCATAGGTTTTCATCACTTACCATACGAAACATGGCAGTATTTACACTGGTATTCCGTAAGAGTATAATTCTTCTTCGAATGAGCTGACTTATTCGTGCCGTATGCACAATACAGGTGCAGGCAGCATGGCTTAATGGGTTTATCCCAAATATACATATAACACTTTTATAATGAGTACAATATATAAATGTACTCAGTTACATAAATAATAAATAAAATCTCATGGATTCCGTCGTATGGAGGTATAATCATCTCGTTAATTATCCAATTATCCAGACCTGTGACGGCGAGCAGCTTCAAAGGTTTTATGGATCTGGTACTGTGATTGCAAATCATCCCCATAGCGGGAGAAGCCCATGTCCGGTGGGACATTTGCGAACTGAAAAAAAAGACGAAGAATTTATAAACTCTTTTTGAAATTAATATGTTGTATGTTGTTTTGAAGAGCTACTTGATAACAAGTTGTTATTTAAAAAAGTTGTTGTTTTGATATATTTTTTCTTAGTGTTTTAGATATCAACGAAGCTTTGTTTATTTTTATAGGTTCAATGACGAGCTCCAACTACAGTACAACAAGCACATGCACAAATCAAAGCAATGAGCATCACAACTTAACGCTTACTCTAGAGGAATCCAAATTCGATATGTCTGCTTTAGAGACTTCCACTCAGAGTCTTCTTGATGACGAAACATCTCCAGCCGACAGTCTTATATCTTCCACCAGTACCAGTGATAGCAACAATGATCTGCACGTTGACAAAGATACTCCGTCCATATCCAGCGCCTATCAAACTGCGAATACAAAGACCAAATCGCCGGATCCAATTATGGAGGAAGTGGACGGTGTTGATGAAGAAGAGCTGCAACCGGTTAGGGAACTCATGTAAGTAAACATTAAATGTATTCAACATAGTTTTTTTTAATTCATATTTAAACTAAAGAAGAATGAAGCCTGAGCATTTTTTACCAAGAGAAAACACTATTTTTTACACACAACTCTTAGTGGTGGCAGGGTTCTATTTCTGCTTAGGTATCTGTCTTAATTGGTACAACCCTCTTTTTTATTTCTACAGCATAGCAATAGTGCACAAACTGCTGTATTCTGGTGTGTATGACATAATGAGCTAGTAAAACTACACTTTTGACAATACATCCGTAGTCAAGTTATGTTTTATATAGACTGTAACTACTTTTTTACTTAAAAAATAATTTTGGTAGTTGCCGTCGTGGTCGATATCGGCCGGGAGCATATCATTAACGGTCACATTTTGTAAATGGCCAATGTATCGGCAGCGAGGCGGTCTGTGACGTCAGCGGCGGCGACAGCGGCGGCGAAAGCAGCGGTGGCAGCAAGAACGTGTCGCCGCCGTCCCCGGGCACGCCCACGCACGCGACCGGCTCGCTTTCGCTCTCCGACGGACGCGACTTCTTCGACGACGAGATCGCTGACCAACCCGCGCTACTTTTTAGAAGTGAGTTCGCTTTACTACTAAAAATATAAACATCATCATCATTACAATTGCTTAACAAAGGCCTCCCACAATGTATGCTACAAAACACGGTCTTGAGCCACCTGTATCCTACGACCTTTCTCATGTCTTAACCGAAACAGAACCGAAAACCAATTTTTCAATAGAACCCGTTTTCGCTCACCACCTGTAGATGTCGCATAAGTTGACTCTGATTTATAAATTGCAATTTACCGTACAAAAATAAACAATAAGTATTATGTATGTTTAATTAGTTTTTTAATATATGTATATAATGGTTACTTTTTAAATATTTATATTTTATTGAATGTTTTTATAGTAATAAATAATAACACATGTTTGTATTGTAGAAAATACGGATGGAAGCCCTTCAATAAAAAGAGCGGATTCAGACTCCAGTAAACAATTAAGGAGGTCAAAAGAACGTATTAATTCAAGCCCGCTTGCGCAAAGGAGTCGTAAACGTAAGTGCACTTAGTTTAATGCATAACATAATGTTATTTATTCTGAAACATTTTTACGAACAAAAACACACGAACCCTTAACGTAGTAGAGTCAAGCTGCAGAGTATCATGGCTTCAACACGAATTTGTCAGCTCTACCTGGGAAGGAACGCGTTCAGCATCAAATACCAGCGTGAAATAGTATAGCACAATGCTGAGTTTTGTATGGTAAGTGATGACAATCGCAGACCCTTTTTACATATAACGAGGCATTTCATCTTAGTTCTTAGAGGTGACAACACATCTTAATTCTTATTAATCAAGTAAGGGTCTATGGGTTGTAGCGTTCATTTACCATCAAATGGGCTGCGTAAAAGTTTGTCACCCTAACTTCTATGATAAAAACAGAGAATTTATTTCAAACAAAGACTACTTCATTAATTTGATTACAAAAATACCTAGTACCTAGTATAGAATAGAATATAATAGAATATTTTTTTATTCAATATAGATCACATGTGTAATTCTTATTGAAAGTCATTTTTTACTTTACCACTGGTTCGAAAAAAAAACCTCTGTCCTGGGAAGAACCAGCAAGAAACCCAGCGGGACTTTTTTTAAAGTAAATTTTACATTAATGGTTGTACAAGCTATTTAAGTACAAAATGTATTTTTATTATCAACCATGTATTCATTTATACTATAATAACCCTTTTTATACAGTTTCAGCTTAACAAAACACTTGGTAATAGAAAGAGCCTGTATACTTTCCGGGATCTTGTTATAATAGCGTATACCTTGCCCCAAGAATGAATTACTGACTCTGTGGAGTCGAGCAACTGGTATCACTAGCTTGTGTTTGTTCCTAGAGTTTACAGAATGTATATCACTTTTTTTACTAAAACTACCTTTGTTTTGTGAACATACATTAAATTTTCGTAAATATACTGAGAGGCCAAAGTTATTATTTCTTTAAATTTATCTCTAAGAGACTCTCTCGGTTTTAGGTTGTAAATAGCTCTAATGGCCTTCTTCTGTAAAACAAAAATAGTTTCTAAATCAGCCGCATTCCCCCATAGCAAAATCCCATAAGATATGCTATGGAAATAACTGAAATAAACTAATCTAGCTGTCTCGACACTAGTAAGATCTCTAATTTTTTTACAGCATAGGCTGCAGAACTTAATCTGCTTGCTAGTTTGGATATATGGGGGCCCCACTGAAGCTTTGCGTCGAGAGTGATGCCAAGAAAAACAGTGGATTCAACAGGGCTCAGTTCTTCCCCATTTAAAAACACATCAGTATTCAGATTTTCAACATTCGATGTTTTAAATTTAATACATTTAGTTTTATTTCCGCTTAAGTTTAGATTATTAACGTTAAACCAATGCACTAATTTTGATTTGATAGCATTATATTATATATTATATTATTGACGTTTAAGTTTAAAAATCAAGGAAGTATCATCAGAAAATATTACTATATCATGATTATCACCTACAAGGGAAGGTAAGTCATTAATATACACTAGAAATATGAATGGGCCGAGAATCGAGCCCTGAGGGACACCTATTAGTACAGGTGACCCGGAAGAACTTTTGCCATTGATAATAAATTTCTGCATTCTATTAACTTAAATATAAAATAATAAGTTTAAGAGCTGTGTTCTTAACACCATAGTACTGTAGCTTCCTGATTAATGTCTCATGGTAAACACAGTCGAAGGCCTTGGAAAGGTCACAAAATATAACCAAAGCATCCTCTGAATTCTCCCATGCACAAAAAATATGTTTAATAAGGTCAACTCCAGCGTCCGTTGTCGAGCGACCGCTTGTAAAACCGAATTGATTTTTATGAAGCGATTTATTAATATTAAAGAAACTTAACATCTGATCTAAAATTATCTTTTCAAAATTTTTACTAAATGTTGGTAGTACAGAAATTGGTCTAAAATTGGCGGGGTCTAATGTACTAGCAGATTTAAATAAAGGTATGACTTTACTATGTTTCATTAAATCAGGAAACACACCAGATTCGACGCTTGTATTAAATATAGTGGCTAAATAATGTGCTATTGTATCTATTATATTATGCATAAGTACATTTGTATAAGTGCCAGAAATATACACATAAACTTAAATCTTCTTCGCCCTAACAAATTTGTATCCGATATAACACTAAAACGATAAAATCAAAGGTGAATTTGATACAGAATCAAAAGCACGTGGACTGCCACAACATTCAAGCAGTACTTCATTGCCAAGAGTCTGCATCTAGGATAAAGATGTCTAGTCTTAGACCAACAAACACAGATAGACAGAACATAACACTACGTACAAGTGACGCAGACCTTAAACCATGTTGTTGGTTGCAAATAATTTTAGACGCATATGTGTGCGAGAATGCGTGTTCTGACTTTAGGTTGGCATTTCTTCCGGCTTGATTTCGGCTTTACTTGAAATGTACGTAGTGTTCTGTCTATCTTTAAAATTATGAGAACTCATTATAAATACTAAACTACTATTCATTAGAAATGGTAATCCCTGACTTCTTATTCAGCATGGCCGACCCCTTTTTCCTACATACGCTTTTTATTTAATAACGTATTAAAGGTAATATTTCCTTCGCTTTTGTGACGAGCATATTTGTGTGAATAACATTTATTGCTGTTATTTTTCTGCGCATCAGAATATGCGTGGAGCACCTATACATAAGCAAAACCGAATGTTAAATGCATTTTTGATCAGAAGTTATTGTTCAAGCGTAAACATAGTACTCGTATGATAAATGTTTTCTAAACTGACAGTCTAAGTATCGTATAGCCTAATTGGTGCTTGGGGTCGACCCAAAGTCCCTACGTAAATTAAAAGTAATAAGTATATATACTAAGTTGGAATAGGCTTCCAAAGACGACAACAGCGCTACACATTTTCAGTGCATGATTATAACAGATTTTCCTGATCGACGCTTTTGTTTCGGGGAGATAATATGTTAGGACAATTTTTAAAAATTGTTCTCTTTAATTAACAATTAACCGTCGAATATCTTGCTTCAATAAACTTTTTCATTTGACTTCATCCACAATGTTTTTTCTTGATTGATTTGATTTGATTTCACCATTTCAAATTTCTTAATTTTATGAAATAGTTATCATTGATTTAATGCTTTATAATCAAGTGAATTAAAAGTATCGTATATGATAATACCTATAGTTGGCGGCAGCCGTAACCCGGCCGCTGAACGCACGCCGTCACTAGACACTCTCTCAAGCTTGGCTTCGGACGACCTCATGATGGAAAATGATCTTGCAAACTCAGTCACCAGTTTGCAGAGCGTGGACGACTATATTGAAAGGTAAATACTGTTATTAACAATATTGTTCAATAATAAAGACTTAGCGTTAGAGAATCCATCAACTCATTTCCTCCTTTAAGTGTCTGTTGTAAAGGGTTACTATGGAAAATGTCAGAAAGACCCCATGACTTCCGATAGATGGAAGTATAACCATTCTCTTTGCGCCAGACGCAAACTGGCGGTATGCTGCAGCGTCAAAGGTGCGATACGACTGATACTACGATCATCATTCCGCTGGCCAAGATCTTCCCTGCAACGGGAGAAGACAATGTTCAAAAGTGGATTTTTACAGGCTGATGATGATGATGATTTAAAAATATTAAATAGAATTTACTATAAGACTTCTTTGCTAGTGCATAAATTGATTTTTTTATAGGAGAGGGCGCAAACGAGCATACGGCTCACCTGATGGTAAGTGACTACCGCCGCCCATGAACAACTGCAACACCAGGGGAATTGCAGGAGCGTTGCCGGCCTTTTAGAAAGGAGTAAGCTCTTTTCTTGAAGTCGTATCGATCCGGAAAAATCGCCGGTGGTAAACTATTCCACAAAGAGGTCGTACGCGGAAGAAAACTTCTAGTGAAACGTACATTGGTGGACCGCCAAGCATCCAGATTGATATCATATTCTGACGTTTTATAAAGGATTTAAAAATAAACACCTAACATCCGCGTGAAAATTAAAGTTTTGTGTCTTACTTAGTTTGAAGATACCTCCCTTCACACAATTGCCAATCCCAACACCAATACACCTGGGCTACTAGATTTTGCGCTGGTTAGTTCTTAAGTAAGATCTTAGAGCTATCGCAGAGAATTTATTTCTCCTAATAATGTCTCTTTTTGTGCAGGCGAAACATGTTTCTTATTATTAACGGTTGTGCATTTTTCCTAGTGCAGTGGTATTGGAGGTAGAGCATGGTGATTTAGAGGTGATTATAGTAAAAATACTTAATTGTCTTCGATAAATGGCAGTATTACCATTTCATGTAAACCAGATGTAAAATATCCAGTCCGGCAATGCGGGGTCATTTATTGCGATCGCCAATCCCAATTCAAATTTACGATAACTGGTAACTGAATTTGTCCCGACCCAGGATTCAAACCTGGGATTACCGGGCACCACGTGATCATCATTCGCGCTTACGACTACTAGACCAAGGAGACAAGCAACGACTTTTATAACACACATGGGACGCCTTGGCATGGCAGGGGAGGAGTGATTGATAGATTTTCTCAAGGCGGGTTAATGATCGTTTTGCTGTGATTTGTACTCCAGTTAAGCTAATAACTTAGAATCGGTTTAAATTGGGTGGTTAAAGCATCATCAGTTAGGGCAAAGGAATTAAAAGTAAGTAAGTACAGAATATGGTGGAAGTAAATATGATATTATGGCACAGGGTGGGAGAAGTTTATATTATAGGATGGTATCCTGACTCGAAAGAAATTGAAATAGACAACGTTAGCTTCGGAAGCCGGCATTGCGTATTATTATACCATACATCTACTGTATATATGTTAAGATATGTACGTTCCTACTTGTGTTATATAAATGGTTTCATGTTTTTATTATCTCCTTAGGTTAGACAGCTCGTTACGAAGCGGACTCAATTCACTGGACGAGCGACAGCTACGTCAAGAGCTCGCATCTTCTAAAGCAACAGTGCGCCAATGGAGCCAACTGTTAGAAAAGAATAACATACTGGATAGGCAGCTGGCAGCCATGGCGCAGGGGAAGAACGGAATCGACTCGCTAACCGCGAGCAACACCAGTCTTACCAGCGTCGGGTGAGTAATTTTGTGTCAGTATTTAAGTTGTAAGGTTTGCTTACTTTGTAAGTTAATGCTATAGTCTACAGTTATAAACTACAAAGACTGGTTCAGCATCCATCAAGATGCCAGAAAGGGTTGTGTAGCTTTCCCGTGCCTGTTATTCAATCTGTTTGTGAACAGTTGTTTGAAAGAATATGAATAAGTATAGTTGACTGCTATCAAATGCCTCTTGTACGCCGACGATCACATCATATTTGCTTCGTCAACAGGTGAGTTGCAAATGATGGTTACTTTCATGAACATAATCATTAAAAAAATGTGGAATGAAAAACGAAAATGATGGTTTTTGAAAGAGAAGAATGTAAAAATACATACAAGGTTGAGCAAGTGGATGAGTTTGTAAGATGTGTGTTTAGAAGGGATGGTAGACAACACACCGATATAAAACGAAGAGTAAATGCAGGTCACAGAGTGAATGGGACAATAAGTCGGAATGTAGAAAGTAAGAATGTGTCAAAAAATACACGTTTGACAATTCACATTGGTCTGTAATCTTAATTTTTGATGGGGAAATTTGGAAGTGGCAGAAAAAGCAGGAGAGTATAATTAGTGCTATCGAAAAGCGGTCATTAAGAAGTATGATAGGGTGACTCTGAATCGAATTGTACTGAACATTAAGAAAGGTATGCCTCGATGTTTTAAACATTAAAAAAAATGTAAGAGTAAAAGTAACAAAGCAAAAGTCGGGTCGAAAAGTCGGTAAAAAATTGCCGATAAATTGAAGATGAGCCAAACAAGGTTAAAGATATAAGAAGAGACTTGTGTCACGATCGTGAAATAAAAAAAAGTTACAGCCTATATACGTCCCACTGCTGCGCACAGGCCTGTCATTTCCGAGAGGGTTCTGCAGGGTCGGGATCATGCTCTAATGGAAATTCGCAGTCTCTGTCTAGCTCTTTAGATTACAAACGTGAGAGTAGATTTAAATTAGCGAGGTACCTTTGTCTTAATATTGACTGTCTTAAGCTACATTTCACTATAATAATAACACTGTGATAATTAGTTACAGAAAGATGTCTTTCAGAAAGATGTCAGTTATGTTCTTTGTTTCTAATTTTTTTTTTAAATGTACTTAACATGATATTTCCGTAGTTATGTAACCGGTTTTTTATTTAGCAACTCTATACTTTTACAGTGGTCCTATATAAAAATCAAACCGATCGTGTTTATTACAGCCCTTCCCAAGTCCACAGCTAGGCCTCCTCCAAGGAATGCCACAAAGCACGGTCCTGAGCCACCTGAATCCATTGATTACTTGCATCTCTTACCAGGTTGTCACTTCATCTAGTGGTGGGGGCCGCTTTACACTAAATATATTGATGTTCGTACATATAACCTATTACAACTGCATAAAAATATTGAGCGTAAGATGTCCACAAAAGAGCGAGTATTTGCTGTTATACGAGCATCCTTTCACCTCGTATTCTTTTTCAAAATTCGTTTCGTTAGGTTTACTTTATTTTATTTTTTGTGGCCTTTAATTTGTAACATAATAAAATAGAAATATTTTATGTGAGAAACAATTTAGAAACATTATTGTCCTAAAACTATATTTATTTGAAATTGTATAAATTAGTTTTTATACAGTAATTCTGACACAATAAACCTGAGCCGCAAAGTTATCTTTCGTAATTTTTATGATGTTTTGATGTAATTCTTATTCGTAATGCTTGTGGTCGCATTGCACATACGCAATCTAATGATGCATTCAAAATGAAAACTTATTTGCTTAGCTTTACCTCATAATAACTCATCAACTTTTTCACTTATTGCGTGTAATTATAAAAAACTTACGTGCTGTACTGTTATTCCGCTTCCTTACAGTTATGTCATTACGTATTCCTTTTAGTGGACTTGTGTAAATTAAATTTTAATTGTAATCTAAAGAAACTGAATTTAAATTACCTATAAAACACGACTTGCAATTATTTATTGTAAACCTTTCGAATCCCGCACGGAAGAAGTATTTGTATGACCTACAAATAATTGTTCCAGGTCTGGATGTTTGTCCTTGTGCAATTTATGTTTGTAAACTGCCTCCACAATACAGGAGATAATCCTAGTGTGGGGGGTAAAGTTTTGTAAATTTAAAAAAGAATTAAAAAATAATTTATAAATTTAAAAAATTAAAAACCTAAAGATTAAATAATTATTTCATACAAAGGTCGTCAAATTTTGTCGTTACATTCGTAGTAACTTTTCCTTTTAATTTTTTTACATTTCCTATACGTTCTGTTTTAAAAACTCGTCCCTTTGCACAGGAAAAAATAAATCTATTCTACACAATTTCATGATAAAAATATCATCATCATTGTAGTCTATCATAGGTCAACTGTTGAACGTTGGCTTTCTGTGACAAATTGCGTCGCTGCAGTAGTGTAGTAGTAGTGCAGGGTTGCCTTAAATTCCACCTGCTAGTACTCATTTTTTATACAAGTAAGGGTGACAAAAGAGTAGAGAGTGATGGTAAGTGGATACTGACCATAGACATTTACATAATTTATCCCCGGTTAAAAATCAAAATGCATATCACTAATGAGAACTGAAATGGTATGCTTTGTTACCAGTAACAAGTGTTAAAATTAAACATTTTGTTACCGACTTCAATATAAGTTAAAATGAGAACATCATCGATGTAGTCGAAGTCAATTAAATACGCATTAATAAGGATAACTATAAACTACTGGTCAGATCTTCATTAAAAAAATCTTTACATGGAACCACACGAGAAGCACCAGCTTTCATATAAAAAAGTATCATCAAAATCGGTTCATCTAGAAAAAAGTTCTGAGGTAACACATAAAAATACAGTCGAATTCAGAACCTCCTCCTTTTTTTGAAGTCGGTTAAAAATGGTCTGCATTCTCGACACTCACAATAAGAAACACAGCAGAATTTTACTTTTATTTCACGCTGGTATTCTGCGCGGACGTAGTCCTTTCCCAAACAATATATAATATTCAAATCTATGTCTGTAAGTCTAAGTAGTAGGACTTATTTTCTACCTAGGAGTCCATCTGGGTAAGTATCACCCTCTTACCTACGGTAGCGAAGCCTCCATAGAAGCCGAGAAGCCAGGCTTGCCCTATCAAACTGCTCAATCAATAATATCAACTAATAAAATAACTCGTAAACTGTTTCAAACTATTTCAAATTTCCCGCGCGCTTCTCTGTCGCTGTCACTGACCTGTTCTACACAGGGCATAGATTACTGTATATACACAGGCCTTATAACGTCAACACGCGGCAAAACTGCGCGATTAGGTTGTCATAAAAATTAGTCATCTCTCTCGCACGCGTGGGCTTTTACCGGGCTTTCGAGAAGACGATCGCTCCCTTTCTAACCTGTGGTAAAATGTTCTATAATGAAATATAACTACGATTGATTATATAGCAATTTGTACGTAGCGAAAATCCCGGCATTTAGTGTGAAGTTAGTCATTAGTTAAGCGCGGGCGATACCTTTGCAAGTTGACTTCACATTTCAATGTTTACTCTGTGTGTTTACTTGAGCGAATAAATATTGCGAGTTGAAAATTTATGATTTTTTATAGATTTTTAGTGATAATAGTGGATAATGGAGGATAATAGTGTTCCTTGTGATAAATTGAAGTGTGTTAAAGTGCTAATCGGCGAGGAAAAGGTAAAATCGAAAAAAAGAAAATGTAATTTTTTATAAAACTGCTAAAAACAACAAAACCATATCTTAGTCTTGCCCTGGTTTTTAGCCCTAGCTTCGCCACTTACCTATTTCAGTCGCCAAATAGCAGTGCTTGCACTGCTGTATTACGGCCTGAAGCGTATAGAGAGCCAGTATAGTTACAGGTCGTGAAGCATTCCACCTTAGTCCTCAAAGGTAACAATGCATCCGTAGCTTTCTTCATTTGAAGTAGTTTTTTTAGAATAAGAGCAACGAACGAGCACACAGTCCGCCTTATGGTAAGTGGGTGCTGCGGCCCATAGACATCTACATCTATCCTCGATAAAATTCAAAATACAGATGCACTGTCACCTCTGAGGACTAAGATGGTTTGCCTCATTTCCAGTAAAAAGAGTATCCGGTTCTTTACACTCAACATACGTAACGTAGCAGCTATTAAGCTGCTATTTTACGCTGGTATTCTGTGAGAGCGTGGTCCCTCCCCGATCGAGCCGACCCATTTGTGCAGCGTGACTTTTTCAAGTTTCAAGTGAGCACAGACCCGATACCCTTGCGCTGGTAATGTTACATTTTCAAATGGATATCCCGTCATTTGTTGTTTAGATTCAGAATAAACGTTAGTACATTCTCCTTACACTCCTATATAAAGATACAAGTTAGACCTACTTTTGAATCTATTTTATCATTACCACCAGTGCTATTGACTGTATCATTTGTTGTTAAATAAGTTTAGTGCAAAGGTCCATAATAGTTAAAGCTACATCACCAATTTTCAGTATTTTATTACCTTGAAAACGTTAACTCATATAATTATAAAATTACCCTAATCATAAAAGGGTTTATAGAGTAAATAGAATTACGCACTAAAATTACATACATGTCACCGTCGCAAGTTGGGAGCAAGAGAGTTAGAGTTGGTCTCGGATGCGGAAGCGTTAGCTTCTGGGTTGCCAGTTATTATCTATGGACATATACTATAACGCCACATAAGCATACAAATGTACAGTACATGTACAGTAAAAATAAAGTTATTCGTATTTTATTTGTATGGGATCATATTTGTATGGGGCCTCCCAACGCCAAACCACCTCTTAGATAGGTACAAAGCATATTTTTAAAACTTTGTTTAGGATTTGATCAAGGGAACATGAAAGCGTTTGGTGGCCCCCAGGACCAGAGCCGCCTCTTCCACCCCGCCCCCCCCCCCACCCCTCGTCCGTGGTGAGTGTAAATTTTATGTAACCACTTGAATTACAGTAAATGATACAAATAGACATTGTTGTTATACATATAGTCACCTCTCGGCGACTCACACATTTGTGCCTTTTGACTCGGCTACCCTACCTCTGATATCGTTAGCTCTAATCAAAGCATTGAAGTACAGTAAAAGCTCCTTATTCGCGCTTCCTTCATTCGCGTTTTCACTATTCGCGGATTAAAAAACTGCGACCCAATTCCTATATTCGCGGCTAAAGATTTCTTTATTCGCGGATGTAATCGGTACATCGGTACATATATATTAATAAAAAGGATTCCAATAGGTATCCAACCCAATATCCTTTGCAAACGCGTCGTGAAATGGACTAATAAAAAAGTAAAATAGACCTTATTACAACTATGCCTAAAGTATGCTGTTAAATGATATCGCCGATGTATTGGTTCGACCTTTGACATAAGCCGCCTTCGCCGCGGTTGGTGTTTTTGAGAATGTAAACAAACAGAATGAAAGCAACCTATTACTCAATGAAGTACTTATATTTTTAAATATAATAACCTATTACTCAATGAAGTACTTATATTTTTAAATGCTGCCACATATTATAAGTTCCATCCTTTGGTAAGAGCCGCTTTGTGTGTTTTATTGTTTCATCTTTCCATTCGTTACAAAAATTGTACTCGATCACAATTTTTCACGTCTCTACCGCTGTCGTCCTAATTTATAATGTCAAATAAAAAAAAATGAAAAAGGAGTTTCGACGCGAGAAAAATCTGTGTTACCGCTTAAAGTGAAAATAGAAATGCTTGATCGTTTACGCCTTGGAGAGTCGTTTGCATCCATATCACCCTATTGTACAAACACTTCAGCACCTCGATATACCGACAGTCTACTTGGCACCGTTGAAGGGACTGCAGCACCGCCCATATTTCGACGGAATCAAAGGCTTTCTCATAGTCCACATACGCAAGGCAAAGTGGCGGATTGTACTCGTCGGTCTTCTGTACAATTTGCCGAAGAGTATGTATGTGGTCTATGGTGCTAAAGCCTTTTCGGAAACCGGCTTGTTCGGGAGGCTGGAAGTCGTCGAGTCTGCATGCGAGACGATTCGTAATGACTCGAAAACAGCACGCAGACGCGGCTCAGAAGGGAAATCAGTCTGTAGTTCTTCAAGAGCGTTGTCGCCTTTCTGAAGAACAAGACCACCGCACTTCTGCTCCACGCCTCCGGTGTAATGCCACCATGGAGGACGGAATTAAAGAGTTTGAAGGACTTCGCACCGGTTTTCCACCCGCTTCAGAAGCTCCGCTGTAATTCCATCTCGCCTGGGGCCTTGCCGTTTTTAAGGTGCTGAGAGCCATTCTAATCTCGCTCAGACTGACGTCCGGGATATCATCGGAATAGTGTCGGATAAGACTTGCTCTTGGATCGTTACTCACACTTGCGCGTGGCTCCAACGATGACGTGTACAGCTGCCCATAGAACCTCTCAATCTCACACAAAATCTCAGGTGTCCCGGAAACGATGCTGCCACAATCGGTCTTCAGCTTCGACAGTTGCCTCTTTCTGGCAGACAGATCTCTGGCAAAGACTTTGGAGCCCTGGTTCCGCTCGATCGCTTCTTCAATACGAGCTGTATTGAAGTTGCGCAAGTCCCGCCGCATGCATTTGGAGATCTGTCTGTTCAGTTGCCTGTATGCTGTCAAATCTGCTGAAGACTGCAGCTTCATCTCCCGTCTAACAACCATGAGATTAAGAGTGTGATCGGAGAGTTTTTGTGTAAAACTTAGCTCCGACCGCATGGACAGTTTCCACAAGCTTGTCATTCATATCGTCCACTTCATTGCAAAATTCTAGGCACTGAAAACGATTTTGTAACTCGAGCTGAAAGTTTTCGGGACTTTGGATTAGAGCACGAGGGGATGGAGCGTTGACTTCATTAGACGTGACCTCCAACTTAACGTTTAGGTTCAGTGTGCCTCTCACCATTCGGTGATCGCTGCCAGTTTTCACCCTCGCGATCACTGAGACATCACTGAACAGTTGTCGTCTGGTCGTCATAATGAAGTCAATCTCATTTTTGTCGAACCGTCGGGGCTCGACCAGGTCCATTTTCTGTGGGGCCGCTTTTGGAAGAAAGAGTTCATCATAAAGAGTCCTCTTTCTCCATAAAGTCGGCCAGCTGTTGGCCCTTGGGTTCCGTTGCCCTATTCCGAATTTCCTACTTTCAGCTCACCGCTCTCTCTTGTGCCTAGTTTTGGTTGAAGTCTCCCATTAACACCGTATAGTGGGTTTTGAGGAATGCATGGCTCTAGAGATATCCTCATACATTTCCTCCACCTCCTCATCGGGGTGTGCTGAGGTTGGTGCGTAAACCTGTATGACCTTCAGCGAATACCGTTTGGTGATTCTGAGTATAAGGTACGCAACCTCGTCGACACACTCCTGATCTTTACAACGTTGTTAACGAGAGACTTGTGGACGATAAATCCGACACCTCCTTGGGACAGATGGTCGCCCTCCCGGTGATAGAATAAGTTGCCGGATTCGAGGATTACCGTGTCCTCCTCTTCGGACCTCGGATAGTCCTATTATATTCCAGCGTAACTTATCTATCTCTTCTTCCAGCTCCAGGATCTTCTCGTCAGTCCTCAGGGTGCGTGCGTGATATGTTGCCAGGTCGAGTCGTCGTAGGTGGCAACTGAACCTCCACCGAGATTCTTAGCACCCCTGCCCCGCCGTTACCATGGTCGCCACCGTAGCCAGAATAGCGGGGCCGCCGGGGACCAGGCCGTTTCTTGTGTCGTCGCTCATGGGGTATATTGCCATAGTTGCCACGCTTGGCGAGCGGTTGGCAACCGCAGTTTTTATTGTTTTTGGCTTTATCAGAAAGATGCTGCTGCCCATCTTCTGTATCAGTTTCCTTTGTCGCCTCTTACGACACCCACGGGAAGATATGGGGTAGTGGGTATTCTTACCCGCCACTACACGGGGTATTTTATTTGTATGGAGCCTCCTAACTCCAAACCACCTCTTAGATAGGTACAAAGCATATTTAAAGCTTTGTTTAGGATTTGATCAAGGGAACATGAAAGCGTTTGGTGGCCCCCATGACCAGAGCCGCCTCTTCCCCCCCCCCCCACCCCGTCCGTGGTGAGTGTAAATTTTATGTAACCACTCTAATTACAGTAAATGATACAAATAGACATTGTTGTTATACATATAGTCACCTCTCGGCGACTCATACATTTGTGCCTTTTGACTCGGCTACCCTACCTCTGATACCGTTACCTCTAATCAAAGCATTGAAGTTTACTGTACTTACGTACTAGAACAGCTATTTCAAACAAAAAATGTGCGCTACTCTATGCCGTTGCGGTGCGCGCGTGTGCGCGCGGTTTTTTATCATCATATATTATGCGTAGGTAGAATGAGCAGTATGTAATTTTTTTAAATTTTTTATAATTTACATTATATTGTTAATTAATTTATTATAACGAGTAAAATTTTTACTAATTTGTCATTTATTTTGCATGCTATGTGGTCGGATAATATCACAATTGCATTTTAATGATATTTAATCGAAACAAACGAAATATATTTATTTTAATCTAGAACAAGGTCCCCAAGAGCCGTTCGGCAGTGTGAGGCACAGAATATGAATTACTGTAAGGAAACATAAAATAAAATAACAGATCGTTTTAATAACAATAGTAATGTAACTTGACGCTGTGCATTGTGAAAAAAAAACTTAAATTGCAATAGGATATTTTAACGTTGAACGTAAAATAAAGTATGCATTTCAATGGTATCAAATATTTTATCATGATTATATTCGTTATGTATTTATCTGGTATTTATTTTATAAATCACAACTGTTACTAAAACGCAGTAATTACAATATTTTTGATCACAACGTCTATATAGTGTCACATCTGAGTAGAATTTAATCTATAATTTTTCGAGCCCGGTCAAATGTCACCATAAGTGACGATTGATAAAATTTATTAAATTTCGTGTTAGTCCAAGAGGAATCGGCGCATGAGTACCCAAAACTATTCCACCTCAATTTTTTTTATGCCACTCTCTTCAAGTTGTCCTTATTATATGTTATAACATTATACATGTTGCCATGGGGCAAATCGGTGCCATACTGTTTAAACCGATTTTTTTTTTCAATTGCAAGGAATTGTTATTTTCAAACGGGATATTTTTTTAATTTCTTTGATAAAACATAAATAAAAAGGTCCCATGACATTTTACGATAAAGTTAATATTTTCGTAGTTATGAATTTTTAAAGGTTTGGAAAATCCCAAATTCGGATACTTTTGACACATTAAAAATACATAAAGAAAAAGAATAAAGTATAAAAGATTTTTTTGTATTAAAAATATATAAAAAAATTGTCCCGTTTGAAAATAACAATTCCTTGCAATTGAAAAAAAAATCGGTTTAAACAATATGACACCGAGTTGCCCCATGGCAACATGCATTTACATCATCAGGACAATTTGAAGAGAATCGCATAAAAAAATTGAGGTGGAATAGTATTCGATATTCATGTACTCATGAGCCGATTCCTCCTGGACTATCTGTTTTATCGATAGTATAGGGAACATAAGTGCAAAAAGTCTCTTCTTCTTCTTCTAAATTTTTTCCTGATACAGAACTGTCATTTTTTGCAGGGGGAAATCTGCACACATAAACAATCGTCTGTCACTACAAAACTCACACAACAATCAAAACAATAAACGAATAATTTCACACATATACACACAGATACATTATATTATAACAGTATCGCTCAGTGACAGCTAAAACACGGATACAGACTCGGATCAATCGCTCGACAGATTCGCATATTGTATGAAGGTTTCGTTTCCAGTGAAAAGGGTCTCCGGTTCTCTACACTCACCATACGAAACACAGCAGCGTTAAGCTGCTATTTTACGCTGCTTTTCTGTGAGAGCGTGGTGCTTCACCTGTCGAGCCGACCCATTCGTGCTACAACTATAATAGGTATAGCTGCAACATGGCTATACCACGTAAAAAACTACTAACTAAAGTAGCCCTCGACCAGTCATTATCTTATGACGACACCTAGCTCAGAGAGTGACAGCGTCCATTCGACCAGTCGTTATCTCATATGACAACATGGACTGGACAACTGGCTCTTTCCACCAAGCACACACAGACACACAGCTACACCCACATACACACAGCTTGCACGGCACTATTATCATCAATAGAAGATATACGCCTTAACAACACATACTCTCTTGTAGATATACTAACATCCTCAATCATACTATAATCGAAAGCGTGCGTCCCTTCGACCACGCATGGACCGGAAGGCACCTTTCTTTCAAGCTATCACATACAACTGCAAACTAGTATGTCCCTACGACCAATCGCTCGGGTCTGGCCCGGACGATACTGTTATCTGTACTCTGTTCGACTAACTTGACTGGACCGGACGGGTGCGTCCCTTCGACCACGCATAGACCGGACGGCACTGTCTCTTCAACCAGCTTCACAATATCGATTCAAAGAAACCTTACCAATCATCACAAAATAAAATGTCCAAGAGCCATAACATTCTCAATCGCTTACAAACCGTTACACAACAAATGTACACTACAGTTTATTTTATTTCCACGAACACTCATTTCCATGTTTAGTCATCCCCGCTGCGTCACAACGACCACCAAACCAGACCTTTATCAACTTCCAACAATCAACAATCCTTGAGTTACGGCCACGGCATGGCCGTCGACACATCAAAACACAAAATAAAATGAACCAAGAAACTTTGCAATTTTACAGGGTCATTAATCACCCAACAGACCCAGGTCCGTTAATTGAAATAAGCTTAGCTTTCAGGCATTTCTTTTAACCAATCAAAAAGTTAACCACTTGTTACTACAAAATATGTTTCCAAATCAATACTTAAGACAAATTCACTCCCCCCATGTATCAAACGCCGGCCGGCATCAGCGGCAAATAATCTGTCTGCGGCGTCTTACACTGACAGCATACTTCCATTCAAGAGGGAGTGGTACAGTACCACGCTTTCTTCTAAACCCCGACTATCACACGTCCTCGTGCGGATGGTAGTAAACCGTCTGCATGCGGTCTAAGAGTTATCACCACCTGCAAACAGAAATTGACACTTGTTAAATATTACAATGCTCGACCATTAGTGATTTCATTTACGTCAATGGTAGTAGACCGATTCGGGCGCACAAGGTCCTCTCCCTTAGTTGTCCGACACTCAAAGCAGATTCCTCATGCCATATGCAGCGTGGACCGGGCACGCAAGGCCCCTTCATCCACCTGCCTCAGGCAATACGCAGCGTGGACCGGGCGTACGAGGCCCCTTCATCCAGCTGCCTCAGGCAATACGCGGCGTGAACCGGTCGTACGAAGCCTCTTCATCCAGCCACCTCGGGCAATATGCAGCGTGGACCGAGCGTGCGAGGCCCCTCCGACCAGCTGCCACAGGCTATATGTGGCGTGGATCGGGCGAACAAGGACCCTTCATCCAGCCACCTCAGGCAATACGCAAAAGCGTGTACTAGGCGTTAGAATCCCTTCAAATAACCACCCACTACTGAGTTTAGCATGGACGGGGCGCACCAGGCCCTACTCTCCAGCTTTCATACCATGACTGCAAATGAGTCCGGGCACCTTGAGCTCCTTCGACACCATCAATTTTTTGAACGTGAAACGAAACACGTGATTTGCATACGAACGGTTATAACACAGTGAGATAAGAGATTTACTTACACGCATGCGCCTGAACTTGGAATACGCTCGTGTTTGACTCATTACGTGATGTAGTGAGAGTATAGTAGTTACAGTACTATAGGATCGACAACGCATCACTATCGCTATCGACTGGCTCCAATGGACATCCTCCTTATTGATCATTGCTGTAGCGACTTCTTCTAACCCCTCGACATCAAACCCCAATTTTGTCGACTACGTAATATTCAGAGCAAGCTGTAACACTTATCAGCACATTAGAACACAAAAAGGCTACTTATTCCTTTAATTCATAGCACGTTAATGTTAAACATTTCTTTTTGGTACATCTCTAAACATTTTCGAACTTTAAAATTTACTCCATGTAAATCATACTTCGCGTTAACTATCAAACCATAACATAACTCGATCAGTTGAAATTTCAACTGAATGCAAAACTATAATTCATCTAGGTACCTTCAACATTTGTTATAAATTTTGGGTACATTAAGAAATTATAAAAGTACTAGCTTTTGCCCGCGACTTCGTCCGCGTGGGGTTCGGTTATATCGCGCCCATGTATGAAAAAGAGTCTGCTGGTACGAGCCACAATTATAACTGGATGTCGCGGGTAAAAACTAGTAAACTACAAAACTTCTTTATACACCACATTTTTTGCTAATCTATTACTGTAATGATTACGCGTGAGCAAGCCACATAGAATTGCAGGTGTGAAAAACAATTTTCGCTCAAGTCTATACCCGCAAATTTTAATGTCTGCCCTTGTGAGTTCTTTGTGGTCATTGCATAGCAGACTTTGAGGGGAAACTGTATTCGTTTGAATTCAAAAGGATGATCATTCGTGATCAAGGGAATTCTTGGTACAAATACAGTTTCCCCTTGCGCACATCCAGTTATAATTGTGGCTTCCACTACATTACGATGTAACGCTTTCACTTTTAGTCTGGTTCCGTTGCACAGTTGAGGAAGTTTTAAATTTCGCAACAACATAACAGGAGTGCCCACGCGCAGAATAAGCTTATGATGTGGAAGACCCGATGGTTTCAGTGAATTAAGAAATTGACAGGGTAGTTAATTGCGTCATATGTGTTGATCACAGAGTCTATTGACGTGTACACCATTTCTTCCCCCTCAAAAGACGTTAACAGTATATCGTTAATTGCCGCTGCTTGGTCATTTTTCGGAGTTAGTATGGTACGTTCACATAAACATTCCATTGGCTTATCGTGGATATGAGCAATATCTGGGTAAATTTTGGAAAAAACTCCTGTAACGTAAATACAACTGTGCACAAATTATCAGGGATGGTTATCATTTCGTTATTTATCGGGTAATCACCGTAGCCGATTTCAAGTAGGAGATTCGCAAATCCACCAGCAGACTCTTTCTCTCCTAGGTGTACCCGCATATTTTTGGAGAGCTTGAGGATTTTAATTAGAGGCCATAAAGTGGATCTCTTAATACACGTCTTAACTTCATCTGCTCTAGTCCCTTTTGGCACTACTGGTAGAGTCTGTCTAAAATCTCCAGCCAGCAAAACCGTTACACCACCCATTAACTTCTTATTTCCTCTTATATCTTGTAGAGTTCTGTTTAAAGCCTCTACTCCACCGTTATGAGCCATGGTTATTTTATCCCACACTATCATTTTCGTATGTTTTAATACTTCAGCAAAATTACTTTTTTTCGATATATTACAAATGGGAGTATCAGTTGTTGTTAAATTGAGTGGTAACTTGAAGGTAGCATGAGCAGTTCGTCCACCCTCAAGCAGTGTAGCTGCGATCTCAGAAGAAGCCACAGCCAAAGCCATTCCGCGAGTATTTCTAACTTTTGCTAATAGTAAATTTATGAGGAATGTTTTGCCTGTTCCACCGGGAGCATCTAAAAAGAATATTCCACCCTCATTTGATTCAATTTTTGTGTTAATGTGATTGTAAACTGTTTTTTGTTCGTCATTCAGTGATCCTTCATTATTTTTAACTGTGTTTTCTAATGATGCTAAGTCGTAACTTGTCTCTTTAAGAAACTCTCTATTTTCAAATTGTTGTTCTTTGCTTGGCTGAGGTAACCCATACTCTTTTAGTAGCCGACCACCCAACGCTAATACGGCATCTTCTATTACCGAAAGGCATTTGCTAAATACCACATCTGTTACGTGCTCTACATCCACATCTCCCTGTCTTTCTAATTGCCTTTTAAAATCTTCAGATAGGTATTCTTTGAATTTCTCCCAAAGGCTTAAAGGGTCTGATACTTGGCAGAACACTAAAATAATCGTAAAAAGATCCCGAATCATTTGCGGTGATTGGCAAAGTGCTGCCTCTTCCATTGCTGCGAACAAATGCTGATCATCTTCAAGCAAGCCGATAGCTTTGCACGCTGATTGGAATGTGGAATATACATGACCATCTACAGTTTTTAACGCTTCAAACGAAATTGGGCCCCGGATCTCATGAAGAAGCATGCGAAGGTGATAGCATTATGTATTGTTCGGATGCACAGTATAACCCTGCATAGAACGTGCTCTTTTTTGAGCCCTGGCCAGCATTCAACGTTTGCTCCTCTCTTTCTCCTTTAGAACTTTCTTTTATTCCAAACGTAGTATGCAGGTACTTCTAGGTAGAGCAATGTTTTTGCAAAGTTATCCACTTGATACAACACGAAAAAGGATATGAGTGTGGTTGTTGGAGGACTATTCACTATTTCACTCAGATTTTGCTCATTAAAATAAACCATTTGCCCATTTTCCAAATGAACAGCAAGGTGGACTACTGGAGGGAAACGCTCATGAATGGGAAATTCAAGGGTTTGCCACACTACCTCTGATGAACTTATATATTTTCTACTTGTGTAGTTTTTAACTTCATCCTTCTCATTCTCTTAAGCAAACGATGCCTGGTCTGAACTTTTATTTATTGATTAGTATTTTATTGATTTCACTGAATTACAATATTCCACATTTAAGTGAGCGTTAAATGTCTTTAATAATACTGGATTATCTCGTTTACTGCACATGTTATCTTTTATACATGGTGACTTTCGATTTAAAGTTCCACATGGACCATGTATCATATTACATTTAACGATTTCGTTAAGCTCTGGGTCACGTTTGGGATCCGGTATTTCAGCACAAATAATATTGTTGATTTGATCCGGAGTAATACGTTTGTGAAGCCATAAAAGAATATGAATATGTGAAAGACCTCTCTTTTGCCATTCCGTTGAGTACATATAGCATCGCACTTCACAAAATATTTTGCCCTTTATCAATAAGTTCATGATCTTTTTCACCTTTAGTCGAAACACCCTCGAAATTATATCGTGTCCATCATGAAATTGTTGTCCTTGAAGCAATTGCTCTTATATCTCTAGTGAAAGTGATAAAAAGATCAGCCCGGCCGTAATTCCTAATATAGGTCATAGCGTCCTGTGTTCTTTCGTGCATATACCTAGGTCCCCCCGTAAAAGATGATGGAAGGACAATAATTTGTCCTAGTTGGTTGGCTTCTGCGTCTTGTCGTCCAATAGCATCTTTTAAATGAATGTAACTATCAGCACGTAATTTGGCTTGATTATTTTTGATATAATTTAATCTCTCTGTTTCTATTTTGGCGTATACACCAAATATTGACTAAAAAGGGCATGATAGGTGACTAAATAGTTATCTTCTCCTTCTTTAATCATTATTCTATACGAATAGAAACTTGCAGAAGAGACAGTTTTATTAAGCGGAAACTTAGTTGTGCGATCGCGTTGTGGTATGTTGATTAAATACCCATCTTCCCCAGCAAAACATCAATGGATACTGTAGCGCATCATATGCTCGATGTATCTCATTAATACGCTGAAATGAATTACTTTGGCTTTCGAGGATGATGTCCCTTCGATCAAATTGTTGATCCACTAACACTAAAGCCACTTATACGGGTTCAGTTGATGCAGCTATTCTGCAATTGTTTGATTAAATTTGGCTTTAAGTTAGGAAATTGAGAACATCGAATCTTTGCTTCTCGATCATCTTCACCTACAAAATATATTTGAAGGTACTGAGCGTCATGTTCGGCTTCTGGTAATATACTTCCAATTAAATGGTAGACCTGGCCTTGTACTTTAAAAGTCGGTGAAAAACCATCTGCTGTTACTTGTTTACCACCAAAGAAAGTCATCTGGAAACAGGCATTATATTTACGAATATTACCCATAAAATGGTCATGATCTGGGTGTAGATGATTAATCAAACTAAAGAGTGGTTCAGGCAGTTGTTTCAACCGATCAAGTTGCACTTTTCCAGCGCTGCAACACATACCAGGCGTCTCATCCTTCCATTTCAGCGCATTGCCCCACTGCCACTCGTATGTCATAGAACCCAAGGCTACATGCCTGTCAGTTCTGTAAGCAATATCAGGGTCATACTCCATATCGGAATGGACCTTGTTTTTCATAGTCTTTCACAAACGTAATAACCCTCAGACTATTCCAAGATTTTATCCCACTTCTGATGTCGGAAATAGCGGGAATACGTCAGGAAAGGTTAGTTGTTAAAAATAGTAAAAGTGTGAGAGCGGATGTTCAACTTGTTCTCTTGCTTACGCAATTAATCATTAGCGGAAATAAGACAGCGTAACTGCTATATACGTTCAGTATAGGCAATTACATTTCGACCATACCGTAATATGACCTCGTCACAATTACTTACTGGTGTAACGCAAAGGACATAATTACATGATAAAACTAAAGTATGCAAACCAACAAAATTACTACCCAGCTCAATGTAACACAGCACAGCCTCTCAGCAACACCACCCCCCTTGCCTGCTCCAGAAGAATCACTGCATGGGACAGAACCACGACACTATCTTAGCACGCGTAGAATGACTTCATTCGTAGAATGACTCAAGAGGAATCCCTCGTGCTCTACATCTACACTGGACTTTATACTGCACAGACGAAGGGGGGGGTTCTCGAAATACTCACTCGCCACCATCGATATGACGCTCCACTAAAGTGATGCAACCTCTCGCTCACTCTCGATCCAACCGGTATTTTATAGACGCGCCTACAAATGCATTTGGTAAACAAATACGGAACAACACGACCGTTAACAGCAATAATGTGATTAAAAATTACTTAAATTTGAATGGTAACGCCATCTTTTTTTAAATTTGACACAAAAACTGAACAATTCGTAATTTTTGTAGGACGTCGATTCAGCCGCGCAAAAAGATTTAGTCTAGTGAGCAGTGCGGCTGCAACTAGTTTTATTGTACGCATGTACCGCGTGGACTTATAATTTGACAGAGGGGAACGCTCAATGAATTAAACCCCCGAATTTAGACATTCTATTTTAGGCCTCAAGGGTAATAACGCATCTATATTTTTATTCTTAATCGGGGACAGATGTAGGTGTGGGCTAAAGCATTCACTTACTACGACTTACTCTATAAAAAAGAAACGAGTAAGCCTCACTGCCATCTGACTATCACCTTGGGAAAGCTATTTATTGTTTTAATGAAAATTAAAAATATCAATTGAGCAGCGACGGAAATTAACGTCAAAATTTATAAAAGCTAATTACTAGAATACTCGTATTTATTCCAATAATTATTCATTATTACTCACTTGCATTTTTTATCAATGATCTACACTTTTTCAGACACTTATTATCAACAGTAAATACATTTATTTACATAGTTTACACATAAATAGTAGTATAGTATAGTTATAATATAAATATATAGTGTATAATATAGTTTACATTAAATTAGTTTATATAACTAGTTATAGCAAACACTGAACTCATTTGGGTTGAGCGCTGGGTTGATACAGTCATTGAAGTTTCTGTATAGGGACTCCAATGCTTGTGTCAGGATCAACGGGGCCTACTCGGACTGGTTTGGCATCCATAAAGGGGTCAGACAGGGCTGTGTGGCTTCACCGCGGCTGTTCAACCTATTTATGGACAGTCGTTTGGAAAATTTGAAAGTTGAAGAATGCGGGTTAAGAATGGGTGAGTTAACCGTCAAATGTCTTTTGTATGAAGATGATCAAGTCATACTCGCGTCGTCTGCGGCCGAGTTGCAAATGATGGTTACATTAATGAACAGTTCATTAAAAGAAAAGGGAACCTGCACCTGGCGCCCTTATTTGTCAAATCAAATAGCGCGTGCTCCCTCTGCTTCCTGTCACAAACTTCCGTCCCTTTTCACGAAATTACTCCCACAGGAAAGCGAGAGGAAAAATGTTACACATAAAAAAATCAAAAGGCGGCTTTCTGTTTCCGGAATAGTAACGCATCAAGTCTCTTACTATTCCCTCTATTCATATTAGATTGCAGTCATCTCGAATAAAAGATCTAGTCTTGCATGATAAAAATAAACATAAAATTACCTCTTGTAATTGGCATTATGCCTTATAAAAGCGTTTATAAAAGTACATTGTTTACTAAATATAACATTGCAACCAAAGATAACATTCATTGACAGACATTCGATAAAGACATTTCTTGGAAAACAAACAATGGTCGAGATATTTACCTAAATGTAATGTACTTATTTTTGCAATGTTTTTAAATAAAAAAATTAAAGAATAATTAACCCTTAACAATTATTAGATATAATGTTTTCTTATGTTAGAGATGACTATGAATGAATGTTGTAATTGGATGTAGGGTTTGAAATTGTGTGATAAGAGAAAAGTCTGGTTTGCAAGATGTTGTAACTAGGATTAAGAAAGGAAAGCTGGTTTGGACACGTAGAAAGAGAGAATGCGTAAGAAAATGTGCAAAAACAAATTTGTGCTGCAGAAGGGAGTGGCAGAGTTGGAAATAGGCCCCCTAAACGGAAGCTTATCGACAAATGGCGATATTTTGAAGATGGGCGAAGTTAAGAGTACTCTTACCCGACGAGCATGTATGCGTAGGTATATGGATGCAAAATAAGCGGCAGGTGTGTCAGAGTCGTGCCAAATGGAAGTCTGTAGTCGCTGCCTACCCCGTACTTAACAGGCGCATCTTGAGAAGACTTTTAATAAGGCAGCCAAGATAGATGCTGCTACCAGTTTCCGTTTGCGTATTTGTACTTTAGGTCGGACATATTTTTAAAATTAATTTTGACATATTATACCTAAGGCCTCTTCTGGGGCATTTACCTGTTTATTTTTATGATACCTATACCGAATTCTTTTACAGACAATTCTTTTATGAGTTGCGGTGCTTTTATAAATGTTTGTATATTTTACATCTTATAATATTTTTTTTTATTTCACAGAATCATTATGAAAATGGTAACTAATGATAACAAATTAATATTGTATTACGACTAAACATATATTTCACTAGGTACCCCCTATGTGTCCCCCACCTTTTTCTGTCTGCGAGTCCGTCTGAATTATCACAATCCTTTTACTTTTTCTGCCGCGAAATAATACTGCTGTATTCCTCTTCATATCTGTAGCGTTGTTGGAATTAGACTGAAGGTGTCTAGAGGATATAGTAGCCCATATAGCAAAAATATAGCCTCTAACCAGTTGGAATGTAAGTTCGTTTGTCACTTCTGTATAAAAAGTTTGACTGTTGACTTTGTCGCTCTATTCGTCGTTTTTTTTTTCTTAAAAAGAAACCTTCAAAGTTTTTGTTGAAACAGTCCGTCAAATGGTAGAAAGTCCAAATATTTGCAAAAAAAATTATGATCCATAACTAGCAGTGCTTTCTCTTTACAACTTTACAATGACTAACAAATTTATAGACTACTATGCCATATTGCAAACAACCTCTTTATACTTATTACCTAGTGTGCACAGGTGCTCATTTAAGATTTTAACATTTTTTTTGGGCTTTAGTAACTTTAACATTTTGCTCTGACGCGGACAATTTAACCGTCTGCGGTTCGGTTGACGATCTGAGAATCAATTATAATGTGCACATTGTGAATCCAGAACACTTGCTGTTTCCTTTCTTGCACGCTCAATGTACAATGATACGTATACAATGACTTGAATTCATTTCGCAGAACTACTCTTGTTTTAGAATAGCTATTTTGTAGTCCAACTGGCAATTGTTTTGAATGTGAAATCATGTTTAATCTTCTCAAATAACCTTTAGTATAATGTTAATTTAACATTTCAAGTATAGCTGCTTAATGATCACAGAGCAAGGTCGTTTGAAAATACTAATAAAAGTATTTTAATTTCTAGGCAAACTGTACACTTTCTTTCAATAGCTTATTTGAAAATTACTATTTCCTTGTACTTTTCAAGATCTAACGTCAATAGACGCCTACTTTGAAACGTAATGTAAAACATAATTTTACTTACACTATGTTTTTATTTAAACCCATCTAAACTTTGAAGATTGCATGACGTGAGTTCAGAAAATATGCATTACTGTTTAAAATATTTTCTATTCTTCTATATCTTTCTCTTATTCCTTCCCATATAAGTTGACTAGTATATAGTTACTTTTCAAATCAATGCCTCTATTAGTGGTTTATGAAAAGTACTTTAGATCAAGAATTTCAATAAGTACCTGATAATGACAACGATACAAGTACACGATAAAACGACAAGCTAATTAATTGTTTGAATGTTAAAATTCACAAATACAATCAAATTTGTTAACTATAATATTCACGATGAATGGGCGATAAAAAAATAAAACTACAGCATCAACTGTCAGATTAATTCTCTGTTTGTTCATACTATGACCTCCGCGCATCATAGCACACTGTTACAATAGAACACAATGGGAATTATTCCCTCCCAGTTAATGCCGAACGCAAACCTTGTTTATCCATATGAAACTAATTAATCAATTCACGTTTTTTTTTTCAAACTGAAATAATCAGGTTTACGGGTAGCAAGTATTTAATTATTTTCATGTTGTCGCCAAATTTATAAAACATAATTAAAACTATGCAGCGCTGACTCTTGGTTAGCTAGTTAGGTTTAGTTTTCGTAAGGCTTGTCGTAAGACAATTTTCGTGGTCTAAGCAACGATTTTCAAGGTGGATTTTACGGTGAGCTTTGTGTCGAAAGGTCCTTGCTCCATGAGGTAATCAGATAAAGCGGCTCGGTGGGACGGCATCGGCAGCTGGCATAGCGCTGTTCATCTCGCCGCATGCCTGCGCCCGCGTGGCTCGAGTTTAGTTTGCATTACGACGCGCGCGCGATCGTACGTAGTACGTACGAATTAAACGCAACATATGCCGGCTCAAAACCGATAAGAACGAATTTAAATCTCTGATAGATCGATCATTGCGGGTCATTGAACGTTCAACCGACTCAACCACGAAGTGTACTACAAAGTTAGATAACATTACAAGATTTAAGAATAATAATCTTGTTTACGGACTTGGTGAGATGTTAATTCAATTATGTGGGCAACGCATGAATCTACGGAGGGCTTTACACCAAACTTCGGCCTAAGACCTTACATAAAATTTTAATCATTATTGTCTTAAATATGTTTACTGTTTCATGAATATTACTGTGAATTGTCTGCGACAAACGACACCAGTGGGATAACATATCTAAACAACTTCCTCTGTTATCTTTGACTCAATCAATACATTTTACTTGCATGTCTGTGTAGGTGTAGTTAGATTTTTAGAAAAGCAAAATATATTTCTCTTGTGAATGTTATTTGCATTCCCATCTGTTTTTATCCATGTGCTTACTGGCACTTGTAGTGATTCTTTAATCAGCTACGCTTCAGTCCATTTAACATCTAACATAAATGTTTTTATTATAAAATTAGGGTATTTTATTAGTACTTCAGCTCTTCTCACGCTGCATTTCATGTAAGGTGACAAGTACGAATCTTGATCCCCTCCGAAAATTCATAGCATCTCAACAAATTTACGTCTCGACAATATTTATTTAAAGCTTTAGTTGAACTGGTTCATTAGATTATCCTATTATTCTACCCTCACTTTTAAGAATTATTACTATGTTGTAGAGAGCTCATGATCAAGTTTTTTAATATTTTATTTAGAAATAAATAATTTCTTTTAACATAAATTGTCACTGCAAATATATTTTATATTGTTTTTCATATTCATTTCATGAGATAAAAATATTTCTCGTACGATGTATCAGTTCAAAACACAGAAGAATATTATTATTATTAAATATAGAAGTGGTGTAAGATATCCCTTTGTTGCCAGAATACCGTTACCATAGCAACATTGAATAGCAACTAAAGCTTTTATTGCTGACTTCCACCCTTTTAAGTTCAGTGCCATGATAGAAAGCTCATGTTCAATTACAATGAAGATGTGTGTCAAATTAAAACTCGTAAGTTAAAAAAGAAACCCGATATCTTGTTGCACATTTAGCTCGGAAATTGTGTTGTCTGTTTTTAATTGCTATTATCTTCATGCATTTCGTTTCATGGTGTTTAGCGAGTAATATTGTTTTGATATCAAATGAATTTTAATTCTATCATCGTAAATAAAATAAATGTAGTATAAATTTGATATTATGTAACATTAATTAAATAATAAAAGCATAAAGTTTATTCAAATCAATTCTAATGGCAGCGCAACTTAACATACTTAGGTAAATTAGACGATACTTATGTCTTACCGAATTGTTATTATTCTTTTCTATTCAAAATTAAAGCTAAAGTTCTTGTTGAAAGCTTGTTAAAACTTTTAACAAAAGTTTTCATCTTACGTTATTAAGTGTATTTTTTGAAACAGCGTTTTACGTTGCTTTTGCCTTTGCCGTTTCTTCTTCTTCTTCATCAGCCCATAAAAGTCCACTGCTGGATATGGTGACTGGCTTACTTTCTTATCATTAATTTGTTATTATCATTATATTAATCTAATATAGGTATATAAAGTTCTGACCATGTAGTTGCGTTGTAAGAGTATCCACTACCATATGCCATCCACATCCATACCCCATCAATCCACTACCATACGTCCCGTGGTTATCGTAAGAGGCAAACCAAAAGATGCGGTTGCCAAACCGTCTGCCAAGCGTGGGAACTATGGCAAAAATCCCCCATATGAGACGTTGACGTTCAGCAGTGGACTTTGATACGCTGTAATGATAATGAAAACAATAAAGTTTAGATTGATTATTTTTCATTATTTCTTCTAACCGAAGCCGTTTCCATGGTATGGTGTTTTTCAATATTCTCGAATAAATGCAATATCGATTCATGGTTTCATGGTGTCATAGTTTCATCTTACGAAACGATTTTGCCTTTTCGAATTGACTTCGAAAGGTTGTAATCAATTGAAAATTAAAATGAACGGTAAACTAACGGTTAGCGCTTAGTACCTCCGCTGCCATGGCCTCCTGGTATTAATCATTAGAAGTATGTGTAATAATGTTTTTGTGGTGGTTTTACTCCAAGCTTACGTTGAAATATGATTACACCGCTCTGTTTTCATAACCTACCTTAGATACAGAAACGGAAATTATTATATTATTGCAGTTTTGCACGCAATGTTATAGAAGCAGGAAACAGAAAAAATACTAATATAATTCACATTTCAAACTGCACGAAGTATTTAGTATTTTGCTATAATTATCGTCACAATAATAGTAAGATCCTTAAAAAATTTAAATTTTAATTTAAAGAAGTTTTCATAATTTCGAATTTTCGACAACAAAATTACCTATCATCTTACCAGAACTTGTCTATTTCATTTTAATCTTAAATAAAACATAACTATTTACTAAATAAATTGAAATAAAGGTAATTTGCTAAATAAGTAAATAAATTTGCTACTATAATGTAATGTAGTACAAATAAAAAAATGCCAATAAAATTAACTTTGCTTTAACGTCCGCGCTTTGCTTATAACTAAAAATTAATACGTCATTGTCAATGTCGTTTTGCCTAAAATAGCCAGATTACAGCAACTAGTTCCTGGAATGTCAGCGAACACTTGATTGATGAGATCTATTGTTATGGGATAAATCATTAAATGGAATTAAAACTTTGCTATTTGTAGCATCAAAATGAGGCCATTGCCATGTATAGGCTGTTTTAGCAATAAGTATTACTGAGCACGAGCTTAACGTAAAACAACATATTTGTTTTCATTATTAACGTATACGTATAAGTGACATAATAACATAACATAAACACTCACGCCTGTCACCCAGAGGGGTAGGCAGAGACTACGGACTTCCATTTGGCACGATCCTGACACACTTCTCTCGCCTCCTTTACATCCATATATCTACGCATACACGCTCGTCGGTTAAGGGTACTCCTTAACCGTATAAGTGACACTTTTTTTAAATTAATTAAATGGACTAGTAAGTAGGTAAATATTGATAGTATTTACGTGAAACTTAAATTATCGTTAACTATTACCTTATATTGGAACATAAAGTGATGGCCACTGGTAAACAAATAAAATCTGTTGTTTTGTAATTATTTATTTACGGATAAAAATCTATTATAATATTAATGAATTTGCAATAGGAGTAAATTATAAAATTTAAAAAATTATCAAGGTGTTCCCTATTTTTTTAAATTTGAATTCAGAATGTCAGACGTTTTTACATATTTTTTTTATTTCTATATATGACGAGTGATATAATCGAAAAGGAGTTCAAAGAATAAGTTTTTTTAAGACAAATTTTACTTGTTCAACTAGGTACCTGTTTCCTGTCATAAAATAATACAGAGAACCTTTCTAATGACCAGTAATAAAAAGTAGCCTACTTTTTAAATACTTGTTTCGACTTTACCGGTCACAGCTTCATTAAATATTTAAAGTAGGTAACTAGTACAAATCTAAAAAGTTACTATAGGTCTATCATAACAAAATCCACATCTACTTATGTAACTTCATGTACAATATATGCTGATATAATTCCATAGGCATGTTATTATAATAATTATATGTGCACAGTTTTCATAGTAATTTTAGTTCTGAGCTTCTAAATGAAATATAATACCCGCTAAATGGACAATAACTGCTATCCTTTTAATATTTAAATTTACTAACATTTAAATTACAACTTCACTGTAGGCTCGATTCACTGGCGCTGCAAATAAATGTTACATCCCTTTACATTTTCTATCGAATTTCCATGGGGAGTGCTCAGAGAAATTGTTCGGATTAATTCCAGCCGCCAAATTCCACCAACGCACATCGCGACAAAACTTACGATAACATCCTCATCACTGGATGCTTGGTGGTCGACACTTTTTATTAATTAATTAAATTTATTTATTTATTTAAAGCTTTATTTGCATAAAACATGGAAGTACAGATAAAGCTCTTACATTTATAAATGAGAATGAGCACTGTGCGATTTACTAGGAGTTTTCCTCCTCGCGCGACTTCTTTGTGGAAGCGTTTACCAACGGCGATTTTTCCTACTTAGGGACTTTTAAGAAACAAGCTTACTACTTTTTCAAAAGCCGCAGTTGTTAATGGGCAGCGATTGACACTTACCATCAGGTGAGTCGCATCCTCGTTTGCAACCTCTTCTATAAAAAAAAACAACTACTAAATTGTTCACTGCAAAACAAAGGCCTTTTCTAAATTATGTTATCTGCAATATTCATTTTTGGCAAGCTTACAATACGTATTAACATCGATAACATATTAAGAGAATCAGCAAGTCCTTCCTTCTTTACTCTTCTCGGTCTTCAACTACTTCCCTTTTACGGCCTTCGGACAATGTCAGTCAGTACATTTAACTTAGCATTCAACAGTAGCGTAATGAGTAAGGACCTATTCCACCCAAGAATTTTTCTATGACGACCTCGTTGGTCTAGTGGTCGTAAGCGCTACTGCTGATCATGAGGTCCCGGATTCAAATCCCGGATCAGGCCATAATCAGTTATTGGGTTTTTCTATCGAATTCTCAATGAAAGCCCGGAGTTAGTAAATTGGTGGTGTTTCACTCCCGTGCCTCGGAAAACACGTAAAGACGTTGGTCATGCGCCTGATCTCTCTACGGTCGAATTGCCGTCCCATCGTACTGTGAGATTATCCTGCGCAGATGACCGAAATTCGTTTTGGAGGACATCATTATTAAATTTTCAACCGACTTCAAAAAGGAGGAGGTTCTCAATTCGTCGAAATCTTTTTTTTTATGTATGTTCACCGATTACTCGAAGACGCCTGAACCTTACCAGGTGGTTCGATATAAATTTGATTAAGGTCTGACCAGTAGTTTTTGAGTTATCCTAATTTATATTAAAGTCAGTTGTACAAAATTTTTAATTTTACCACTTGTTCTTTTCTTGAATTATTTCTTCTATACTTTAGTCGGCTAATACATTCCATTCAATCTGTTGATGATGCGATGATCTTTTATAAAGCTAAAATATAAAATAGCTTTCTCTAACCTGTCGATGGGTTCCTCTTTTGACAGCTTCTATGCAATGACGTTATCTTCAGTTATTCTGTTGAAGGACGTCTCTCTCGCAGATCACTATCATGACTGTGTTGTACGAGGGGAGGTCAAAAAGTTCGCGGAATGACAGTGTAGGATAATGAAATGAAACATTAAACTCTCTTTCCTTTTCAATGTATTCTCCCTTAACCCTAATACATTTATTAGATCTGTCAAATAACTTATTAATACCGTCTAAAAAAAAAAGATTTGTATTGGGCGTCAAAATAGGTCGAAATTGCCGACTTCACTTCTTCATCGTTGCCATATTTTTTCCCACGTAGTTCTTTCTTCATTTTTGGATACAAATAATAGTCGCTTGGGGCCAGGTCTGGGCTGTAGGGTAGGTGGCGCAGTTGTTCAAAACCGCACCGGTGAATGGCAGCCGTCGCAACATGGCTTGTGTGCACGGGCGCATTGTCGTGCAAAAGGAGCACGCCTTTTGTAAGCTTTCCTCACCTTTTTTCTTTAATAGCTTCTTTTAATTGATCTAGTAAAGAAGCGTAGTATTCTCCCGTTATAAAAATACCCCGTTCCTTATAATCAATCAAAAGGATACCTTCTGTATCCCAAAAGATCGTCTCCGTGATCTTTCCGGCCGATTGAGACACCTTATACTTCTTAGGAGGGGGTGTGCCTTTTTTATGCCACTGCATCGACTCTTGCTTTGACTCAGGTTCATAATGGTAAGTCCAAGTTTCATCGCCAGTTACAATTCGGGCCATGACTTTGCTCTCCACAGCGGTCCAAAAAATTGCGACAACTTTCAACGCGCTCGTGTTTATGATGTGCACAAATTATTCTCGGAACCCATCTTGCACAGACTTTAGTTATGCCAAGGTGTTGATATAGGATGTTTAAAATGGTTGTTTCTGATACGCCAACTAATGATGCAAGCTGTTTTTTCTTTAGCCGGGCTTCTTCCGATACAATTTTTTCAACTTTTTCGATTATTTCAGGCGTGGTAGCCTCTATCGGCCGTCCAGGTCGGGGGTCGTCTTCAATGGAGTCCCTCCCTTGTTTGAAAAGGGCGTTCCATTTATAAATCATGGTTTTCCCAGGAGCGGAGTCCCTATAAACAGCTGACATCTCTTGAAAAATGGTTTTAGGTGTCTTTTTCTTGTTTGGTGAGAAACTTAATGACGGCGCGATATTCAATTTTCTCCATAGTGGCTAGTTTTTTCCACTGATTTACTCGTTGATAAGTCAAAAGCTAATGACCCGATTAGGCTGAAACTTGGTATACTAACAATGAGTCACTCAACTAGCGCCTACCTGGATGAGTAAACTCACCCTCGCCAACCCCGTCATTCCGCGAATATATACAAACATTGTAAAATAAATTATGAAGGGAACATTATTTATCATTAAATTCATATTGACGCGCTAAACTCGCTTCATACTATTTTGCTAGTTTATAAAAGTAAAGACAAACGAATATAATATACCTTGTGGTTACCAAAGAGTAAATTCAAAATTTAATTTTTGTTTTGCGTTACATTTTCCAATCTAATAATATAGGCGAAACGATTACTTAATGCTTATTGTGACATTGATTAATAATAAAGCTAAAACGCTTGAAATTAGTTTTCAGACAGATCATTTAAAACATAAAATTATAAGTATTTACAAGTTTAGTATCTAAGTACTTTTTATACAAAGTATAGTTAAAGTGACTGTCTGATCTATACCTTCTACTGATGGATACGGGCCTCCTCTCATTTCTGGAGCAATGAGTGGATGCAGGTGGGTTAGGACAGTGCTTGTGACACACCTTAGGGGAGGATCAATATGCTCAGCAGTGGACTAGTTGCTGTTATAATGATTATGGTGAAACTTCTTCATAATTATTCATGGATATCGACGTGGATCGAACTGCATTGGCTCGCGTGTTGTGAAATTTATTGGCGAGCGCCTATCGCCTGATCTATCACGGTTATGTCTTTGAGACATGACAATTGTTATAAAACAAAATCGAGTGTTATTATCGTTTCAATTTAAAATTAGTAATATAATTCGTATTATTTTTAATCATTAGTTATAAGCTAGAGTATAAATAAGCAAGTGCTTATAAATACTATAAGGTTATAAGTAATTCATAGGATAAAACAGTCCAAAAAAAATGAAAGCTACAGTTGTATGAATGAATTGGTTCAATTGTTTTACTTTTATTTTAAGCCAGATTATAATATTTTGATGGATAACTTTTATCCGGTGATTGAAAAATCGGCCCTTAATTGAATAGTATGCACTTCTTTACTTAGGCATATAGACAACGTTGAAGCTTCACATAGTTTTTTTTTTTTGATATAGTATTTCCATTTAACGAATATAGAAGTTGTATTAACTCCATATATACGAATAAGTAATTAACCTAGTTAACTAACTACCTAAGGTAGCGCTATTTAAGTAATCTATTTATTCATGTTACAATTCTAAGGAAACTTGATAGACCAAAGCAGTGAACCAAAACCAAGTATATAACAAGAATAAATCTATCATAAACCAACGAAGCGAAGTCTCGAGGATTAAACGTACCGTGAACAAGTGCTAGATTAAAATAAATTGAATACATATCAGTGCCATATGTTCGTAAAAGACAATAGTGGAGTGAAAAGTGTGATGACTATGGAAAGACCTAGTGTGGTGTCGGAGAGGGAGGCGCCAGCGAAGGGCCTTGTCGCTCAAGTTGTGACAATGCTCAATGGCCAAGCACAGAGGTAAGAAAATGTAGTTTCGAGCGGCGCTCTAAAGTCGCTTATGAACTTGACCTGGATACAAACAATGCCAATATGCCAGTCAACCTACGCTGTGTTTGATTTCTCTATTTATTGTGTGAAACGTAATACGAGAAGCTATAGTTTCAACGATGTGTTTTGACGAAAATGTTTTAAATGGCTTGACTTGAATAACAGCTTTGTGATTATGATATTATCTGGATAGATTTAATCACAAAACTTGATAATTGGTTTTGTGAAGTTTTTGATTTTGAAGAGTGCAGAGCAGATGTCTTTGCACTTGGTACATCATCAATTAGAAAGATTTAGGTGCAGTATTTTCGAATAGATATTATATCGTTATTTCTCTCTGCCTCTGCCGTGCATCACCTATATGTAAAACTAGCTGTTCGCGTGAATTTATTACGATTGGATTTCATGGGTTTTAATTTTTGCGCGGAACCCTAATTCTTTTTCTAAACTAAAAGTATCCCAAGTTCCTTAGCTCCTTATAAAATTAGCTATCTGCCAGTGAGTCTCGTCAAAATCGGTTCAGCCAATTCGGAGATTAGCCGGAACAAACAGACAGACAGACAGACGGACAGACAGACAAAAAATTTAAAAATTATCTTTTTGTTATCAGTACCGTATATACTTTCACATGCATTTAGTAAAAAGCTTTTATTTTGACATTACCAATAGACACTTCAATTTTAATTATTTGTATAGAGTATGTATAGATGAGTATTTGGAGAATAAGTTATTATATCTCTCTTACATTAAAGTCAGTGCTTAGAATAGTATGTATTCCTGTGAAATATCAGAGTTAAAACAAGTAACTACAATTTTAAATAACAGTAATAAAACTCCTCTATGGTTTTATTTTGCATTATTCATAAGAATAAGGAAGCACGGCGTATGCTTCCTTTGGAATTTCTTGAGAAACTTTATATCATAAATAATTTGTTTTTTTCGATAACTCTTTATAAAACTTCGCCGTTTCTCTTATCTGGAGGCACGGCAGTGCCCCCGCCAAGTCGAGCAAAAAAGCGTCACGGCCGTACCATCCTTTTCTCGAAGCAGTTCAGGCCATTTTCGAACCCCTATAACTTCATTGTGGATAAAACAAGAAGCCTAAATTTTCAGTACCCAAGTAGGCATTGTATAAACTCGGTATATTTCAAATTTCATTCAATTTGAACCAGTAGTTTAAAATTATAACTGGTCAAAGTTTCTTAATTTTGTCACTCACTCACTGACCGATCATCAAAACTCTAAGGTACTTCTAGCAGACATAGAGCTTCAAATTTGGAATAAAATTTTAGTGTTTAGTATATAAATCAAGGAAAAACTAAAATATTTTGCAATTTCGGTCTAGTTTTCTAGTTACACCAACTGCATAAATAACTTTGTCATCATTATCATCATCATTACAGCCCTTCAAAAGTCCACTGCTGAACATAGGCCTCCCCCACGGAACGCCACAAAGCACGGTCCCGAGCTACCTGCATCCATTGACTTCCTGCATGTCTTACCAGGTCGTCACTCCATCTAGTGGGGGGACGCCCTACACTTCGCCTGCCGGTACGAGGCTGCCACTCGAGAACCTTTCTTCCCCATCGGTTGTCGGTTCTTCGAGCTATATGGCCGGCCCATTGCCACTTCAGCTTACTAATCCTTTGGGCTATGTCGGTTACTCTGGTTCTACAGCGGATATCCTCATTTCTAAGTTTATCACGCAGAAAAACCCCAAGCATAGACCTTGAGCTTTCTCATACGGCCAGCAGTGAAGGACCACGTCTCAGATCCATATGTCATAGCTGGCAACACACACTGGTAGTACAATCTAGTTTTGAGGTTTTGAGGTATGCCTGACGAGAAGATGGGTCGTAATCTCCCAAACGCTGCTCAGCCGTCCGTCCGTCGATTGACCTCTCGGTCGAAGTTGGACTTACCTAGTCGGACTATTTGTCCCCGGTAAACGTATTCATCAACAACTTCGAGCTTAGTGCTCGCAGCAACTACCGGCATAGGTGTGACATGGACATTAAACATGATTTTTATTTTGTCCATGTTCATCTTAAGACCTATCCGTTGGGAGGCACTATTGAGGTCATTGAGCATAGTGCTTAGGTCCTCCAGCGATTCTGCCATAAGGACTATATCGTTGGCAAATCGAAGGTGAGTGATGTACTCGCCATTGACGTTAATACCGTATCCTTTCCAGTCCAGTCGCTTGAAAATGTCTTCCAATGCAGCGGTGAAGAGTTTCGGGGATATTACGTCACCCTGTCTTACACCTCTCTGCAGTTGGATAGGTTTCGTACTCTGGTTCTGTACTCAGATAGCCATCGTAGCCCTACTGTACAAACACTTCAGCACTTCGATATACCGACAGTCCACTTGGCACCGCTGAAGGGACTGCAGCACCGCCCAGATTTCGACGGAATCAAAGGCTTTCTCATAGTCCACATACGCAAGACAAAGTGGCAGATTGTACTCTTCAGTCTTTAAAATAACTTTGTAATCCCATATAAATATATAGGATTACAAAGTTACATTTACAGTGAATGAATCATTGTACCTGTATATGTATAATATAATGGAATAATAGGTGTAGATAAGTGTAGAGTGGCCTTTAAGGAAATCCGTTGTTGGTATTCAAGAAAGAGAAGGTACCGGAAAGGAATAAAGTAGAACTATCTACAAAAAGAAATGAGATGCCATCAAAAACATAACTTGTAAAAAAAACCAAGTCTCGCAACTCAGTTCTTCTAAAAAGTTGTGAGATCCATGTAATACCAAGTCGGTTAATTTATTCAGTCCCTACTTAAGGGTCCTTCTGTCTTAAGTTATTACGTAATTAGCTAACCTAACAACATCTTATAGTGACCATATCAATATTAAAAATCTTTTATGTTTTAAATAAGTCCGATGCGCGAAGGCCATGGGGCCAGGAAAAACAAGCACTCAGAAGCACTAGCCTTCCTGACCCCAGTGGCGGATCTGGTCTATGGCTCCACCGCCAACCAAGATTCGGCTGCGGAGGGTAGGGAGAGCGGCGCCTCGCAATACCGACACGCCTCTCCCTCCGCAATCCCACCACCTCCGCATCAACGGTGCGGCCCCGTCAGAGTCGCGGAGGATAGGGCGAGTGGCGCATCGCCATACCAACACTCCTCTTCCTCCGCGACTCCACCTCAGCTGCAGCGGTAGGGGGAGAGGGCACCCCTCTCGCCGCAGCCCACCGACACACATCCAAAGTGGGCTCGCCAAGCCCACTCGGAGTGGCCACCTCGGGCCGGCCCTACACCACAGTCAAGCCAAGGGGTTCCTCTTTGTTCACCGCGGGTGACCAAGCCACGGCTACTAAGCCCCCCCCCCCCCGGCCACGACAAGGCTGGAACCCGCTCGAGGGGGGGGTGTGGCTAATTTCAGCTACGTAATATAACAGGGTCGTCATAAACTGGAATCAATATCATTAATTAAGACATAATTTATTTTGATACAAGACGACAGTGCTAAGGAATTTAAGATCTATTTCGATCGTCTATATTATAAAATTGGTTTTTGAATTGAAATATAAGCAAAAGACTTACTTGCTTTTCTATCAGACATTTGTTGTATAGTAAGAACACCTTATATTATAATTAGTTTCATTAATAATAATAAAATAAAATATTTTTTACGTGGTAGAGCCAAGCTTCAGCTATATTATGGTTGTAGCACGGATGGGTCGGCTCGGCCGGAGTAGGACCACGCTTTCACAGAATACCAGCGTAAAATAGCATCTTAACGCTGCTGTGTTTCGTATGGTGAGTATAGAGAATCGGAAACCCTTTTTACTGGAAACGAGACATTCCATCTTAGTGGTCACGGGTGACAACGCATCTGCATTTTGATTCGTAATCGAGGATAGATGTAGATGTCTATGGACCACAGCAACCACTTACCATCAGGTGAACTGTGTGCTCCTTTGTAACCCTAATACTATAAAAAAGTCAAATAGTTTGTGCCGTGCTTTACGACAATCTACTGAGGAAGCCATGTTCATGTATGGGCTTGTAATGGGCCGTAATCATAATGATGATTCGAAAACTTTGATGATTAATTAAGAAGGAACCGATGTCCTTCATTTTTTATCACAATTTGTTCTAATAAATTGTTTAGTGTTAAAAGAAACATCGCACTTCTTAAAACAAAAACACAGTAAGTTAAGTACGTAGTAAAACATTGAAATAAGATAATTATTGTTATTTGCTCGTGTCATGCTTTATTCAAAATTAGAAGTTGTTGCTAATCTGTGCCTGTTAAACTTACCTACAATAGCCGACGAGATTCGGTACACGGTGGCTGGAAATTGAGCCGTAACGCCTTTAACGCCTTTTATATCGTCGTTTTTTAAGTTTTTATTGAAATAATATAATTCTTAATGAATTTTCATTATATTTAAGGTTAAATAACCTATCGATTTAAACAAGTGTTTACAAATATTGTGCTCAAACCAAAATAGCAGGAATTTTTAACGTATTCCAACGTTAAAATTGGCACTAAAAGGCTAGTAATAGGGGTATCCACCCTATTAAGTTATAGGGTGGATGCCCCAACATTGTGTGCGGAAAAACAGCCCTCATGTCTCTAGCGGTGACGAACAGTCATGGATACAGTTCCTCTAGAAACTTCACTGCGCGTGGACCCTACGGACCCATAGTCCCTACAGATAATGGCACAAGTAATATATTATAGTCATCTAAATTGTATAGACCGTTCACTTTTGCAACACTTAATCTCATCACAAATGTAGATTTTGTTCTCATAATCAGAGCAAAATTTCTAGCATATTGATCTGTACGTGTCAAATATGTCAAGCATATCAGCTTATCTTGTGCTTCGTTCTAAACGAAGCACAAGATAAGCTGATTATGAAGTGTAGTGGCCTATTTACATAGTTGCGTAGTTTTGTGTATAAGTTAAGCCAAGTTGAAGCCATACTACCGTTGTAACACGGCAAAAATGTTCGTGCAAGGTGTAAAACGGTAGTACGCTTGGATTGCAGTATCAAATTTCAATCATTGTACTTACTATACGCAAATATACAAATATATATTTTTTTACTTTTCCATTACATAATAAGTTATATGCCTACTCATTCGAGATCATTTCTTTTTTAGTATTTATCAAAAACGAATAGTGAGTTATACTTTAGTGATGCATCGAACAGCACTATAAATAATTAAAAATTAAAAATTTTGTACAACCGACTTCAATATAAATTATTAAGAATAACTCAAAACTATTGGTCAAACCTTGATCAAATTTATATGAGACCACGTGAGAAGCACTAGCTTTCAAATAAAAAAAGAATCATCGAAATCGGTTCACCCAGAAAAATGTTATGAGGCAACACACATAAAAAAACATACAGTCGAATTGAGTACCGTCTCCTTTTTGAAGTCGGTAGAAAAAGCAAATAAGACTTTTTTGAAGTTATTTGTGTACCTATAATGGTTGAACCCATCGAAGGTACTAAGCGTCAGATGTCTCGAATAGTCAGTAGAAATTAGACTTTTTGAAAAAAGTAAAAACTGACTCAAAGAACTAAAAAATAATAAAATAATTTCCACATAATAGCTTCAGAAGTCGTTGATTCTTCTGAAGTCGTTGATTCTTCTGAAGTCGGGGACTTAATACTTCCGTATTAAATACCTGACTTCTGCATCTTTTAAGAGGACTAAGAAATATCAGAAGCTTATATCTCATATAATTAGATACATTAAAAAATTCACCTTTTCCTTCTCACATTTCACTGTTTTTTCCACCCTTAGGGGTGAATTTGTTCCTCGAATTTATATGGGACTATCATTTAAGTTATACCTTATTTGAAGCTATCGCGTAACACATATATACAAAAAAACACAGTCGTATTAAGAACCTTATCCTTTTTGTCTGTTCAAATCCGGGGATAAAATATATAACCAGGTGGAACGTGTTACTGAGACGAGGTCGAGGTTATACGCATTTGTTTTTACAGATTGAAAGTTCTGTAAAAGTGCATTATTTTTTAAGCGAGGACTAACGCATCTAATTATGTAAGCTGCTTGTGTTTACAAAATTTAGTTACGCTGATACAGTCTATAACCTCAGATCATTTGCTTAGACAAAGAAATTTATTCAGTGAGTACAAAATTCATGTGCAATAATATTTTCTATCAGACATTTGTTGTATAGTAAGAACACGCTATATTATAATTAGTTTCATTAATAAAAAAATTAAATTCATTTTTACGTGATAGAGCCACGCTACAGCTATATTTTTTTTATAGAATAAGGTTGACAAACGCGCACACAGTCCACCTGATGGTAAGTGGATGCTGTGGCTCATAGTCATCTACATTTATCCTCAATTAAGAATCAAAAAGCAGATGCGTTGTCAACCGTGAGGACTAAGATGGAATGCCTCGTTTCCAGTAAAAAAGGTCTCCGGTTCTCTACACTCACCATACGAAACACAGCAGCTTTAAGCTGCTATTTTAGGCTGGTATTCTGTGAGAGCGTGGTCCTTCCCCGGTCGAGCCGACCCATTCGTGCTACAACTATACTACTATTATAGCTGCAGCATGGCTCTACCACGTAAAAACATAACAAAAATATTTAAAAAACATATTATTACGGCTCATTTATTTCTCTCCGTTGCGGTACATGACTAAGATATTGGATCACTAAGTGTTGGTACAAAATACTACACCCCTACGTGAACTTTAGTCCTTAAGTCACTACAAAACTCTTTCAAAGAAATATTTTTTAGAAGAACAAAATTGTGATCTCTAAACGTGGCACTGGCTTATAATAAGTGAAAAAAATATTAAAATAACATCATGCTATATGTTAACGTTCATAATAAAGTGGAAATAAGGACTATTATTATAAAAAATTGCCTGACTACTTCTGTGTTTCTCTCCTTGCCTTTTTATGACTAGACAACCTCCAGAACAAAGAGAGATTTGATGTCTCTTTCCTGCTTGAGTTATCATTTTCAGTTCATCATATACATTTTTATCAAGATATAACATGTGGGAAAGAATGAGAGGCTACCACTGGATTGTATCTACTATCGATAGAATTGTTACTAGGATTTAACAAACCTATCACCAGTCAATACAACTACGATCCTAGAAATAATCATCTGCAACAGATACAGCAACCAATATGACAGTTAACCCGCTATATCCTTAGCCATCAAACATACTCTTCTAAATTTCCTTATATGTACGTCTTATGTCGTAAAATTGAAACAAACATAAATACAATAATTTCAATAACTACATTTGTATATTTTTTTATAGTATAAGTGTGTCAAACGAACAGACTGTCTACCTGATGGTAAGTGGATGCTGTGGCCCATAGACATCTACATGTATTCTCGATTAAGAATCAAAATGCAGATGCGTTGTCACCCCTGAGGACTAAGATGGAGTGCCTCGTTTCCAGTAAAAGGGTCTCCGGTTCATTACACTCACCATACGAAACACAGCAGCATTAAGCTGCTATTTTACGCTGGTATTCTGTGAGAGCGTGGTCCCACCCCGGTCGAGCCGACCCAGTCGTGCTACAATCATAATATAGCTGCAGCATGGCTCTACCACGTAAAAACGTTTTCGCTTAGTAAAGTAACATCTCTCTCAACAATTCATCTTGTGTCTATTTATACATATAGGAGAGTGAACTGTGCATCAAGCTATCGGTTGCAGCACGTTAAATAAGTTGTAATGGATCTCGGAGAAAGATAACGCTCTTATAAAATACTACGTAAAGTAGCAACAGTATGTTATATTATATATCATGTGTTTAATATCGTGTGTATATAATATCTTCATTCTATCGTAGGCAGTAAAATTTCCGATGCTATAGCAGCAGATTTTTTGCAACTAAGCGCTTATAACCTATAGGCTATTTATTAGCGCTCCGTTGCCAAAATCTCCATGTTTTGTCTACTACTACTACTACAACCACGCGCGTCATTTAATCGTGCGTCAAAATCGTGTCTAAAATACGTTTTTTTTTTCCAAGCTCGCCTTAAAAGAACGAATATAGATATATACAGACAGCAGTCACACACTAATAAACAAATGTACTCTAAAATAAAGCAACTACTACTTCTACTAGCTTGTGTACTGTATACTGTTAAGCCTTAGAAACAACAGACTTTAAAAAAATTAATAGGTTTAATCCGTGATTATAAAATCTATTCTTTGTTTACCGTGTAGTGGTGGTGTAAGAATATCCACTAAATATCGTCCCGTGGGTGTCGTCAGAGGCGACTGAAACAAACCAGGGGATGGGCAGTAGCGTTTTCTTAATAACAACTAAAAATAAACTGCGGATGCCAACCCGCCTGCCAAGCGAATCAACTAATATTCCAACAAATATTACCCTATGAGACAATCTATCGAGGAGGTCTACGGTCTATGTTCAGCAGTGGACTTTTAAAAAGCTGTAACGGTAACGGTAAGATCTTTTATGTAGGAATAATTATTTATTCAATTATTCATAGCTTTATCTACTTTCTCAACTATAAAAATAGAACTACAGCTATTTATCTAAAATTTCCAACAATCGTTTAATAGTACCTCTAAAACCACTTTAGTCTTATTTCATATTTTAAATAATTTCATCATCTGCAGATTTCTTACCCAATTTTCTTTTTCTTACTTACTATGTTGTTCTTCGACGAAAACCGTTCTCTACGCATTGTTTGGAAGAAATTTCAGAGATGTTTACTTCAAGAGTGTTAAGACATACATTCCGTTTTAGTATAACAATAAAGAATAAATAATTATACTCGTACTATATATTTTGGCCATATTAGTTTGTAAAAAATCGGGCGCACCGTTGCATGCATTTTTTAAGGACAATATAGTTTACAATGGGTAGTGAACAACCAAAATATTAACACATGAAATTTTGATATTAAAATAAATATAAAACTAAAAATCTGTACTTACTTTTTTATAATTGCAATGAAAATTACTTTACAAATATAAAATTTTAACTATCCAAACAGTGCACTTTTATTGTATACTTTAAATGAGCACGTATCGTATACATCACGTTTATATGTAACGTAGTACATTATACTTCAATCATATGTAAAATTTTGTATCTAGATATTGTTTAACATTCCAAATTTATCTACGAGGTGTTATCCAACTCTGAAAATTCTAACGCTTAGCAAAGCTTGGTCGCCCAGGTACTATAATATTTAAGGTCGACTACATAAAACATAATTTAAAGTATGACTACATAATATTACATTGTAAATTAAAAAAAATATATAATAACAAGTTTTGTAATGTCAGTCAGATTGTATTGCAGGAAATAACAGATCGTGTTTCGTGCGTGTGATTTTCTGTTATAGTCACTGAATGGGGACGAAGTTAAAATATTTTTAAACACTGATTCTTTATTTAGAAATTTGAGTATGTTACTATTTTTAATGTTTTGAATGCTGTGCACGATCGTTCTGAATATTCTGTTGCAGGCAAAATATTAACAGGTCTTTGATAGCTTTTGCCTCGTGTCGTGACAAAATGTTTGTTAATTTATATCTATACAAATAAATAAAATTGAAGTGTCCGTTTGTAATGTAACAGCTTTATGCATATGAAAGTATATACGGTACTTATAACAAAAAAACAGCTACTAAAGTTTTTGTCTGCCTGTCTGTCCGTCTGTCTGCCTGTCTGTCTGTTTGTTCCGGCTAATCTCTGAAACGGCTGGACCAATTTTGAGGTGACTTTCATTGGCAGATAGCTGATATTAGAAGGAGTAACTTAGGCTACTTTTATTTTAGAAAAATAATAAGGGTCCCGCGCAAAAACATGAAATCCTATGAAATCCATCGTAATAAATTCCACGCGGACGAAGTCGCGGGAACAGCTAGTTTTTAAATATAAGAAAAACAACTTTATAGTACTCCTGAAAGTTCTCAATTACCATAATTATTTTATGATGTTATTTACTAATCACTCTTAATAATTAATAACAGAATAGCTATATATGACGACATTGCCCCTGAGAACCTGAGAACTCAATATACAGATATAGCATAGACTATGCTTAACTATTTCATTAGTCAGCCCATTTTAACCCTTAGTTTCAGGTGTCTTGCCATAAAAAATAAACAAATTACAGTAGTTTACTAAATATTTTATTGTTAAAAATCGAATCAGTTATTGGGTTCTTCTGTCAAGAAATTTTCTGTAGCAGTCCGGAGCCAGGAAGTTGGCGGTGTTTCAACCCCGTGCTTCGGAAGCACGTTAAGCCGTTGGTCCTACGCCTGATCTCTCCGGTGGTGTCGGATTGCCTTACCGTCGGACCATGAGAGTGCAGGAGAATGGTCAATGAGTGAGGATGCACCTGTTTGCGCATACTCTCGGACACTATTATACTGTAGCAGAAGTTCTCAAAAATGTAGCACATTATTATTTTAGAATCAAAAACTGTAATATTATTTAAAAATAAAAATAAAAAACATAAGAAAGGTCTATGATAATATGATATTGTACGAGTATAAATATATAATCAAATCTAACGCATTAGCAGTCTGTGGTATTATAACATAACAAGATTATAATATACGCATAGCTTACTCGTACGGACATACATATACGTTTAAGGTACATATGTAGTGGCTTATATTATCAACTAAGTTACTTAAACTCTTCAATGTTAGTTGCTTAAGAATGAATGAGCTGTGTGGCTTTCCGTTAGTTTTAGACAATAGAGCCTCGCTCCGCTGGCTGTGCTAACTAATCCACCTACTTGCTGACAACTTGCTGTCGAGAGCAGCACGATAGTCACCGTTATGATTCAGTAATGATTATTTTAGTATTGTACTCTATTTTATGTAAGTGTACTTTATGATATATAACACTAATAGAGTATGCTAAAATACTCTATTTACATTAACTCTGGCTTTTTTGGCACATAGTCCACTAGTGCCAGCTAGATATAACACCAATAATTACCAAAAAATATTTTTTTATAAATAATACTCTTTATTTCACCCTCTCTGGAATCAGATATAATATAGTATAAATATTACCTTAGTAAACATTTGTTTAATGACGTAACAATACTACGAATATAAAAAGCGTTAAGCATGAGTGGTTATAGACGTAAATATTACATATAATACATAAAAAATTATTTTGTGCAAGTAAAGAACGATTGCATTATTAAAATTGTTAATAGGCTCCTATAAATCTCGTATGAATCAGCTGAAACGGGGGAGTTATTGAGCGGTCGCACGCAGGCGCAGTACCGAGTAAGGACATTTGGACCGTCAGCCGGCAGTGGCCCTTCACAAAATAAACAAACGCGTCGAGACGGTGACACTGACCCACAGTTAGTTCACTTCACCTTCTGAAATCGCATTAGTAAATGTACGAACTTTGGTTATATGAATAGTTGTGCTTAATACCCATGTGGGTTCAACGATATATCTTCATAAACGATTGTGGTTTCAGTGTATCCCAAACTATACAGATTTAGGTGCTAAAGAAAGTGTTTGCGGTGCCAGTGCGTAGCAGTCAGCGTAACGCACCCACTAGCATTAGTGTCATTTGATGTTGCCTATTCGACACACCTCGCTGCGTCATTCGACATGCTCCGGCCAGACCCAACTACATGCGGCAACGTTTAATTTGTATACTTGCATTAGCAACACGAAATGACAAGGAACAAACACTGGCTGCACTATCATCGGAACAGTTTACAAATAAAATACATACGTGATGTAACAGTGCAATGAAAAACCGTCGCTAGGTCGAAACAGAGTGTGACAAAAAGAAATCGTGATTATTGTGATCTGTTCAGCATGAATGGGCAGGGTCGTAGCGTCGAGATCTAATTTTTCCGGGCGAGCTGTTACGGTAGCGGTGAAGGCGATAGCGCGGCGCCGCAAACTTCAGTCTAGCGTGTGCGTGCGCGCCGTGAAATTCTGCCGCGCGTTATGCGTCCAACATGTGCCACGTCGTCAACCTGCCCTGCTCAGGCCCTGGGGGCACGTCGCCTGAAGACTGACTTACATGTTGCGGAACCCTCAACAGCCCGTTCCTCCAGTCCTGCACCCAGTCTGCGAAGCCAGCGAGCTAAACAATACAGGTGCAGGTTTTTACAATAAAATTAAAAAAATGATTTCTTAATCCACGTATTCGTGAAAAGATTTTAAAAGTGAAACTTTAAATTTAATTATTATTTTTGAAATCGTATTTTAAATATCTGAATGTTGTTATCAGGCTGTCAAGTGCCGTGTAAACTATTCGGTGTGAATGAAATCTGTTGCATGTAAATTGTAAATGAAATTAATAAACTGTGTTTTCGAATAACCTTCACGATTTCCTTTGTATCGAATGCTTAAAAGTGTAATGTTTTGTAAATTACTATATAATCCATTATTGAGTTATATGAAACGCTAATAAAAAAATCAACTGAAACAATAAGCAAGGCCAATGATTGGCGATCGAAAGTGCTATCCGCTTTAATCACAACATATGAACAAACATTATAACGCTATAAAGACCAAGGTTTTCAATAAAATTGTGAATAAACAAAAAATTTAGTCTCTCTCCCACGCATCGATGTTTTATTTGTAACTAGCTGATACCCGCGACTTCGTCCGCGTTGCTTACACACATCACTGAACACATAGTGCTTATAAAAATCGTTGTTTTTTCAAACTTTAATAACTTTATATTAAATGAAGATATCGCTTTTTTTAGATAAGGGCCAAGTGTCTAAGAAATTAATCTTAGAAAACCTAATTGAAATCTATCCAGTAGTTTTTACGTGATGCGCTCACAACTGCAAACCTCTATCATTTTATTTATATAGATATGCTGATAAGTGTTTATTAAAAACTTTATAATTGAATTTATAAAGTTATATAATAGCTGATATTGTAACTATACAAGCACTAGCTACATCTGTTTTTTTTTTTATAAAACTGAAGTAACAAACTTTTACGTCTTACATGGGTACCAACTTAACGCAGAACCTCTTACAGCCAGGTAAGAAGATGTTAATACCTAGAGCTAGACGAACTCCTAGGCAGAGAAAGAGTCCTACCAGCTAATTACATAATTCTGTTTTTTTATAGGATAGGGTGACAAACGAGCATACAGTCCACCTGATGGTAAGTGGTTGCTGTGACCCATAGACATCTATTAAACCTTTAAGATCCATGGAGTTCGATGCTATTTTATTAAAAGGATACTTCTACTTTCTTTTTCTTCATTTTTCTTTAATCGTCATCTTTATTTTCTACATCAAAACGTTTCAAACCAAATAAATATAATTTTTTTTCTGAATTTTGAATTTTGTTTGTACTTGTAATAGTTGATGCATTTTAATTGAATTTTTCCATTATATTTTTTATTCCTTTGACGTTTTTTTATATTATTAACTAGTAGTTCCCTGCAAGTTACGCGTTTAATTTATTTCGATTAGATTTCATGAGTTTAAATTTTTTGGACGGAACCATAATCCTTTTCCAAATTAAAGGGGCCTAAGTTACTCCTTATAACATCAGCTACCTGCCAGTGAAAGCCCCGTCAAAATCGGTCCTGCCATTTCGGGGATTAGCCGGAACAAACAGACAGGCAGACAGACAAAATTGATTAAAAATTGTGTTTTTTGTTATAAGTATCGTTTATACTTTCATATTAATTTAGTAAAAAGCTGTAATTTTGACATTACAAACAGACACTTCAATTTTATTTATTTGTATAGATGTTGGAAATGCTGTTGCGAGTTTAATATCTCGATCTATATTACCTCGTTGTATTAAATTACTATTATCAAGGGTGTTAATGTCGCTAATGAAATGAATTTCAAAACAAATTAGAAAGCAAATTAGAATAATGTATATTATAATTAGTAAAACGTGTAACTTTAGTAAACTTCGAATTGTTCTGTTTTTGCTAATTAGCTTATGGGCGAGGCAACAGCACTCCCCGTGTTAACCGCAAAAATGAAATCAATTTCCTGTTATTACCTTTTAAAGCATAACAATAATTATCAAAGAAATTTATGTTTTGGATTTTAAAAAAAACCTGAAAATAAAAAATGCTAGTGCGCTGTCTTGTAAATGCAACTTAGAAAATAAACTATTTTTGTAATAAAGTAAATTATTTCCTGATGATAGTAAAAATCCTAACTAAAACATGCTGTACATATGTATTACAACCTTGTAATACATATGTACAGCATGTTTTGTACCTACAGTAGTATGCAACAATAAGTTGCTATAAAATTTTTGGGTTTATTTTTTCAAACTTTAAAATGAACCACGGTATATTCTGTTGTGGCACAAAAAAATTACCAACGTAACGGTTTGCAAAGTTATCCACTTACTTTGCAAAACAATAAAACAACTAACTTTCTAATAGAGTATACATTTATCGCAAAGAAACAAGAAACGTTTCGTTGCTTAAATTTAGAGATTTTGACGTTCCGTATTAATAAATTATAAGAAGTGTTTCAATATCACTTATAATTGTGGTGAAAGATTTGTTATGAGTAAATATATGTTGTACATATTTCATCGTCATCGTTCCGTAAATCGTACATTTTTTATAGTACATAGGTATAGAAAATCTTGTAACCTCTGGAAGTGGAATAACTTATTCAAAATATTATTACAAGACTAGAATGTCCCCTAGCATTTAAGTACTAAGTAATGTACCGTAGCTTGAGGATTATAATAACGAATACGTTGAGTACGACAATTTACGTGTGTAATAATGTCCAGAAGTGTAAAAGGTCGCGACGTCCGACTTAATAATATCAAAATATGGTCTAGTCTAGATAAAGCGCATCTTTATAGAAATCCTTTACTTTTCGTCTACAAAAACTATGGAGCAACACGGACCACCTGCGGACCGGACTGCAAAGCGGAGTAGCCATAGCGTTTGTACCGATACAGAACTATCTGTCATTTTTTGCGGGGGGAAATCTGCGCACACAAAAACAATCGTCTGTCACTACGAAACTCACGCATAACAATTAAAACAATATACTAACAATTTAACACACACATAAATTATAATATTATAACACTATCGCTCGGTGACAGCGATAACTCTGATATAGACTCTGATCAGTCGCTGGACTGATCCGCATATTGTATGAGAGTGAGCGGCCTGTGTAAACAAATCCGAAACAATACGACGTTATTATTGTAATTTTTAAGTTTAAGAAGAAGTAAGTAGCATAATGTGATTAAAAATTACTTGCATTTGAATGGCAACGCCATCTTTTTGTAAATTTGACGTGGCAGATCTCTTTTTGCAACAAAATGAACAATTCGTCATTTTTGTAGCACGTCGATTCAGCCGCGCAAATAGTAGTAGTAATAGTAGTTAGTCTAATAAGCAGTGCGGCTAGAACTGCAACTAGTTTTATTTTACGCACAGGAACGCGTGGACTTATACTTTGACAAAGGGGAACGCCTGCGTTGATTTTTTCAAATACAGCTCTCTTTTGCTTTGTATATTCCGCCTGATATAATTCAGCTACTTTATATTAATTAAGCCTAATTTTAGAAAAATACTTCTTTGTATAGATGCTGAGTTTTTCCTATTCTATATTAGTATTGGCAAATTTAGGTACTACCTCGCAGAAGTACGAGTACAAAGTATGCTTTCTAGAAGAGTATGAATCCTATTTCTAATTAATGATTCAATGAATGACCTCGTTGATATACACATAGTTTTATGTCCCATGGCATAATGTGAACCCAATGAAGAATTCATACATTTTTCATACATTTTCGACCACTTAGCGGTTGGCTTTTGAAGCACAACGTTAAAGTCCCCCACAGTTATATTTTTATTCTTTAATTGTTTATGTTAAATAATTTCGAATCGACAAATATAAAATCTGTCCTTGCGTTCGCTTGCTACATTGTGTGCAAACCTTTTTTAGCACGTATATAACGTTTATTATTTTTATGAAATTTATTATCTATTCATTTCTTTTAATTATTAAATTCTTAAAATTCAGGGCCAGCCTACCAGTTCGCACGGCCCGCCTGCTTCAGCGCTCACGCACTACAACTCCATCGGAGCCGGCGAGCGATGGCAGCGCATCACCCGCGCCGGCGCCATCGTCCCTGCTGCAGGACGTCGTCGATATCAAGACCCTACTCTTGCAGCTCAAGCGGGTCTTACAGGAGGTAAATTTTGTACGCTATGTAAAAAAATTTTTACCCGATTTAATTTTTTTTTTTTTGTATTAAAACTGCTTATTGACGACGCCAACTTCCATAGAATTCTCAAGCTTGAGGAAATATAAGGGCGGGGAAAAAGTTTCTTCGTATTTTATATACAAATTCAAGACATTTTTTTTTTCAAAGTTTAATGACATTTAATTATAATATATATTTGCCATTTTATTCGATAACTTGTTGCCATGTTGTAGGTAGTGACATAATCCCGTTGCTGTAGAAATCTTGGGATTTTTGATTTAAAAAAATGCGACAAGTAGTTTTGACAGTCTTCTCTTGATGTTAACCTAACACTACCCAAAGAATTCTGAAGAGACCGAAACAGGTGAAAATCTGAGGGTGCAAGGTCAGGACTATATCGTGGATGCATTAACACCCAACCAAGCTCTTTCAATTTTTGCTGAGTGGCCAAAGATGTGTGTGGTCTGGAGTTATCATGATGAAAGACCACTCCTTTTCTGTTGATCCATTCCGGTCGTTTTTTCTCAATTTCTTGCTTGAGGCTCATTAGTTGTTGACAGTAGAGATCCGAATCGATGGTTTTGCCCGGCGGTAAAAGCTCATAATAAACAATGCCCTTCCAATCCCACCATACACACAGCACGTTCTTGTCGTAGGTGATCCACTTTTCTTCACCAGACGTTTCAATAGAGAATTGCAAATATGAGTACATGATTCATTAGGTTTCTTTCAGTGAGCTCGTGTGGTACCCACATATCTAGCTTTTTTGTGTAGCCAGACTTTTTCAAATGGTTCAAAACTGTTTTATGGTCAATCCTCGATTCCTCGGCTACGTCGTAATTATACTATTATACAGATCTTGCTCCACTTTTCAAAAATGGCATCAACTTTACCCGTATGTGGGCGACATCAAAATTTCCGGACTAAAAACGCTTGAAACAACTTTGTGCTACTCTTACTACATTAGGTCCATAAACGTCACATTTTTTTTCACGGCTTGAGTCGCATTTTTCCCTTTTTTGTAATAAAACTTCAGAATGTATCGATTTTCTTCGTTAGATTCACTCATTTTGGCGGACAGAAAAACAATTGAAAAATGGCGGGAAAGTGTGTTTTACTTTTTATTTTTATTTTTCTTCATGTCCTATATTTATTTATTTATTTATTTGTTTATTGATATTGCATTCCTTAAAACAAAAGAATACAAAGAGCGGACTTAATGACTTGAGGCATTTTCTACCAGTCAACCCACGGAGTGGTGAGAATTTGACGTAGGTGTGGCAATATAGAATAAAAGAACACTACACAAAATGATAATTAACTACATAATATATACATTTTATTAATAAATAAACTAAACATATATGACCTATACTTTCATATATACAAATATATAAATACATACATGTACATACAAATATATATATTTAAATACATGTATAATTAGTACATACAAATAACTATGAATATATGCGTCTGTTTAGCAATACATATTAAATGGATGAATCATGTAAAATGCGTTGTCTTCAAAAGATGATTACAGTCCAACTTTTTCAAAATTTTATTGGGTGCATCTCTGATGTTATCGGGCAAGGATTTCCAAAGGCGTGTAGCCTGAACTGTGAAGGAGTTACCATAGAACTCGGTGAAGTGAACAGGAATATAGGTTTTGTTGTTAGAAGAAAAACGTAGGACCCTATCATGAGATGAGGAGAGATAGTGAAATTTACTCTTAAGAATTGAAAAAATATAGGAGAAAGAATATCGCCTTGTAGCACACCAGCATCCACATCAGCCCAAGTTGAAGTAATTTGCCTCACACAGACTGACTGCTGTCGACCGCGAAGATAAGATGCAAACCATTCCAAAGCAGTAGGACCAAAATTCAGATGAGACAGTATGGAAAGGAGGATTTCATGATCAACTGTGTTGAAAGCATTTGAGAAATCAAATAGTACCAGTACTGTTAGTAACATTAATTAAAGCAGTTGTACTATGACCAGGGCGAAACCCAGACTGAAATATACTCAGTATGTTTCGAACGGTGACGGCTCCGTGGCGCAGTGGCTTAGCAATGAGTTGTTGCGCTAACAGGGTTCGATTCGCACGGAACAAGTATTTGTATGGCCTACAAATAATTGTTCCGGGTCTGATGTTTGTCCTCGTGCAATTTATGTTTGTAAACTGCCTCCACGATACAGGAGAAAATCCTAGTGTGGGGTAACGTTTATTAAAACAAAACAAACAAAACAAACAAAACAAACAAATAAAAGTAGAAATTTGCTTGTAAACACAGGATTCTAAAATTTTGGAAAGAAAGGCTAGAATAGATATTGGATGAAAATGATTGAGAAGAATGGGAGTAGGAACTTTTGGGGGAGGCTTTATAAAAGTCCTCTTTCAAAGATTAGGGTACTGGCCTGAATCAAGGGAAAAATTGATAATATGGGAAATTGCTGGAAGATATTATATGATATAGATGCCTATATGTATTGATACTAAAACCAGCCAGATACAAACAGTACGAGCAAAGAAATTTTTCTTCAATTTTATGTAAACAAAATACGAAAAAACTTTTTTTCCCGACCTAATAGTATAGAGGACGAAAAATGCGTGGTGTACATACATATTTGATTTTATGACACCTAAATCAATACGAAACAATCTATTGTATCCAAATCCCGATACATGTCAGGTCAATACTTTAACTATATTTGGATTTGGACAGCGTATTGATTAGCATTGAGGGCAAAATCACTGTCAATACCTAAACATATATTAAATTCACCTTGCGGCCTCCAGGTTACCAGCATCTTTGAAACCGACAAAGCAGTAAAAGCATAAAAACTAGCAATGACTTTAGCCAATAACTTAAGTCGTTGTTAATGGATGAAGTCATTTTCATTATACTACAGAACTTATAAACTTTAAGAAATATAAAATCAAAACAAATAGTGTAAGAAATGTCAATGGAAACAATTGATTTTAATACTAAAGCATGCTATATTTTAGACAACACTACTGCAAACTCATCTACCTTCCTACAATATGTTATGGAAATAAGATAATATTTTACTTTCGTTCTATATTTACAATTATAGATGCATAATAATAGCTATTTGCGTTTATGTATTGTTGTATTTTTGGTTACTACCATTTCAGGTAGCATGTAATAGCAATTTTTCGTATTTTCCAATATCATTGCACTATCTTAATTATTTCCATTATTTGTGTTTCTTAAAATCTTTGATAATATTCATCAATTATATATTTTATAGAAATTTTCAAAAACATCAATAATTAGTGAAGCAGTAGTCCAAAGCCCAGATGCCTCAAAGTGGTTTTAAAATAATTTAATATATATTTCTTTCAGTTTATCTAAAGTAGAAAATCAATTACTATATTAATTATTTTAAATCAATAGCGGTATGCAGCAGAGAATGTTTATTGCTTAAAAATTTAAAGTAATAAGTGCCGAAATTAACATCCAAGTGTTAACCGGATATTTTAATTTTTAATTGTACCGTTACTCGTATATTATTTTTTATATCTTGTTTTATAGAATTTTACCTAAAAAACTCACTAAATATTTCATAATATTGTTTATTACGTTTTCTTTTATCTTTCTTTTTTTACATCTCATATTTCATTATACATATCGTAATAATATACTTATATTTAACGAAAATGTATTCAACTACCGTGAACACTAAAGAAGTCCTAAAAAACTTTATGTTAACAACTTGATGTTACCTTTTAAGTCATATGTAGGTGCGACAAAACCCCATTTTCCATACTTGGGCAGAAAGCTTGTGCAATCCAGCACAATTCAGATTCTAATCGAGACTTGCATTCATACTTATGAGAAGATGAACTTTCGTCCTGTTACGGTAACATGTACGATAGAAATTAAGTTTTTTCTTTAGTTCATTTCATCGTCGTATTATTGTGACTTTCTTTTATTTAGTTAAGAAAATAGCGTAAAGTAAATTTAGTACGATTATTTAATAAACCTAAGTCTTAAAAGTAACTACTAGTACAATTTCAAGCATAAATCTGGTTAGGTCTTCTTTTATATTATTTAATGTATTGCGATGTCTAGGTTAAAGTTCATGGTGAATACTCTCAAGTTTTTTGCTACATTGTAATTGTGCTTTATTCCGCATGTAACAACTTGTGTAAATATTTTTTTCGGTAAAACAAAAATAATTGACTGTTGTTAGTTTTACTTTTTGTTTTATTTGTAAAAATTCTGAATGATTTTGAAACATTTCTGCTTGAGTTTGCACATTTTTTGTTTTCTTGTTTTGTAATGTTTTTGTTTATTTGGTTGCATCGCCTTGTTTGCCGCACGCAGCCCGGGGAGGAGCATCATTCGATGAGTGTAAGTAACATTGATGCACTGCACTTTTTTAAACCTAAAACACTAAGGCTACTTAATTCTTCTTCCTTGCAAAGAAATTTATGGTAACAATTTCTATAGGTTGCTTAGAATTTGCACGAATTAATTTATATTCCTACATGCCACCCGTCCCGTCTTCGCTGGGTAGGATCTATTAATGCTGCGTCATTTTGATTTACGATTATAATCAAAGAACGTTTATTTTGTCAGTAGTTAGATCACTTCTGGCATTGCTCCCTATTTGTTCATAATATTCGGTTCGACCATTCTTCAGATTAGCCCGGACAGGCAGACATACACACACACAAAATGTTTAAAAATTAAGCATAAAAGAAGCCAGTATTTCTATACTACAGACAGACACTTCAATTGTATTTACATGTACAGATTATTACATTAAAGAATATATTCAGACGTAAATTTTACTACTACAATATGGTAATGAATTTTTGTAATCAATAAATATTAAAAACATAAAACTTCAAATACCGACGAAAATAGTAAAACCTTCGAGTAACAAACTAAGAAATACAACAGGTTGCTGATATGCATTGTAAATTTGTGTTTGCCTCAATACAATCGCTCCTTATAACGCAACTAGTTAAGACAATTAAAAATGTGGTTCGAGGCAATGTTTGCGTTAACATTTATGCGTCATCTGAACTAAAGTTCCATAATATAGTGATGCCAACTTAGCGCTTTCGGCGCTAGATCTAACGCTTTTTTGGCTCTGTCAACGCCCAACAAAAAAATATAGTGCTTAGCGCCCAATCTAGCGCTTTTTAAATAGTATTCCTCTTCTTTGAAATATCAACATGTAACGGAACGTAATTGTTCAAAATAAATAAAACAACAAGCATCCAAAACCTAATAAATTAAAAATAACGTATTACCATGTTTATTTTTGTATTATAACCCACGAACCGTGTGTTTTTGGAGAGCAAATAAGATTGGTAATTGTTTCTAATGTGAAAACCCGGTAGTTTACACACCATCGACAATCCTATATCAGTCCTTGTTACGCCTGTGTTCAAAGTATATCAGATTTTTCTTTTTACTCGCAGCTTTTGAATGTAAAGAGGGGAAGGCCTAACTTCACAGTGCAGCTTTTGTTTTATAAAATTTTTCAAACAGATAAACATATTGTTGTTCGTAGAGCGTAATGAACACTGCCCTTACATACCCTTTAATACCCTTACATAAAGTAATTTAAGGTTCACTTTTTGAGTAGGTATTGTTTATAATACTTTTTTAATTGTTTAAAAAGAACAAGATTCTGACGATGAAGAAGACTGGCTAATCATTTTTGTCTTTTTGTGTAATTTTGAATAAAAAATAATAATTACCAAATTTTTTAATTGTTTTTATAATTTAGCACTTTTTTTCGAAAAATATCCAAATGTAGCGCTTTTTTAAGTCAATTCAGCGCGTTTTCTGTAAAGAGTGTTGGCAACACTGGTTCCATAACTTGTGATTGTAGTGGCTAAAACAGTCGCCCACGTTTGTCGTTTATAATATTTTTTTTAAAAGAATAAAATAAAGTTGTTTGTGACGAATAAAAATATTTTCTACATTCATTATCTGTTCTTGAAGATAATAAAACAGAACTTATTATCGCTCCAGATAACTAATCGGTGATAACCAATAAGTATTACCCTAAAATGATACAGAAATAGTTAATAGGCAAAATAACAATGGGAAATGTTGTTGGTAGTCGTTATCAAATAAAATATTTGTTATGCTTCACCAGCGATATAACTTAAGAAATTTACTGAATGAATACATTTAATAGAGGACATTTAATTCATCTCTAGGTCGATAAATCGTGATGAGGTATAACATACAATGTATTATTCGTTTTTATCTGGAAGATGTAAGTAATATTAGAAAAAAAAAGTATATTTTCTTTTCACACATTTTCACTTTTTAAATAATTATGGGTTCCACTCTATATTTGGAGTTAAATATAATATAGAGCTTCAAAATTAATTTAATCAAAGAATATTGGCAACAAGTATCTCTACTTTCTGATAATATAACTGTTCGAAAAGAAAAATATTGAATTTGCATAAAAAAAGATAGCCACTTAAGATTTTAGGAATCTACTTCATAAAATTTTGCATAAAAGGTTACTGAAAATTTCTGAAATAATATATCTAATAATGGCAAAGTAACATGTTACATGTATTTATTATATGGCCTATGATTTTCAGACAGACGACAAACAATAAATAAAAATAAAATAAAATAAAATGAATTTATATCAGACTAAATAAATGCAATTGAGTAATTTGAGTATACTTTTGGGATATTTTGCATATTTTATTATCAATGAAATGATTTCTTTCCTTCTTTTTATGTGAGTATATGAACTTTAAAGCCAATGAATACTTCAGCTGATTCTGAATTTTGCATCTCGATGGCTAATTCGGTTATTTTGTAAATTTTGCTACCTCTCAACATTTTCTAAGATTTGGACTCGAATTTTTTTTACTTTGTATGGTCTTTTCGTTATCAGTTGGTCGCCTGAAAATCAGTAATTCATCAAGGTGCACGTTACGTAGGTGAGAACTTATTCAATAGGTGAGAACTGTTTCTCCAAATGTTCCATTATAAAATAATCTTATCTCATCATCAAGAAATATTCTAACAAACACTACATTCATCAAACTTTCGTTTTTAATAAATAATTTACTTTCAAACAATGCAAATAAAATTGTGAACTGAATGCTGCATCATTAAAATTTTAGAAAAACTTAATAGATATAATTTAATCAGCGGGAAAAATCTTTAATGTTCAAGTTCTCGTTTTTCTAGCTGACAACAATAATGCTTTTCGATTATATAAAAGGTATGTTATTGAATTAGTTTCTTAACCGGCTACGTTTTTATTTAGATCCTTTATTTTATGATAATAAGCAAAAACGTTTAAAGTAACTTTTTGTCCACCGAATGTCGCACGCACTTCGTGCAGGATATATATGTACACACAGCGAAGAAGGAAGTGCTTAAAGATTTAATAACGTAGGAAATCCTCGCCTTAACACGAACGTGGGTAATGTTTATTAGAGTGGAGTTAGAATCGCAGGTGAATGTGTTGCAGAGCGAAACTCTCGACCCGTTGCTGGCGGCGTGCGCGGAGAGCCCCGCGCGCGGCAACGGGCGCCGCCCCCCCGCGCCCGCGCTGCCGCCCGACGCCTGCGCCGAGATGCGCCGCCAGATACTCTACCTGCAGGTACACACTGTACACTTACACATGGCTGACTCAGCGAAATTCCGTGCGTTAACTCAGTAACTCAGGCGCAGTTTACTGCGCCGGCTCATTCCATTAACTCAAAATTACGCCATGGCAAATTATACACAGCTGTCAACTCAGCTATCTGTCAATATAAAACTTTGTAGCCAGTAAATAAAATAAATGTAGAAAAGAAAGAATACCTATCAATATCCCTCCTTTTTCAGTTTATAAAAATAATATAAGATTCGTGCAAAAGTGTTCAATAATACTCCTCTGCATTCTGCGGGCAACTTCATATCCTAACACCTTTCGAATTTCCCGGTCCTGCGCTTTGCGCCAACCGCCAAAACATTTTGAAGAAGTGAGCTAACACATCCGGCGCAGTGAATTGAGTTGGCACAATTGCGCGGCGCAGCGCAGTGTCACACATGTCTCTATACACACTACACACTAGCACTACACAGTACTTTTACGTGGTAGAGCCATGCTGCAGCTATATTACTGGTATAGTTGTAGCACGAATGGGTCGGCTCGACCGGGGAAGGACCACGCTCTCACAGAATACCAGCGTAAAATAGCAGCTTAACGCTGCTGTGTTTCGTATGGTGAGTGTAGAGAACCGGAGACCCTTTTTACTGGAAAAGAGGCATTCCATCTTAGTCCTCACGGGTGACAACGCATCTGCATTTTGATTCTTTATTGAAGATAGATGTAGATGTCTATGGGTCACAGCAACCACTTACCATCAGGTGGACTGTGTGCTCGTTTGTCACCCGATCCTATAAAAAAAAAAAACATGTCGCGCGCACATGCATGGATTCATCGATACAGAGTACACGTGGTAGAGCCACGTTGCAGCTATATTATGGTTGTAGCGCGAATAACAGCTTAATGCTGCTGTGTTTCGTATGGTCAGTGTAGAGAACAGGAGACCATTTTACTCGAAACGAAGCATTCGTCGTAACAACGCATCTATCGAGAATAAATGTAGATGTCTATGGACCACAGCATTTACTTATAATCAGATGGAATATGTGCTCGTTTGTACACTGTTACTTTATCTCACGAAGTAAAGCACACATTAATTATTTTTATTTATTTATTTTTAAGGACCCCCAACAAAAGACACACCGTACAATATGTCGATTAAAAACTAGAATAATTAAAACTGCCGTGCTCCTTAAACTATAGAAGACCATAGCATTCATCTTAAAAAGTTACTGAAACAATATTGCTCCAATGTACTCGTAAATTATATGAAGCAATAGTAGAAAAAATCATTTAACGAAACTAAAAATAATGATAAAAACTTTCTTATATCACTGCGAATAACTTTTCTCCGTTTACTTTCCGTTCTCACAGGTATCGTTACCGTTGCAGCATAACAAAAATCTACTGCTGAACATAGGCCTCCCCCATAGATTGCGTCATAATGGATCCCCTTGGACATAGTTGCCACGCTTGGCGGGCGGGTTGGTAAACGTATTTTTTTTTTTATTGTTATTAGGAGGATGCTGCTACACATTTCCTGGTTTGTGTTCTTCTGCCGCCTCTTACGACACCAATGGGACAATATAGGATAGTGGATATTCTCACACCTACACTACAAGTTAGACCATACATATATCAATTGATAAATAGATAGGTAGGTAGATGCATGGATGTACAAACAGATTGTTGAAACAATTAGACGGAGGATTGTTATATAGATAAATGGATGAATGAATAGTTTGTTAGATTGATAGCAATTGCATACACACTGACAACTTGCAAATACTTATAGTATTTTCACGGGTCTCTGACACAACAATCAAATCCAACAACCAACAATTTCACAATTGACTCAGACTGGAATTTAAATGAAGCCCAAAACTCGCAGTGAAACAGTTATGTGCTCAGACCACACGGTCGTCAATACAATAAAGGATCATGTTGTACATTAAATAAGGTCAATAAAAATCATTCTAGACAGCTCAATGTTATTCCAATAAAGACTTAATTTGATTTATCGCGTATGATTTGGTTTTGACTATAGCAAAAATAAAGTCTATAATCCTTTCAATTTGCCCATCCTCAGCTTGAGGGTTACTTCATTTTGTTTTTCTTTGCTAATAAAATTATGAAGTCCAACAAATTATAAATTATAATTATAGGCCATAAGGTCTTCATATAAAACAGTCCATTGTATATAAATATTGCTTAAAGTCTTAAAGTAAGCGATTTTTAGTACGCGATATTTATGGCAACGAACTTCGCGCCCTAAGAAACATACTACTATATGGCCGCTTCGTAACGAGTCTAGAATGACACATTACAAATCCCTAAACGGGACCAACAATATGAATACACTAACACAAAAGTTATGGTTTTTATATATGTTGTTCTCTGGTCTCGATGTGTCCGTATTGTCCTTGTCCTTGCTTTCCGTGTCTTTGACCCAGGAAATGGAAATATAAACAAATAATTTTAGAAGATTTATAAAAAACTAGCTGATACCCGCGACTTCGTTCGAATTGCTTACTTTACACACATCACTGAACACGTAGTGCTTATAAAGATCGTTGTTTCCTAAAACTTTAATAACTTTATATTAAATTAAGATATCGAGATATTTTTGAGATAAGGGCCAAGTATCTAAGAAATAAAACTTAGAAAACCTAATTGAAATCTGTCCAGTAGTTTTTCCGTGATGAGCGCAACTGCAAACCTTTATCATTTTATTTATATAGATTAAAATGTTATACAACAACATCACCGAAAATCATGTTTAACATAATATTATAGCGAAGGAGCTTGTTACAAAATTAATTAATATCTAGCAAACAAAGATGTATAGAAACACTAATTATGGTCCTTTCAGCAACTAAGCGGGCTTGCATAAAAATTTGTTATAATAATTTCATGTTCCTTTCCATTTGTCGCATCATTTTCGAATTGATTTATCCCTAGTTGTCGATCGCAATTGCGTCGTTCATTATTAAGAAGCGCACTACACTGCACCACGTGCAGGTAATGTCGGCATTTGGAAGAGAATTGCTTCAAATCTTAAAAAGTATCCATAGTTATCATCTCGTGGGTGTCGTAAGAGGAGACAGAGGGAAATAAAACAGGAGATGTGTAGCAACACATAACACATCCGCGGCCCCACCAGTGCCGGCCGCCCCATGGCGGTCCCTCCCCGGGAGAAGACTTTTCCTCCCCCATCTCCTTCTCAGTTAAGGTGCACCAGAACACATGGCGCGAGACACACAGACGGGCACAGAGTCGCGGAGATTGGGGCGAGTGTCGCATCGCCATACCAACACTCCTCTTCCTCCGCGACTCCACCTTGGCTGCAGCGGTAGGGGAAGAGGACACCCATATCGCTGCAGCCCACCAACACACATCCATAGTGGGCTCGCCAAGCCCACTCGGAGTGGCCACCTCGAGGCAGCCCTTCACCTCGGGCCAGCCATATGGGTACCTCTTTGTTCACCGCGGGTGACCAAGCCACGGCTACGAAGCCCCCCCGCCACGACAAGGCGGGAACCCGTTAGGGGGATTTTGTCCAATCTAGCCGAATGCAATAAAGCAATGTTGTGTTTTACGTGGCAGAGTCAGCTGGAGGAGCGCGACCGGCTGGTGCGCGTGCTGCAGCAGCAGATGCTGCGGCTGACTGACGCGCACGAGCCGCGCCACGACGACACCGTGAACGTCGCCACGCAGACCGAGCGGGTACGCGCACTCCTTACTTACTCTTTCTAGCACAGGTGGACGTTGGTGTAGCCCAGGTGACTGCCTTGTTGATCTAGTGGTCGTAAACGGGATTGCTGATCATGAGGTCCGTCATTCGAGTCGGACCAAAATCAGTGATTAAATTTTACTGTCAAGAAATTATGAGTAGCAGCCCGGAGTCAGGAAGTTGGCCGTGTTTCACTCCCGTGCCTCGGAAAGCACGTAGATAAGTATGTAGTATTATGAGAATAGACAGTGACCGAAATTCAGTCTGGAGGGCATTACCATTAGTGGACTAGGTAGGGTCTCCGTCTGGGCAGGTACCATCCTCTAACCTATGTATTTCTGCCGTCAAGTAGCAGTGCGTACACAGCTTTGTTTTATTCTAAAGGGTATCTCTAGTATAATTACAGGCTGAAAAGAATTCCATTTTAGTCCTCAGTGGTGACAACACATCTGTAGTCTTCTTTATTTTTGGAATACTTCAATTTTAAAGAAAAAAATAAACAGTCTCTACAAGAATGTGCTTGTCGCAATACAAGCCTGTGTCGACAAAATCTTGCAGAAAATGTACCAATCGCTCAAAGGCTCTATCGGATCGATCGGGGAAGGACCACGCTCTTACAGAATATCAGCGTGGAATATCAGCTCAATGTTGCTGTGTTTCGTATTTTGAGTGGAGAGAACCGGAGGCCCTTTTCACTGGAAACGAGGCATTCAATCGAAGTCCTCAGGGGTGTTACCCCTGAGCATCTGCATTTTGGTGCTTAATAGATATAGATGAAATATATAAATGAATGTCTTCGGATCACAGCATCCACTTACCATCAGGTCTGCTCGTTTGTCACCCTTATTCTAGGAAATAGTTCTAGCTATTCTATTTTCTAGTTAGTCGTGGGGTGTGGTAAAATAATCTACCACTCCATTTCGTTCCGCGTATGTTGTTTAGGTCGGAAATATCTCGTGACTTGATGACGGTATAACCATCCCGTTTACTTCAGACTTGCGATCGGGGTCAGGAGCAGCATTAAAGATTCAGGACGTCTGGTAATGCGATTTCAATCCGCTTACCTCCCTACATCGGGATATTCCCATGTCCAAGCTACGGAGTTTTACTGGATGCCTTAAGTTTAGGAACAAAATATTTAGTAGCGGCGTAACAAAAGTCTAGCAACAATAATTCTTTAGATGTTATGTTTTCTATAGTACTCTATGTGGGAGGCCTATGTTCAGTAGTGGAATTTTGATAGACTGTAATGCTAATGATGATGATATAAACCAAAGTAATGAACCAAACCAAAAGTAAGGAACATAATTAGTACGAATCTTGATTGTATTATATAAAGAATAAAAACAATTCATAATGTAAGGAAGGAAGCATGTTTGTCTTTAAATAAGTATGTTTCATAAAATATTGATACAACGTTTATAACATTTAAAACATATTTGTTTCAGTTGCGGCCACCGATGAGCACGGTGCTAACGAGTTCTGAAAACTCCGGATTAGTGAGGTAATGCTATCTTAAAGTAGATTGTACATTATACGAGTAATTTTCTAAAATAATCACTAGACCCGAATATTTTATTCATTTCATGTTATTCCTTTTAGTTAGACGAAATTCAACTTACTATTCACTATAACATACACACAACACAATGTTCTATTTACTTATCTATCTATTCTTCATACATTTACACTATTCGTTTTTCAATTACTATTTACATAATATATGCATTTTTTTTTTCAAAATCATAATCATTGTTCAATAATTTTATTGTTTTAGGTTAATCGTCGCGTCGTTAGACTCAATAAAATCCGTTTTACAAACATTTCACTCATCCATTACTATTCTGTACATTAGCCCCTCCTTCCCATTGGACTGTTTGCCAAAATTTAAAGATCATTGCTCATCAATCGCACGAAAAACATTATCCGCATCATGTCAACTAACTTCTTATGTCAGGAGTTCTAAATGGATAATGGTTTTCAGCGACTATATGAATAGAAAATTGTCATTTTCACCTACATCAATGTGCAGAATAACGCTTACCGTCTCACCCTATTTCATCGGTATCCTCCTATAACTCTTTATTTTTTATTTCAATACTATGTACTACCTCATTTAGAATTCACAGTATTCCATCAAACCACATTAATGTCTATATCTACTATTTCATCAACATAATTTTTATTTTTTACACTGTAAATTTTGTTTCATGTATATTGGCGACGAATTAATTTTTGTTGTTCTGTCCAAGAAATTTTATTTCTCCATTATATTTCAAAACGTTCATTTTGTTCTAATTTCCTCACATGCTGCTTTAAATTCCATTTCGGATTTGGATAAAAATCGCAATATGTCGTAATTATCGCGACAGTTTCCACTTGGGAGGCGGCAGGGTTCGTCCGTCAGAACAGGTAGCGTGGCTCGACTGCTTGCTCGCTGTTTGTCTTTTGTGCTCTGTCAATGTGCTCTGCTTGTTGCATCTTATGTACCCAACATCTAACGACGCCATTTATATAGTTTCTGATACGGAAATTGACCAATATTGCTATAAATTTTTGAAGTGATATGCAAAAAATACTTTTAAATGTTGTCGCCGTTTAACGGATATTTTACCTGCTTATGTAAATGCTTATATTAGCATTTATATAAGCTTATATAAATGCTTTGTTATTGAAACTTTGTCTTGCAAAAGTTATTGTTAGTAATTAAAGATACAATTCAGTAATGTATAGAAAGCATATCACGTGTAACAGATACATAATATTTTAACAACAAAATATGGTCTAATTAATTATTTTGCATGGTGTTTCAAATGCGGTCCGCAAACTGGTGCTGACTTTTATTAATCTTTACTCTTTGTACTTTTTGATCTTTACACTTTTTGATTACATTACTTTTACAATATAGAAGAAATCGTTTTAATTTCAATACTAAGCAAGATTTTATATAAATAATACGCATCTGTGATACTATATGCTATTCGGGCAAGATAAAATAGAACTCTCACCACTCCATGGGTTGACTAGTAGACAATACCTCATGGTATTAAGTCCGCCCTTTGTATCCATAAACCAAGAATAAAAAGAAATAAGAAAAGAGTTCACTCTGATAGAACTATAGAACTGAACTGACTGACAATTCACTTTTTATTACGGCCTTACTTCAAGTACGTTGTATGTAATTAACAAATTTAATTGATTTTTTTTATTTAAATTGTTAATAAATTTTATGTTGTAACATTATTTTGTTTTATTTAAATAAACAACATAAAATGACGGTCACAAAATGATGGCTTGTCATCGTTTCCGCGATATTGCACTTACGGTACAATCGTGGATTTATTTAATAAAAAAAAGTCAACAATTTAATTCTCCGTATATTAAATAATACTTAAAATATCTTTAGCTCGATGTACATTTTTTGCTGACAGTACAAAATACCGCAATATTAAGTAGTCAGTAAATACAATTCTATTTTTATACTGCGCGAGTAGTACTTTTGTTTTTGACACTTTTTTACTCAAACTACCAACCAATTAACTAAATAAGTCTCGTTTGTTGTGTGTTAGGTATAATACGTTTGGGTTGATGATTATTAAGTTGTAAATGGCATTAATTACTTTTTGATCTGCTTTGATTATGAAACTTGTGTCTGTGTTACACGCTGCCATAACAGAACTTAAAGGTAAGGTTCTGAATTTGTCATATTTCTGTATCCTTTTCATAAGCCAGAAAACAGTTTGCTAATGGACAAACGCCCTCTCCCATAGTATTGAATTTAACTTAAACGCCACGTGTAGAAGATAGATTGGCGATCACAGAACCCGAATTCACACTGCTTTTACTGACGTTATGACGGTGAATAACCAATAATAGTCGCTTTATACCACACCGGTATGATGAATGAGGTGGTGGTTTCACTAGCACACGGTCAATCTTTTTTAATTAAGATTTTGGCAAATTTTTAAATCATACAATATCTTCAAATTTTGTATTGATTGATATTTATGTTATATATCTGTTTTTTGTATTACCGTGGTGGTCGTGTAAGTGAAGCTTTCATCGTGTTCCAGTTTCTGTAACTATAAGACTATGAAGAAATGTTTTTGTAATAACACGTAGATGGCGGAATTACTATCTCAATAATAACCATATCTTAAATGGTATCTTTAGTACGATGTTTTGTATTGAGCTCTAACTAGGAGGGCTCTTTGTCCAGCTGTGGGCTGTAACTGACTACTAGGGCATCATATTATGGTAACGTATTAAATATAGATTAGATTTGTGTTTTTTAAATATTAACATTTTCATTTTTTTTAATATAACTGAAGATCTGAAATGCTAAGTTTCTGTCTGCCTGTCTGATTTCGATGCAAGTTGTGAAGTTTATAAGACACGTTTATCAATTAATTTAGTATATTGTTAAAGTATCAATAACAGGTCTAGATTTTCTAGTATTTGCAAATCTAGACGCAATCTCAGGTCGACAGAAATATCATAAGTTTTACATTCCTATTAAATTTTATAGTCAGAACTGTTCCCCGTTCAAAAGTGCTTTTAACTGCAGGCTTTGACGAGCAGGACTAGCTTGACCTAAAATCGAATTGGCAATAAGCAATATGTAAAATTTCAGACGCCTTTTTTAACTAAATACTCCTGCTCAAAAGTGATTTTACCTATCAGTACCGGTCAAAACTACTTTTGATAAAACTATTCCGTCAAGAATACTGTTTTGACTGTCTTTGAGTAATTTTGACTGAGAAAGAGCTTAGACTGTAAGATATATATTGAACATTTGTCTAGGGAATGCAACTACTCAGTGGCGTTGGGGAGTAAGTGTTCCATGTAAACAATCTAGAAATATAAAATTCTTAGATATGAACTTTTTCCTTATCCATTATAAAAATAAAGGATATAAGTTACTAAAGCAAACAATGACCCAATAAACATTTCCAACTCAGCGCACTGTTTTTCCTTTCAATTGCATTCCCCATTTATATATGAATTCGTTAACAAGCACATCTTGATTGTAACTTAATATCTTTGTCACAACCAACAGTTGGAATGAACAAACGAGCATACGGAAGCTGCCGTCATACAGTGAAGCACAAAAGACTAAGAGACCTGTAACCAACGGGACCGTTAAATGTCAGTGCGGTACGAGGAAAGTGAACGGAGTGAGAGATGAGGACGTACACACGGACAAACAGACATCTGCGCAACTTGGCATCTGTAAAACTAATAGCCGTGTCGGCACCAAATACCTTCAAGCACTCGCCAAGAATTCAGACAGCAAACGATATGCAAAACGTGATTATTTAGACAATAAGACCGAACGGAAGAATCTCTACGCATCGCGATCGAGGTCTATCGAGAATTTCAGCCAACAATCCATTGAAATTTTAAAGCCAGCAATTACTGAAGACTCCACCCTCAAACACCACACATCCTACGGCGATCTATATAACGGCAGAATAAGCAGCAAAGAAAGCGTTAATGGGAACAGACACAGCCCGAGCTTAAACGGGCAATCAACGGATACAGACTACAGTTCCGACGGTGGTTACAAATCTCTTCCTTCTTCTATAAACTACGGCCAGTCCCCAAAAAAAGTCAGCGGTATACCTCGAAGGTCTATTGAACAGAAGTTCATTTCCCATAAACAAGTTAAAGCGAGTGCCGTCTGAAATTATAGCATAAGATCAAGGATGGTTTATCAAAAAAGATCTCAGTGTTTCTTTTTAGTTTATGTATAACTTGTACAATGTACTCATCGAGATTGTTTTGACACAACAAAAGCTTCTGATGAAATGTTATATCATAATGAATTTTATTTAAACAATTTCTCCTTAAAAAGAACTTACGTAATAAATATTAGTGGACCTCGCTGTCAGCATTTTACATTGACGAAAGTAAGGACAAATTACAATATGCTATGAATTTATTTATTTTAATCGTTCCTTTCTTTGAAAGACATAGAATTTTATTTTACTGTAAGCCAATTTATTAAAGGACTCTTATCTTACGTTAACTTTAACAAATTCTTCCAACTGTAAGAATGGCCCATGTCCAGCTATAAACTGTTAACATTCTAATAATAATATTGATCAGACCATTACTTTATGTCATACTACAATTTATTATTTAAATGTTGGAAAGATATTGTGGTCGAAACACATCAATAAACCTTTTACACGGGGTAACGCTTAGTAGACCTATTGCTGAAATGATCGCATGAATGTGTTGTGTATTCACTTGATTTTAATAAAAAGTTAAAAAGCTACTGCAAATTTGCTTTGCTACAGTCATCTTTATGTCTTTTTATGAGCTTGTTTAAATTTTGCCAGTGTTAAAGAGTTGCAGAATATTAAACGTAAGAAACGAAAATAGATATTTAATTTCTTGCGTCTAATACATTTATTTCATTAGAGGGACATTTACACATTTAACGTCATCGTAATTTTTATAACATAACGTGCTGCGATAAACAATAAAATTGCGTTTTGATATTGTCAAATATTACACAAGCACTAAATCGCATTATTTATAATATTCACAAATAATTGTATGAATGGTTGAATTGTCGGCGCATTCCATTGAAGGTATTTTGTCGTCATAGCTTAATGTCGTCCATGTTTGTATAAATAATCTAAAACAAGGCTCCTCAACTTATAGCTAGGTTTCGTTTTTACTGAATAGTAGTTTGGGGTCACAGAAAAACTGGTATCTATTGAAAATCCATGAATCACATCAAGATAGATTATTATTTATGTAAAATTCAATAAAGTTAGCAGGCTTACAAAATCTATAGATGCTTAAAAATAAAAAAATGAATAAAAGATCCAGACTCCCATATTAGGCCATATTGAAACTGATTTCACAGATATTAATTGCAGACTACAAAATTAGATTAAGACTACAAAATTATATACGGTCTAGTACAAACTGATTACTTTTTTTGTAACTTCTTGGTTGATTAGCCCTGTTTCAGAGCTAGGCTTATTTGCATTTACATTGTTTCTATTAAATAGTTGGATGCCAAATAATAATCGACATTAAATAATATTCGATGTAATCATTGATGTTTATCAAATAACTTTTTCTTGACTCGATACATAGCATTATGTTATGTTTCTTGATCTAATGCGATGAGCAATTATATTATTTTATTTAGCACAGACCCTGCTGTACATGACAGCTAGTAAATTATTGTAATATTTTATGTTAGACCTTTATTCCCAATTTATACAGTCGATAACAATGTTATCTTAGATTTTCTATTGTAGACAAAACTAGTTAGAAGTTGTGATATGTGATAAGGTGGCTGTAAGACTTCATTTTCTTAAGCAATATAAACTTCCTGTTAAAATGCATAATGTATGTATGATATTAAAATAATTCGTTTCCTTTTTTTATTTTATAGACTCAGGATTAGTTAGGTATCAAACAGGTACAAAGCAATGCTTACAAACATTTTTTTTTTAATTCTATAATGTCATTTTTGGAAGCATTTGTCTAATCCATGTTAATGTTATATAATATGTTAGTCCTTTCAATATAGTGCAATGTAATCTTCCGTAAAAGTAAGCTTAAGTCCTTTTAAGTATCCTATATTAATGCATAGGTATGATTATTGTTATGAGAAATCTATCCACGAATTTTGTGTACTTATGGCTACTAGCGCCCGTTTACTAAGCTCTTTTAATATGTATTGTCAATAACATATGTTGAAAGCCCATTAGATTTAGTGGAAACTACATTATTATTTAAAGGAGAAAACTGAAATTGTTTTATTAAATAATTTTAATTTTGAATTTTTTTTTCCAACCCTACATTTATTGACGCATTATCTATTAGTCCTCACGGATGACAAAGTATCTTTCAAAGGCTTTCTACGTTTAAAAAAGCTAGTAACGCTGTAAACATTACTTATATTTACGTTAACCGTTCCATGTCCCGTGACCCACATATGGGTCATTGCTATTGTCTTACTATTGTGTCTGGAAATCGGGCAGTGAAAGTGTTAACATGCTTGTGATAGGAGTAGTTCACATCAGTAATCAAATTGCGGACTCAGTCTCAAGTTTGCAACCTATACCCTTAATCATTAGGCTACTGCTTTGTTTCGTGTGACTGTGTGACAAAAAATATACACCACACAAGTCAAGGTTTGCAGCGAGCGAGCGATTCAAGGCTAAGTAGGCACACTGCGCCATCCGTAAAATGCATTATTTTAGTGTTGTTAGTATTAGTGGTGTGTATTTGGAATTCAATAAGGAAGCTTAAATGGCATTAATTTTAAATTGAGGTGTGACATTTTTGGAAGCGCTTGTATTAGGGAGTTGGGATATATTAAATTTATAGACTTCTTAAATAGCCTTGCAGTATAGGGTGACAGTGTGTAAGTACTGAGCGTTGTTAAGATTGAGTCTACAAATGATAATTTTGACGTATTTCGATCATCATTTCAGGTATATGTATCTACAGCATGGACTACCATTTCGACCATATCGTATCATGTCAGCATATCTGCATAATTTTCTTAATATGTGGACGGAACAAACTTTCCTTCGATCCTCGTATATTTTCCACGTCCAAACTTTCGAGACCGTGTAGCGACTAGCGGCGTGTAGTATGCCCCCTTTGATGATTGTAAAAAAAATAACTGACTAGAAATTGGACGCGGTGTATCAAGTATCGTATCGTATCGTCATATCTTGATACGGTATCAAAATATGTCTATGCTGAAGATCACGATAACTGCGGAACGGGACTTATTTTTTTTATAGAATAGGGTGACAAACGATCACAGCACACAGTCCACCTGATGGTAAGTGGATGCTGAGGCCCATAGACATCTACATTTATCCTCAATTATGATTCGAAATGCAGATGCGTTGTCATCCCTAAGGACTAAGATTGATTGCCTCGTTTCCAGTTAAAGTGTCTCCGGTTCTCTACACCCACCATAAGATACACAGCAGCATTAAGCTGCTATTTGCATTTATCGGATACGGATACGGTTTAAAACGAAATATCACATCATGATCGCGAAAGTAGCGATCATGAGACACGACGGTGCCACGCGACGAAAACATGATACTCCGGGATGATCAAATGTGGATCCAGAATGAGAATGAGGCCATCTACTTTTTCTGCCACCTGGACGGCGCCACTTAGGAATGAGGTGAAATATTTGACAGATTTCATAGCGGGAGAAGCTTATTTGTTATTTTTTTTAATATTAGTTATATTTTATATTAATTACATTAGAAATAGAAAAGTAAACTACGGATATTCCTAAATGTAGATTTAAAAAAGTTAAAAATAGGTAAAAATTAAAGAATATAGCACTGAGACATTGTTTTGTGTATATACATACATTAGAAACCGAAAAACTTACAATTAAATCTGAACTTTTCAATGATGACATTGTGTGACCGTCTGCGTAACAAATAAGTTTTAGCCTTAAGTTTATTAGAAGCCCTCCTTAGAAGTTTGTGTCCTTTATGAATAGGCACTCTCAACTATTATACTACACCATACTATACTGCGATTGCCATAGAGGAAAGTTACCAAATATGGAATACCATTTTGTTTTTGTGTTATAAAAAAAAAAGATATTCTAAATCAAAAACTTTTATTCTTATTTATTATCAGTCATACAGTTGCGCTTAACTTATTGACAGTTTTGTTTTACATATATTAATTTAAAATATAAAATTTTCTCAAAAACTAAATCAACATAAAGGCACCTAATTATGGAATAGGTACCCAAATATGGACTACTATAAAACTATGAATAATAAACCTTTACTTTTATGAGGTACTACAGGAACTTTGGTCAATTTTAAAAATGTACTTAAATTACTTGCAAAAATTACAGATACATGTATCGAACTCTGCACCTGCGCAATCACCATGTGCCCAGACCCCGTACATGAGGCATTTGATCCATGTCTCTCCTCTAGTATCTTGAGAAAACAAGCTATTACAGAACATACACTCTGCATCTTCTGAGTCAGGAGCTTCCAGTCCTATGACGGCATCAGGCTCACTGTCTGTGTCAAAATGTATTTCTTCTTCATCGTCTGAATCAATGGGACTATTTTGAGACTTGGTTTTCTCTTTTTGCTGTTTTCCTTTAGTTTTCTTTTCTTTCTGTTTTTTTATTTTTTGGCTTTGATAATTTATTCTCTTTTTCTTTTTTCTTTTTATTACTGTCAATGAGTTGATTTTTATATGGAGAAGATGTTATTATTTCAGCAATAGTTGTTTTTCTTCCTCTATTAGAAATCTTTCTTTTTTTATCTGGCACTGGGCTGATGTCATAGGGCGACACCAGATTTAGAGTACTGCGAGAAAGCCTGGAAGTTGAGGGTTCTGGATCGAATTCTGTGTCTTGTCTTGGTGTGACAGAAGTTTCAGTTAAAATCAAACTATTATCAGGTAGTCTTGCATCGTTTGTTGATGATTCTTTCGACTGGGAGCTTGATTTTGTTGGAGTGGCATTGATTGTGCAACCATCTTTTACTGCATCTTGTTGGGCAGCAAGGTAGTCGATCTCGCTGAATATGTTTTTATTCAATGGCCAAAGGCCTGTAACGCGAAAGCCATTCGCTGCAATTTCCCCTGTTTGCACTTTCAATTAAGATCTGCTAAATAGTTCAACAATGTCATAAGGACTTAGTGGCCTGTTATGGTTTCTTATCCACATTCGTATTTCTTCGCTATAATAGGTTTTTAGTGGTCCCATAAAAGTTTTATCCAAAGGTTGTAGTTTGTGGGTTGTGTGTGGAGGTATGGAAACAATTTCAACATTGTTCTCCCTTGCAATATCAATAACGTCGATGTTTCGTGTGTGAGAATAATGTCCATCTAAGATCAACAAAACTTTCGATTCTGGTGTCGGGTTGGTGTGTTTGATGAAATGCTTAAACCAATCTGTAAATATTTGCATTTGGATCCATCCTGATGGATGTGCAACGCCTACCGCACCTGGAGGACTGCCTCTCATTAGCTGTTCGCTCATATTTTTCCTGGGAAAAATGATGTAAGGAGGCACAAAATGGCCAGTAACGTTCATAGCAATAACTATTGTCATTAATGACCCTCTTTCAGCTGAAGTAAGTGAAGCTATTTGTCGTTTTCCATTGTGACCGATAACTTGGGGTATCTTGGTTTGAACCACTGTAAGCCCAGATTCGTCGACGTTATATATGCGATTCGGAGTATAGTTACCCTTAGTGTAGACTTCTTCAAGAAGATCAAAAAAAGCGTCTACTTTTTCTTTACTGAAACCAAAAGCTCTTGCAAAAGACGTGCCAGTGGGTCTTCTCATCGAAAGTTTTTGCTTATGACGGTTTAAAAATAGCTTTAGTCATTTTTTTCCAGCCATTCCGGACTCACCAAACGGATTCTCCAAATGATTGCGTTTGGCCAACATATACGCCATTCTACGAACATCATTCCTCATCAAACCATGAAACTTGTTCTCCATCTTTAAAATATATTCTACTAGTAGATTTTCGAGCTGATCACCTAAAACAGATTTTCTTCCTAATTTAGTGGCTGCAGTTTCTTCTGGAGATAGCTCATTTTTCTGACACAATCGAAACAAAGTGGTTCTTGGTACATCAAAGTGTTTTGCTGCTTTAAAATAACCCATTTTTTTCTCTCTAACCATTCGTATAGCTTCTGTCATGTGATCTGTGTTCCATTCTTTTCGTTTTCCTTTTGAACTTGAAGACGTCATTCTAAAACCAAAATATTAAATTTGAAATCTAGCCAGATGATATTGTGGTATCCAAATTTGGAATAGTCCATATTTAGACTCCACGGACTGTCCATATTCGGAAATTTCAAAGTAATCAAAACGTATATCAGATTTTTTTACTCATCAAGATCAGACAAGAAAAAACCTCTAAAACAATCAAACAAACATGTAATCAATGCATACTCATAATATACAATATTATTTCCAATTATGTTTTGCAAAATACTTAGTTTTTACGTACCTTAAAAACTTTTCTCACAGCGCCAAAATAAAAAACACTCTCACTGCGGCCACAACATTCGCCCAACTGACAAGTCGAAAATTGTACGCGAGTATAATGATGGAAAGAGACAGAAAATCACTGTCTTTTGCAACTAGGAGTATTCGTTTCCGAGAAATGGCGGTATTCCATTTTAGGGATACTATTCCATATTTGGTTACTTTCCTCTACTATATGCGTCTGCCAGGTCCTCCCAACGGGAGGAGCCTACTTCCAGTTGTGGACTTATACGAGCAGTGGTCGAAGAAGGCGAATAAGATACGTCAAATAGAAATCCTAGTCCGATTACTCTGGTTCTGCCGATTGACTGACTATTTCTAAATATACTCCGAGCATAGCCTTTTCTATAGCTAGCTAGCATAGTTTACTAACCTTAAACATCTTCATAAAGTCAGCAGTGAAGGACCATCTCTAAGTTCAATATGTCTTTACTGGCAACACGCACTGTTTGTACACTCTTGTTTTTAGACTTTGAGGAAAACGTGACGAGAAGATGTCTGTCAGGTGAGTTGAATCCATCGATTGACCTCTTGATTGAAAAAAAAATGTTGGCCTTACCTAGTCGGACAATTTGTCCTAGGTAAAGATACTCGTAAACTACAACGAGTGTAGTGTTCCTAACAACTATTTATTATCATCTTAAGACCTATCCTTTGGAAAACACTACTGATTTTGTTGAGCCTATGCTCAGTTGCTAAGGGCCTTCAGAGATTCTGAAATAATGACTATATAGATAAAGATCACCGCACTTCTGTTCTACGCCCTCGGAGTAGTGCCGAGCTTGAAGAGCTTCTGATGGAATATGTACGGGTATTCTACCTGCTCTTAGAATCTCCGCTCTAATTCCATCCTCGACCGGCACCACGAAGTTTTTAAGATGCTGGAAAGCTATTCTAATCTCGCTCAAACTAACACCCGGGTATCACTAAAATAGTGTCAAATGAGACTTGTTCTTGAATCGTTACTCACACTGTTGTGTGGCTCCAACGACAATGTACAGCTGTCTGCAAAATCTCTCAAAATCACTCAATCTTAGGGCTCCCGGAAATAACACTGCCACCGTCGGTCTCTTAAGAAGACTTTGTAGGTTACGCTCAACCGCTCCCTTAATCTTAATTACGCTTGCTCAATCTTCATTACGAGCTATATTGAAGTCTCCCCGCAAGAATTTGAAGACCTATCTGTTCAGTTGTCGTTATATTGTCTTTTCTTAACTGCAGTATCACTTCCGTCTAACAGCCATAAGCCAAAAAGAGTGATCGGAGAGTTTTTGAGTTCTACTGACACGCGTCTTGCAAAACTTAGCTCCGATCGCATGGACAGTTTTTTTATAGGATAAGGGTGACACGAGCACACATTCCACCTGATGGTAAATGGATGCTGTGGCCCATAGACGTCTACATCTATCCTCGATTACGAATCAAAATGGCATGCCTCGTTTCGAGTAAAAGGGTCTCCGGTTCTCTACACTCACCATACGAAACACAGCAGCGTTAAGCTGCTATTTTACGCTAGTATTCTGTGAGATCCTTCCTCGGTCGAGTCGACCCGTTCATGCTACAACTATACTACTAACATAGCTGCACGTGAAAATACCAAGCTTGTCATTTATGTCGTCCACAGTAGGTATTGCAATCTTCTATGTGTTGAAAACTTTTGGGAATTGAACCTAAAAGTTTTCGGGGCTTTGGAGGATTAGAGCATGAGGGTGATGGAGAATTGATTTCGTTAGACGTGATCCTCTTGCTTTTCCTCCCTTCAGTTTGCTTGTCACCCTCGCGATCATTAAGACATCACTAAACATATTGTTGAAGGTAGCCATTATAGTATCTACTCCTTCCATCATTATAGTAGCTACAAAATTTCAAGTGAACTTTCTTTAAGTTTGTATAACAGTTTTTGATATTCAAAGGAACCTGAAAGTTATTTCTGCAATTATTAAAATCCTAACTAAATTGATATAAAATGTGGGAATTCGTTTTTTTTTAATTTAGTGAAAAAGTTAAAAAAAAAGCTCCAAGTATAACATCCTAGTTGTTTAGTAAAGTTTTGTTTTGCAACATGATAAAACATTATAGGGCTGAGTGATGCGGTTATGTGGTAAACTATGAACCTTGGTAGCGTGTGATAAGGGCGGGGATCACGGAACGCGTGACGCGGCGTTGATTGGCGGCCGCCGATCATTTAGCAACTATAGAGTACGAAGTAAGAACGCTTTTTATTATTAATTACATATAAAAGTTTATAATTTTACGATCTTTTACATTGGATGTAGAAAAAACTTTTTGACTACGGACTTAATAAAACGTGACGTGAGTAACTCTTTATTTATTTAATAAGAAATATAATACATTCCATAGATTAGATAAGGAACATTAGTCTACCTCTGGTCTACCTTCAGTTTGAACGTTATAATATAGGTAGTAATAGGGATTTTTTATAATAGTAATTTAACTAAAACTTTCTTGCTATTTCAATGACATAATATCATTATTTATAAGAATCTGTATTTATAGAATCTGTATCTGTATTTAAGTATAAGAATCTGCGAAATAACTTTATTTTATCATACGATATATTATCATGAATTTTATAACAAAAGGAACATTATTTATTTATTATATACTTACGTTTTTGTTTGATAAAAATTTTATTACTAAAAACGTGGACTTTTAAACAAATAAGCCTTAAACGGTTCTGTGAATTGGCTAAACATGCTCTTACTAATGTTCACATTATTTGACTTGTTATTAATCATAAAATCTATCTTTGTACCTACATTATGCACGCTCTAATAAATTTCGCTGTACTAACAATTTTATCGTCCAATGTTAACATTCTCGTAGATATACAATCAAAATTAACTAATTTCTTTACAGTATCTAATACATAACCAATTATATTATATATTATATTGAATAATTGTATTATATAGAGTAGAGGTGCCTATCATTCAACATTGTTATTTAGTAACATCACTATATGTATTGATAATTACAACACAGATGTTATCTACGAAACAAAGTCTAGTTACTGACCATCAAGTGATTAAAACATGTTAATTTTATGTAACATTAAACATATTTATAATGATAAAACTAAATGCAATATATTTTAGTAACATATTTTATTATAATTTGTTACTTATATAATCGTCTGCTTGTATTAATAAGTATAAATTAAAAATATATCTAAACACTATTTGAAATAATATTGATATAATTTTTATATTATTACAATAATATTAATAAAAAGAAATGCTTGAATAATATTCTGGATACTAGCCCTCGATAATACACTAGTATTAGCTTAAAAGTGTCGCAATTTTTTTAAAATAAAATAAGATGCTAAGGATATAACAATTACGAATACATATTAATAACATCTGTAGGTATACATAATAAATAAAAGTGAAGTGTAGGTCTGTAATACCGAAACACCAAACTGTTTTTATTGAGCTTAAGGGATTATTTTACAATTGGGGCGTTCTACTTTTCTACCGACAATCTGAGTTATAAATTTTTAGATTTCAAAAAAAAATAAAAGTGTATTTCTTTTATAAAATGTATTTTTAAATAATTGTCCAGGTATCGAAGATTTTAGAAACGTATAATGCATCGAAGTTTTATTTTATACCTTTTATTTATTTTAAGTTTTATCGGAATAGTAAGGAAAAATAAACACCTCAGTCACAAAAAAAAATATTTATTAGTTATTATGTAAAATCAAATTTTCAGTTTTTTTTTAACTTTGCTTAACTAGAATACAAGCATTTATTATTATCTAACTCGATTTATCAGAATTCTTATTACAAATACATAAAAAATAACATTTAATACCACTCTGTCACATTTTTGCTCGTTAAGACAACAAACTTTGAAATATTTTGCAAAAAATTGAAATAAACATAGCTGAAATTCTGCTAATACCTTGTATGGTAAATTTGTAATAATATAATATGTTATTTTAGTATATATGTTTTCAATAAACTGAACCATATGCTACTTTGACGTTTAATTACAAGTGACAAAATTGTGACAGAGTGTGACAGAGTGGTAGATATTAATAAGCCAACATTTGAACTTAATCCTTTAACATTTTTAAAGTTTTTAAAACGATAACAAAACATAATGCTTCTCTTATAATGCTATATAATATATTATTTCTTGGTAGAACCATTCTTTGGTACACGTAAAATCAGACTAATCCTCTCTTTTCTCTTATTCTACTTTTCAAATACTTCTATTGGTTTATCAAATTCGTAATAAACACGCCTTCCTCTTTTGACTTCTTTAGGACTTGGACTTATTTTTATCAAGTTTTCAAACATCACATCTGATACATCTGATTTTACTAATTTAAATATTTTTCCAGTGTCATCAACAGTTTTATAAAACATCACCTGAACATCTCCATCTTCATCCACACAACTGTTTGCAACTCCTAAACTTTTTGCAATTACTAACATATGTGAACGATTTTTTATTAATAATGGGTGGATGTTCTCTACAGACAGGTCATATGAAGTACCCGGTTTTATGTGCACAGTTTTTTTCTGATTAACAAGAGGCTGATCATCTTCATCTTCTGAAGTAGAAGTATAAACAGTCTCATAAAACCTCTTTGTAGGAGCTCTAATTATATTGGTTATTTCAGCCAGTGGTTCTTTTGAATCTGAGGTTGGGCTGTCGTTAACTTCTATCTCATGTTCAGGCAATGGGCGATAAGTCTTCAAATTGTAACAATCACAAAATTTGTCGCAAAAACAACTCAATGTTCGGTAGCTCAGCACTCCAAGTTGCTAAGCAACTAGTTGGTGGACGTTCATAGTACCTTTCAATGGAATAATTTCACTTGGTATTTCCATTAAAATCTGGGCAATATCGTCTTTACCAACAAGAAATAGCTTTATCTTACTGCGATCTTTAAGTGCTTCATAAAATTGTAAAGCGTCAATAATGTCGTGTCCACTGGCGACGAAATGGTCAGCTTAACGTTTAATAGATCCTCCTATACCGTCAGCTGCTCACCTGCCATGACCGGAATCAAAAAAAAATCCAGGTTGAACTTTCAAATCTGTATTGTTTAAAAAACCTTGTTGCAAAAAGTTAAAATTATTCTTTTTATTTGTACTGTGTTGCTGGTCCATCGGAAAAAGTGGACTGTCTTAATATGGGGTAATTCTTTTGAACCCAATCAAGTACCGGATGTGGGTGGTCCCAAATAGCTGCAGGCCATGATTAAGATCAGAAGACACAGTACAAAAGAAATAATATGTTTGTCCTTTGTAGAAGTCGAGTATGTAATACATTACTGCGGTATGCAAAGTCACTTGGTTTCGCGATCCGCCGAAATGCACTGATTGAATTTCTTCGTGGTACTTACAGGCGTAGTTTTCACTATAGTCAATATGTAAAGCAATTTCGGTTTCAGTCAATTCATTTATACATTGGCGATATGATTTATATTGATTTATAATATTAAATATATGGGATTTAATTTTTTTAAATTCTTCTTCAAATTTACTGATCATATCGTAATATCCGTTTTTCTAACCCATTGTACCAATTCAACCAGTTTCTCTTGGTCGATCATATTACCGTAATTCATTTCATTTGTTCATGTCATTTGTTTTTATAACTTTGTTTTTATAAAGAATTTAAGTTTAAACAGTTTAAGTTTTAGTCCCGAACGGTTAATTGTTGTGTCTTCAAGGATTGTTTTAAAGCAGTGTTTTGTTTTAATGTTTTTGTAATGTTCCTTAATGGCATTTGTCAAAATACTGTATTTTCTTTTATCTTCTTCGGCGCCTTTAATTTTATCTTCATTTTTTTTCTAGTTTTGGTTATATTATGTAATAAGTTGTGTTTTTTATTTTTTTGACGTTGAAGTCTTTTCTTGTATTTTTGTATTTTTTTCTGTAATTCTTTTACTTCGTCTTGAAGTTTCTTATTTTGCCTATAAATTTTTGACCTGTCTCGTCTAACTTTTTCTCTTCCTCTTGCTCTAGCAGCGGATGAGGTTGGAGTTAGTGAACGAGATCTAGGACTTAAAGGAAGTAACCTGGGGCTTGAAGGAACAGATGTGCAAGGCGGAGTATTCTTTAGAACGTTCTACAAAGCTTTCTGTTATTCTCTTCTCTTCTTGTTTCTAACTTGCCATTTTCTTTTCATTTGTCTGTGTTCTCTTGGTGTCATATCTTTGACTAGCTTTTTGCGAGCATGGTATCTTTCTAAGTCTTTTTGCTTCACTTCTGCAACTTTTTCGTGGTCTTGTTTCCTTTTTTCACGACAACGTCGCTGCCTTTCCGCCGCAGATAACGCCATTTTTTAATTTCCCTGATGATAATACCTTAAATGAATAACATAATTGATAATGTAATATATAGAACACAAAAAATATTAATTAACTATTGTGAAAATCAATCAAGGCAAAGTTCCAGACAAAAATTACCACTCCGTCACGAGTTATGTCACTCCGTCACAGTTTTTTTGTGACAGAGTTGCCTCATGACAGAGGTGTAAAAAACAGTGTTCGAGGATTTCAGCGTTCACAAAATTACGAATTGATCGTAAAAGTGGGTGAATATGACAGATTTACTGGGAAATAATAATATTACGTATATAAATGGGAATTACAATAAGATTTCAAAGTAGTAACTTACGTGACAGAGCGGTCGCCGAATAAACACACGCACCTCTATTCACTACCTGCGGGCGACTAACTCGGCTCGTTGCCGGGTGGGGCCTCAAGGCGTGAGGCCAAGGGGGGAGAGGAAACCGTACTGTTGCTTAGTGTTGAAGGTTAAATAGCTAAGGCGCGTTTTTTGTTTTGCGAAATGCGTGACGGAAGATATCAAGAAAAAACATATACAGCGGGACCCAACTATAAAATATTTTTTTGTTTAATAGTATGAACCTTTACGTTTATTATATTCTCATTAATTCAATGATAATATTGCAGAAGTTCAATAAATAATTTTATATTAAATGGTTCCATATGATTTTTGTAAGCGAGATCATTTTGCAACATTAGGCGGCGCAAAGAGACACATTTTATTTGTACGTAAAACACCTCTGTCACACATTTCGAATACTATGTCACAATGATTTTGTAAAAAGCAAAAACAATAAAAACGAGATTTTAGTATTATTATATTGACTATATGGTCCAAAAAAATCCTGTGAAAATAAAATTTGAGAAACTGTAATTTTGGACGAATAGTGATTTATTTTCCTGAGGGGACACGCCATTGTCGGTAGAAAAGTAGAACGACCCAATTAACAATTTCACAGAATATAAGCAAATTATCGATTCTGTTGTAAAGTATAGCAATAATTGAAAAAATTGTTTGTGTTTATATATAGATTTATATTATGTACCAGCGACCCGTCTCACCTTCATCTAAATAAGATTTATTAATATGACAGCATATAGATTTCAGATAATCCAACCCACATATTTTATTATTTTTTCGTTTTTTTTTCCAAAAAGATTTCAACTTTTTCGGATTTAATATAACCTAGATCACTCCTGGCATTGCTTTCTGAAGATTAGCCCGGACCATCGACATATATGTACTACGTACTAGATTTGGCATTCCGAACATTCACTATGTTCAAATGAACTGTACTGCAATCCGTACACCTTTAGTGTCATTTAGTTTTTAGATTTATTTATTTCATTTCAGCTTACAAGCTAACAGATGACACATCCAAAACGCTTATAAGATTAACAATTCGGTATTACACATCCTCGTCATTATATAGGTAATAGCAAAATTATTTTACAATATCCTAATTAACAATACATTAATAATATCATAGAAAAAAAAATCATAAAAAATACAATCTGAGTCCATAAATAACATTAATATTAAAATAAAATAGCAATAATAATAATAATAAAAAAAATAAGAAAAACAATACGCAACTAGCAATTATAATAATTAATTATGAAAACAATATATGTAAGTTTGATGGCTAGAATTTATTTAAAATTATTTGAATTTCTTTATACAAATGTCCTAATCCATCGGCAAATAAGTCTAGCTCGTGGTGCTGTGCAAGTATGTCCCCAATAATGCGGAGTGCGCGGTTGGTGGGCGCTTGACGAGCGCGCTCGGTAAATGCGCGGGGGGGCTCCAGCAGTCGCGGGCGGCGCCGCGGCGCCACCTGTCCCTGCGAGTTTGCTGACACGTTCCCAGGGACCAAGATGCGGACACGCTCTAGTATTTGGGGACTATCAATCCTATTGTGAATTATGGACAGATATTGCATGACTTGAGACATTTCCCTTCTAAATTTCAACGTTTCAATGTCCACCATACCAGACACGAATAAGGAAGGGTATAAGTAGGGATAGTATCCGTACTGTTTCTTATATATCCATCGAGCAAATTTACGTTGTATTTTTTCAATCATTAGAACGTATTTCTCTTCGTAAGGATTCCAGATAACAGCACCGTACTCGAGTTTACTGCGCACATAAGCATTGTATAATACTTTTGCGACCCGTGTATTATCAAACTGTGACGCAGTCCTTATGACAAACCCTAACATTTTGTGCGCTGACTTACAAATTTTGTTGATGTGCGTGTGAAAATCTAATTTGCAATCTAATAGTAATCCTAAGTCCCTAATCTCTTTAACTCTTTCCAAAGGAGCGTCAGTCAACTTATAATTACCAATAATGGGCTGTGATTTTCGCGTGATAGTTATTATTTTACATTTGATATTATTGAACGGAAGGTGGTTTTCTTGACTCCATATAGACACAGCATCAATAGTGTGTCTTCAATATTCATAGTGTGGAGCTGCGCTAATAATACGAGATTTCAAATTAAAGTTTAAACCTGAACGTAATTAATAATTCAGTAGTCAAATAAGTAAAATTATTTGTTGTTCAAGTGAATAAATAGGTAATAATATTACAATAGAAAAAATACATTTCTTCATTTATATGCCACGCTATCTACAATCATAGACTAAAATCTACTATCTTCCGCGCATGCGCGAAAACAGAGTAGTGCACATTTTTTGTTTGGAATAGCTTCTCTGAGTTCTATGTACGTAGTACATAGAACTCAATGGCCCGGACAGACAGTGGTAAAGTAAAAAAAATACTTTCAATAAGATTTACATGTAATCTATATTGAAAGAATAGAATAGAATAATGTTTTTATTATCTTATATTGTCTGTTTGTCCGTCTGTCTGTCGAGTCTGTCCCGGGCTAATATTCGAAATGGCTGAACCGATTGCAAAGAAACTTCACGAACGGATAGGGAGTGATGCCAGGAATGATCAAGGCTATATTTTATCCAAAAACATGAAGATTTTTTTCATGAAATTGATAAACTGATAAAATGAAAGGTTTTTGATGATTATCGCATAAACTATAAGATATATAAAAACAAAATCTTTTTTTCTTTGCAATTTTGCACAAAAAAGTTCCTTCTTACACTTTATCTTCTATCTTAATCTAATTTTAATGTCTTTACTTCAACACCATTATACTACATATCTGATGTTAAAGGTTAAAGTAATGAGAATTTTGTTACGTACAAGTAAAATTAAAATTTTTGTACGACCCACTTAAATATAAACAAAATGAGATAGATAAGATCTATGTAGTCGAAGTCAATTAAACACTCATTATTAAGGATAACTCAAAAACTACTGGTCAGATCTTGATCAAATTTATATGGACTACATGAGAAGCACCAGCTTTCAAATAAAAAAAGAGTCATCAAAATCGGTTCACCTAGACAAAGTTCTGAGGGAACACACAAAAAAATGCAGTCGAATTGACAACTCTCCTTTTTTGAAGGCGGTTGAAATTTAATAGATTTCAAATTTTATTTTAATACGTAAAACGGTTCTTTTGGTTTGTTTATAACAAATTATTTTTTTAAATCGAAGTGCATGCGTATAGAAACCGGTAGTGCATTGCTTGTATTGTTTGTTTGTATTGTAGTAGTCATTCAGCTGAGTAGGTAATCAAAATTTTATTTAATGTCTCTTTACTGGCTACAGCTCCAGAAAACTGTTTTCTCGGAAAACGGCTTTTACTGTATCTATAAGTAATATACGATTTTTTTAAATATAGATATGCAGGTTTTTTGTTTAAGACCTACCCGAAGGAAGTCGCGGGTTTTTATCTACTAGTTATAGTTTTATTGGCAACTTGCCAGTTATAAAAATAAATATTAGATGTGGTCCTTCACTCCTAGCCATATGGGGAAGTTTATGATCGCTCAGCGAGCTATGAAGAGGGCTATGCTCTGATTTTCTCTGCGTGATAGAATTCGTAATTAAGATTTCGTAATTTGAACACAACGGTTCAGTAAGCTGAACTGGCAATATGCCGACCAACCATCTCGAAGAACCAACAGCCGATGTCGAAGAAAGTTTTTCGAGTGGCAACCTGGTTACCGAGTAAGCGAAGTGTAGGGCGGCCCACCACTAGATGACCTGGTAACAAATGCAGGTAATGGTATGGTTGCAGGTGGCTCAAGAACGTGCCTTTTTTGTGACATTAAACCTTTTTCGGAGGTGGCATATTCAGCAGTAGACTTGTGAAGGATTGTGATTTGTGATGATGATGATGAATGGCTATGTGTACGTAATGACTAAAACTAATGTTAAACATTTTATTGCGTTTAATTATTTTAAATGTGTAGTATTCGCATAAATGTAAGAAATTATTTGTTGTGCATTAATTGTGCTTGTAAATATATTAGCTAATTAAACTAAAATAAAAAATAAAAACTAAAACTAGTAATTTAATTATCAAACAGTCCTACTCCACGCGGTATCGTGCCAATATCGCTGGCTGCGTTTTCCCGCTGAATGGCTATACTTAGACTTTGAGCGAGAACAAAATTTAATTTAACTTAATTAAACTTAAATTTTCATTTACTACAGTTCTGAGCATCCTTAGCAGCTCTGTAAAAATACTCCTATCTACTCACCATAACCTTTACTAACAAACAACAAGAGTCTGTCGATGCACTAACGTATCGCGTGAAGCAGGGTCATTTTAGATATAGAAAGTGCACTATGAAGAGAACTATGAAGAGAGTCACAGCTGAAATTATTAATTTTAGATACTTATCAAGAGCTTATTATATTTTATCCCACAATTAATAATAGTACTAACGTAAATTTCAATAGGTGCTGTGACCAAAAGGATGGCTAATGTATTTTTATAGATTTGATAATAATGTATGGCTAGTTTTCTGGTAACAGCTCTTCATATTTATATAGTTTCCTGCTCCTTAAGATAAGGGATCTCTAAGATGATGTACGGGTGGCGTTGTTCTTATAAAAACATTACTCAGTTTTCTCTCTTGATAATGGCATTAGAGCAAATATTCAATCTATATCATTACCATATTCTTATGTTTTGTTTTTCGATAAATTTAAAACTACTAAAATGTCGTAGTTAAACCACAGAATAATTAAAACTCAGTTGAAAACATTTTTATGAAATAGCAACCCAGGCGGCGCGCGGCCATTTCATGAATGGGTCCAATATACATACTTGTAGCTACGTACCTAAGGTGCGAATTGCACCTGGCCTGCTTTCGGTGAGGAATATGTCCTAGGTTACAAGTAAGTGTATTATATTACACTATTTCTTATGCGTCGTTAGATCGTTATTAAGTGTAGTATAAAAGGGTCTCAGGTTCTCGACACTCACCATATTTACGCTGGTATACTGTGCGAGTTTGGTCCTATGGTGCTGCAGCGTATCATTGATCCGGGGAACAGTTTTATAAAAAAGTAACTACTAACTTTAAACCTTATTCTTCTTCGTTACTTTATTATATTTCAGACTGGTACTTTAATTAATGTAATAATCAGGCATTAAGTTCGCCCATTATTACCTTAGTTGTAAAGTGTTACAATAAAGAATAAATAAATAAAATAATATTTATATTTTTCCTATTATGGATTCTTTATTTAGTTTCTTGTTATAACCCAATATGAATATATAACAATAAATAAGCCGGCAACACAGCACGCAAGAAAGAGATTTAAATAGGTACCATAGTTTGGAAATTAACATCATTTACCACGTACTCACGTACTCGGCGGTGAAGGAAAACATCGTGAGAAACCTGCATATCTAAGAAATACGAAAAAAAATTTCGAAGACATGTGAAGTTCGCCAACACGCATTGGGGTAGCGGGGCGGACATTTTCCTAGCCCTAAAACCCTCTCAGAAATTAGACGAGGCCTGTGCCCAGCAGTGGGACGTATATTTATGATGTAACGTTATAGTAAATCATTTCATTCATAATTATCTTAATATAACATTGACATTTTTGTTTATATACTTTTTACCTCATTTACCTTTAATTAACACCAGATATCGTGTAAACTATCTATCTACATTATTAAAATTACCAGAACTGATGACACCGGGGCATATTTAAGTTTAATAACATGGACTAGCGTAAGATAAAACTAATTAAGAAAATGTAAACTTAACAATAAGGCATGTAAACTATGCTATTATTAACTGAAACTACTATTAACATTATTAAAGAGATATTCACATTTCACATATATTAAAAGAATGATTTATAATTAAACATTTCATACCTACTGATTTCAAAACTTAAAAAAACATTGCAAACGAAAATTATTGGTACGGGTTGCCTTGGCTTATCTACATGATAAATGAATACTCGGTAATTACTAGTCCTATGAAGTATTTCAATAAAGTCAATTTTGTTTTGTTTGTTAATATTAACACTTCACATTGAATATTATAGTATTTCAAACAGTTATTCCTTTTATTTGTTATTAGTTGCTGATAATACTGGGACCTCCCGTTGTCATTCGGATGTTTACACTACCTATCCGTTTGATCACTAAATGATATGCCGTTAATTCATTGTCATTAACAATATTCGTCGTAGTATTTCAGATTTTTATCGATCATTTTGAAAATTCATTGAAAGACATCAATTTTAATATATTTCTTGGATCGCATTTGAAATAAAATTAAAGAGATGATAATTATTTAAAACATACATTTTTGAAATGGTACTTCAAATAGCGTTCACGACACTCTTAAAACAATATTTTATTAGCTTCCTATTTTACTCCCAAAATTAACACTTAATTATTATAACACATCTGTATTATTATAATATTATAGTATTATACCTAGTTTACAAAAAACGACTGTGATAGGCGGACATAGCACCGAAATGATTTAACCAGAAATGTTCTGTTTTGATAATTTGGCACGAACTGAAGTCCACACAAGCGAAGATGCAAGAAAACGATAGTTTATAATATAAATCAATATTATATACATGTTTTCGTGTCACATCAGTGAATGTGAAACTGTTTAATGTAACTACTTTTAAATATTTATTATTCCACTTTTAATTCAACTACTACTAATATAATAGATGATTAATTAGTCAGGTTAATTTAAGTAGGACAAACATATACGTAACGTTAATTTGTGCTCCTTAAAACTTATTCTTAATTTAAAAATTTAGCATTGCTGGCAAAAATGTGTTGTATATAATAGTAGGTATAGTTATTCGTTTGACAACCGCATGGCCTAATAGTTAAAGTACCTGGATATTACGATTCAAGTCCCAAGCTTAGCCACAAATAGTGCACATAGGCGTTGTGACTTTCTCCGCGCCTCTAACACTGTGCTACTCACATATTAGCCTACCACCGATTTTATCGCATAAGCATTACCTCGAAAACCTCTGTAATAATGTTTTTTCAGAAATAATCCTTCCCCTAATAATTGAGACTTTTGAAACATTGAGCGGCTGAAAGGGTTTTTTCATAGACATGGGTGACAAACAAGCACAAAGTCCATCTGATGGTTGCTGCGGCCCATAGACAACCATATAATACATTTGTCCTCGATTAGGAACCAAAATGTAGATGTGTTATCACCCCTGAGTACTTGAATGCCTCGCCAGCATATAATATATATACCATATCATCATCATCATCATTACAGCCCTTCACAAGTCCACTGCTGAACATAGGCCTCCCCCAAGGAATGCCACAAAGCACGATCCTGAGCCACCTGCTTCCATCGACTTCCTGTATGTCTTACCAGGTCGTCACTCCATCTAGTGGGGGGACGCCCTACACTTCGCCTGCCGGTACGAGGCTGCCACTCGAGAACCTTTTCCCCCATCGGTTGTCGGTTCTTCGAGCTATATGGCCGGCCCATTGCAACTTCAGCTTACTAATCCGTTGGGCTATGTCGGTCACTCTGGTTCTACTGCGGATATCCTCATTTCTAAGTTTATCACGCAGAGAAACCCCGAGCATAGCCCTCTCCATAGCTCGCTGAGCGACCTTGAGCTTCCTCATACGGCCAGCAGTGAAGGACCACGTCTCAGTTCCATAAATCATCACTGGCAACACGCACTGGTTGTACAGTCTCGTTTTCAGGTTTTGAGGTATACCTTATGAAAAGATGTGTCGTAATTTACTATATACCATACCATAATATAAATATGTCGCAGTAAGATGGTTGAGGCCGTGATATAGGGATATATAGTATGTGCCATATCGATTGAGAAAACGGACAATGACCTCAGATATGAGCCGAGTGTCAAAAGGCGTAACTTACAAAATCTCAATTTAGATGTGATAACAATATTTAAATATTGATATTATTCCACTTCTAGGTCAGCACATATGTTTTGTTTTTGTTTCTTAAATAATATTGTCTGTGGTTCCTATAAACATAGTAAAATCTTACGGTACATCGCGAAAAATGTGTTATATTTTATATTTCAATTTATGGTAAGTAACGCAGCAATTCATTTAATAACAGTTTCATATTAAAAAATATTTGAAGCAATATAATCACCATATTGAGCTTTTGCAAATTCATCCCTTTAAAATAAACAAAACGCGCGTTACGTCAGTTCGTTCTAAAGAAACGTGACAATGGCAGCCAGAGATGCGTCACCTTTTTGGGCCGGTCCGCCATTTTGTTTTCATTCGTGTTCGGATAGCGCTTGCGTGTGTACGTCTCGGGTAATTCATAGCATTCATTGCATTGTTTTAGTTGAGTTTTACTGTTAAATTTGTTATATCGTTAAGTTTTTGTTTTTGAATCTGTTATATTAGTTTTACTGTGACGGTCGTTACTAAATCGACATGAGTTCAGGAGAATTTGGTGAAGGACCCGGTCCTTCAACATCAAGTGGAAAGAGACGTCGCCGACCCATAATAAACGTAGCAGGTACGTACAAATAGGTACAAATGCGACGACGTAGCCTTTCTATTTCTTAAAGCGCTCTTTTATGTGACCATGTGGTATTTATTTTCTAAAACAATATGTATTTATGTGATGTAGTACTATGGTAGTATATTTTGTCATTTATTTACAGGCCCATCTTCTGGAGCACCTTTAACGTCACCAGTAAAAAGAAAACCTACCACTTTGTCGGTCGGGGAACAAGAGATTATCATTAATGTATACAAATATGTCAAAAACACTGGCCCGAAGACGTGTATCCTTCAAACGTTAATATGGTAGAAAAGGTTTCGGAGATCTCAGGAGTCAGCAAGAGCACTATATATCGCGTATTAAGCGTGTATAGAGATTCCATAAAATACCAAAAGGAATAATTAATAAAAGAAAAAGTCTGTAATTGACAAGTTGGACGATTTTGATAAATCGGCTATAAGACAGTGCATCAGTTCTTTCTTGCAGGAGAATTACCGACTTTAGACAAAATTTTGCTCAGTATAAATCAAGATGACCAGTTGCCAAACTTGAGCAAAACTTCCTGCGACGTGTGTTGCGCCATTTAAAATTCAAATATATAAAGAGAAACAGAAAAAGTGGTCTAATAGATCGCCCAGAGATAGTTCTGTGGCGTACCAGATATTTGAGAGAAATACAAATATTAAGAAACGAGGGACGTAACATTTTTACCTTGACGAAACATGGATTAACGCAGGTCATACTATGGGAAAGGTATGGAAGACACCACAATTGAATCTTCTCGTCAATCACGGTTAGAAGGCTACTCTACTGGCGCAGCCCTTCGGGTAAAGGAAAGCGATTAATAGTTGTACGTTGGCAATGAAAATGGCTTTTGGAGGATGTGATTGGGTATTTGAATCATCATCTACTGGTGACTACCATGAGAGTATGGACGCTCTCCATTTCGAGGACTGGTTTAGAAAAGTAATAGAAAAACTGCAAAGCGGCGATGTCATAGTTATGGATAACGCTAGTTACCACTCCAGACGTTTAGAAAACCCCAACAATGTCTTGGCGGAAACAAAATATGCAGGAATGGCTAGAATCTAAACAGATCGCATACGTGCCTCGGACACAAAGACCCACTTAATGGAAAAATAAAGGCAGTTAAAGATAACTATCGAAGTTACGTCACCGACGAGATGGCAAAAGAAAAGCATCACAGTGGTAAGGTTACCTCCTTATCACTGTGAGCTTAACCCCATTGAACTTGTGTGGGCAGATGTGAAAGGGTACGTTGCACGAAAAATACAACTTTCAAGTTAAAAGATGTTAAAAATTTACTTAAAGATGGTTTAACTCAAATCACGCCAGATAAATGGAAAACTGTGTTCAGCATGTCCTTAGGTTGAACAAAAATGCGTGGCATGGATGATAGAATTGACCAAACTGCAGATCGCTTTATAATTAATGTTACAGATAGTTCATCAAGTGAAGATACGAGTGATGATTGCACCGAATAAAAATAAAGTTCTTATATAATATTAAAATAAAGTTTTATCTTTTGCATAAGTACGTACTTATTCGGTGTCGTTATCACTGAATCTTTATATGTGTTATAAATTAATGTTTTTGTTGTTAAATGAATAAAGTACTTTATAACAATAGATGATTTTTCTTCTACAGCGATCTTTCATAACTTTTTAATAATAGTTAATAAATATATATTATATCAATCATTATAAAAAATCATTATAAATAAAGAAAGTACTACATATAAAATGTGCCTATATATTGAAGGTTTGTAACCCCTGGTTAAACGACCGAAAGGTCATTGTCCGTTTTCTCAATCGATTTGGCACATACTATATACCGTTATAGTTATATACCGTAATATAGTTAATAAGAAAGCGGTTCATAACTGTCATACTAGGAATATAATTATGATAAAAGCATGATTTCGTAATATAACAACATTACTAGACTAATCTAGTGAAATATTTGTAATTGTAATTGTAAACTGAATATACAGGAGCAAAATCCTGGTAGACGAAATGTTCATGTTATTGTTTTAATGACTGACTAGTGACTACTCAATATTGTTTGTTTTGGTTATGATAACTTCGTAGCAAAAGCTAAAGATTAAAGGAAGATTAGATAGTTCTTTATTATGTACAAGATTTTTATAAAGTACTTGCTTTTGTTAATTCTATGCCTAAATATAAAAACAGATTGTTTTTACTAATGTGTATTTGAATATTTGTTGCATTTGTTACATATAATATTTGTTGTTGTTTTGGTTGTGACAATTGAGTAATATAAAAAGGTAGTTATCTACCCAATTGTACCGTTTCATTTAAAATTGTTATTTCTAGCAAGATAGTTATATTACTAGATCGTGCTCGTATCATAATTATATTCCTAGTAAGACAGTTATAAATCGCTTTCATATAACTATATTATAGTATATAGCTATATCCCTATCCCTAGGGATATAGCTATATATCACGGCTTCAATCGTCTTACTGCGACACATAAACCATACCATACGAGTATGTATACCATACGTTATGCTGCTATTTTACGCTGGTATTTTGCGCGAGTTTGATCCTTCCCAGGATGCATGGCACGCTGCAGCGTCACTCTACCACGTAAATATGTTTATGTTATCACTACTTTGTGGAAATTTGCTATTAGGATATCGTCATAGTTATATGTCCCCAATCTGTCCCCAAATAGTAGTACTGCACTGCTGTGTTTCGGTCTGAAGAGTATAGAGAGCCAGTATAATTAGCAGCAGGGGTTTATGGACTGCAGTAGACACTTGCCATCAGGTAGATTGTGGGTTCGTTTATCATTTCCATTTTAAAAAATGAGTTTGCTAATTTTAATTTTTTTCTTCTATAATATATTATTACGAAAACTAGTTTTTACCCGTGACTTCGTCCACGAAAAACTTAAACAAAAAGACCAGCAGATCTATAATAGTCGTTTATCAAAAAACCACTTTAAGCTCAGTTCTTTGCTATTATATCAAAATATAACATGTATGTATAATGCGATGTGGGAAAATGTTTAAAATATATATTGATAATTATTAATTTTCCGTAGAAAAAGGTCTTATCACCTCCTTTAATAACATGATTTTGTTGTAATATGGTGTAGAAGTAAAAAAATATATTAAAATCTATTTTACATTAAAACTACGAGTATAAAAGATGAAAAAAATGGATGAACCTTTTTGTGTAAAATTACAAATCAAAAAGGTTTTGTTCGAATTTTTTTACATCTATTTTTTATGAGCTAATCATCAAAACCATATGCGTTTTCAGATATTCGATTAGAAAAAAAAGTTTTTCAGCCAAAATTTAGCCTAGATCACTCCTGACATACCCATTCACGAAGTTTCATCTCAATCGGAACAGCCATCATAAAGATTGGCCTGGACACACAGACAGACAAAATATTTAAAAACCGTTATTCATATCTTAATAGCATGCAAACAACCCTTTGAGCTTAATATAAGCCAATTATTTCGATATTACATACAGACATTTCAATTTTATTTATTTGTATAGAAATATTATGTATAGGTAATAATGTATAAAGACGGAGTGAAATAAACGATAGCTGTGCATTATGAACGTGCTAAATGAGTCACAATATCTCAAAATGATGCAAACGTTGCTTTTTATTGTTGCAAATTCGAGTTGCAGTTTTAATTTAAACATCCTACATACAAATTATCCAATTTAATGATGTGTTACTTATAGTGAGTATAGAGAACCGGAGACCATTTTTACCGGTAAAGAGGCATAACATGTTAGTCCTCAGGGGTGGCAACGCATCTGCATTTTGATTCCTAATCGAGGATGGATGTAAATGTCTAATGGGTCTCAGTATGCAATTACCATCACGTGGACTTTGTGCTCGCTTGTCACCCTTATACGTGGCTATCTAATCAGCAATTCCGATACCGATTCGATGATAAAAATTCTAAATTTTATAAATGCTTTAAGCTAATGCTAAAGTGCTTGAGATAAATTAGCTCAAAATTATAGATGTCGAGATGAATTGAACGTTACTTCAAAACTTTACATTTCGAAAGGTATGTCGCTGAAAGCAGTTAATGGAGCATCATTATCATTTTTAAAAGATCTTGCTAATTATGTCCCAGTCAATGCGGCAAGTCTAGAAAATAACTGTTTACGATTTATATAGAGGTACGTACTAAAATATTGTAAATTCGACCAAAAACGCTAATTAGGTTGTTGCGACTTGTGACATAAGCAAAGTGGACAAAACAAAACTAAAATGTTTCATTGTCCATGAAAGCACAAAATATGACAAATATTTATGACTAAACAAATGAAAATATATTATTTTTTTAACAATAAATCAGTCTGTAACCTGCTTATATTATTTTAACCTGCTTATATACCCTGCAATATTATTATATATTTTATTCTTTACTTTCTTTTTTTCTTTCAAAGAAAGATATGAATTAGGATTTTCTCGCACACTAGGATTTCCTCGCGTCGTGAAGCCATTTTTACATACATAAAATGCACATGGACAATCATCCAGACCCGGAACAATTAGTAGGTCAGTTTTGTGGCAGTTGCAGACTACAGCGCACCACGTTGTCCTGTAACGTTGGAAATCAAAATTAAGTCTAATTAAATGCGATAAAATCCATAAAATTCGTTTTATTCAATCATATTTATTATATTTCTTAACTGTACACTGTGTTTACAAACATTTTATATCTATGTCGTGTCCGCAACTCTCAGTCATAGATCATTATATCAGTAGGTTCCAGTGAAAGCGCGAGGTCGGACGTTGAAAAGCGATCAAGCGCGATGGAAAAAGAGAAAAGGGAGGGTGTCCGAGCAAGAATCGCAAAAGAGCTTTATACTTATTGCGCATTTTGTATCGCTGTGTCAACACTACCGGCGTTGGCCTTGTCATACTTAGGTAAGCAACAGTGTTAATATCTAAAGCTTTATTTATTTACATAACAGAAAATACAAATAGTCGCAGATCAACAAAGAAAGATATTTGGAGCGCTGCGTACGGTTTAAAGTGATGCCGAAACAATGTTCTACTTCTAGACACGCACTCATAGACACATTTTACTTCTTTCTTTCGTTTTTACCCCATAAAGTTTGCTGCTGGACGCACACATATGCAACCTAAAATCATGTTGTTTTTTTTTGGTTGCAAATGATTTGAAATGGATATGTTTACATCATGTGTGTTCTTACAATACGTTGAGCAAGGATTTGGCTTGGTTATTTGCGTCATTTGAAATGTACACAGCGCTCCATCTTTCTTTGTTGGTTTGAGCAAATAATATTTTATTACAGGTTACTTATAGACTGCAAAATTTCCAAATAAAACGGAAACTGGGTATATTTTTCAACTGTCTATGAAATGATGACTAACATTTTTCACCATTCAGCATGAAATTATTGTCTTATTTAGTAGGTATTACCAACAAATGATATTTGATCGTCATTATGATTTTATTAATCATCTTTATTTAAATTTTTATACACAATAGTGGTAGAATACATATGGTGGACTTTACGTCCTATAATTATATTAATATACAATACTTAGTCCTATAATTATATTAATATAAAATGCTCAAAAACATAGGTAATTACTTAAATATATATTTAAGTAATTACCTATGTTTACATATATATATGTAGGCAAAAGAGGATCATCCTTAGATGCACTAATGATGGATGGCGCAAATATAAGCAGATCGTTAGCAATTCGTCGCAAATATATGGTACGCCTCCCCGATGATGTTTTTCTCCAAAAATCCTATAAACAACAACGGTTGCCACGTTACCAAAGATTGACGCTTCGCTAGAGTAATGCCTTTACTCTCGATCTGGCCAGTATTTTATAGACGTGCCTACATATATATATATATATATATATATATATATATATATATATATATATATATATATATATATATATATATATATATATATATATATAATCAACCTTTAACGGTAAATGTTGATCCAGTGAGAAGTTAGAACAATTGTTGATCCGCCTATTTTACGTGTATACTCAGCTCTACGTCGCGCAAACTGATATACTTTGATCCATCCTTGATGCGCGTGTGACGTCGGTGGATCTGCACTTACAGATTTTCAACAACTCGTCAGCGATTTAACCAACATTTGTTGATCCATCAACGGTCGAAAAAATCATACTGAATATGATTTCTTAGATCCAGAGTATATTTAACTTACATGCGACATTTACTTAGACTAAGTGGATCCGGAGCCAAAATTGACGAATAGGTACTCGAACAAATAGCGGCAACGTCGCGTTCTGCGTGTGACAGAGAACCCAGTTGACTACCTCGTTAGAGTAATAAGGTAAGAAAGACGTTCACAAATCAAATGCTGAAATGTTATTTAAGTAGTGAGTTGTGACATAAAAGTACCTAATTATTTATTCTGTGCTATAAATCAGGTTGCAACAAAATTGCAATGTTATTATGTTTTTTTTCATTATTATTTATTTTAATTAATATTTTTTTTATTTTGTTTGTGGTTATTGTTTTGATATAGTGAAGCAGTGTTTTTGTTTAGTAAT